>CM038796.1:13123028-13410528 GCA_021764765.1 Vicia sativa
AAAAAACTAATCAAAATGTGTCAAATGTGAGTTCAAGAGAAGTCATGAAACCATTGTCTACCTTTATAGGAACCGATCCGGAAGGTATCATATCACGGGGAGGTTGATCCCATTCACTGCACATTCAAGCTTATATCATAAGCATCTTCATCGTATCATTATGAATTAGCTATCATTATGATGCCAAATAAAGTGCATCCATAAGATCTCACAAAATTAAACGAATCAAATTCAAACACGATTATCAGTATCTCACAGTACATACAAGATGTATCTTGATTTGATACAAATCTCTAGTGTGTATCTTTTCGCACACGAATCTCATCTACAATCTAAATTGCTTAGAATAAATCCTACCTGCTTCACTATAATGAATCATGATAAATCATTACCTAAACTTAGTATCTCCGAATTTAACCATTTAAAGGTGAATAAGTAGAATATCTTTCGGAACATACAGTCTGACGTGACTGCACAACTACTAACTGAGCTGACTTAACACGATTATTAGTAATATAACTTGCTTTGCATAATAAAATTTTGATTCACAATTTAGAAAATAGTTCTTAACCATGAATTCAAACAGCTTATTTAAACATGATGTACCTTCCAACATCATCCACATGAGAAACTCCCCAATGAAGAATCCATTTTCCTGGTAGATTGCAACCAACAATAAGCTCTGAATTCTTTAAATCCTCCCCCTGATCTAATCTCACAAAAACCTTCCCCTCCACCTGTAGATTCCATTTCAAGTAACAAAATTAAAAAACAAAAGTAATCAAAAAAGCTCTTTGCCTTTTTTTCATGAACATGTGACTTTCTTTTATAGAACATTAAATTATTCAAAACTTTAACATTCTCAGAAAAACAAAACAAAAAGTAAAAAACAACATCATTAACACAACAAATTCCAAAAAATGTTGAAAGACAAAAGGGTGATGAATAATGATACCAGTTCAATTCTGTTGATGGGATGAGTCTGATTGAAAATGACATCAGAAGACTGAATTGATTCAAGGGTATCAGTATTTGATACAAAAGTTTGAAACTTTGGAGAAACAAACTTGTGGGGTGGCTTGAATGTCAATGAACAGGAATTGTGTTTATTACTGGAGGAAGAGAGAGAGTGTGGATTTGGTTTTAAAGGGTGAAATGAAGAAGAAACTCTGTGGTAGTGAGAGAGTTTGAAGTTGAAGAGTGGTTCAGAGAAAACGGTGGTGGAGATGCTCATGATATGGTGGTGGCAGCGGTGGTGGGTGGTGGTGGGTGGTGGTTTCTTTTGCAAGACACCTTTTGGACAAGAAAGAATAATTAATTAATTTTATTTTATTGGCATTGGGATGGATGAGAATTATTTTCTTTTTAAAGTAAAGTATTGTTGATGGTTTTTTAAGCAAAAATAAATAATGTAATAATGTATTATGTTGTTTTTATATGAAGAAAATGGATGGATAGATTTGTTTGAGGGGGAAATAATGGATATTTATAGAGAGGGAACACATGCCGACATGGGAGCAATCAATCAACAAAAATTATGATGGGAGATTTTTGAAAGAATAAACAAACGATTATCATGTGAAAAAAATAGTACTGCCCATATCAAAATAGACAAATTTATTTACAACCTCAAACTTCACCATACATTTATACATCCACATATTATCATTAATACATATTTTGATGCTTTTGTCACTTTATTTTATTGTATTCTTGAGTTTTTTTATTGATTTTTGTGAGATATTGGGTCGAACTCTATTATGTCGAAGGATGCTAGAATTGTTAGCATCGAATTGGGCCTGTTTGTTATGTCCAATTGGTTAAGTTAGCTTGTACCCTAAGTTAGCTTGTAATGGGTATTTGTGATTAAAGCCCATTAGTTTAGTATGTTAGGTTTATTATAAATAGCATACTAGTCTCTCATCATTGCATATTGCAAATCCTAATTTAGGGTGAGAGGATTATTTGTTATTCTTGTATACTTGTAATCTTGGTTTTAAGATAAAGGAAAGAATAACAGTTAATAACCAATCCTTGTGTTCATCGTGTTCTTCATTCTTTTTTCCCTACAAGCTTATATATATTTGTTTTAAGGCATCCGATTCACAACAATTTTTAATTTACACATGTAGAAAATGCGGGCTAAAATCAACTCTTAGTTTGTGAATAGATTTAAGAAAATTGCCTAATTGAATCCATTCAAAGTGTGAATCATTAATCAAAATTTTCAAAAACGGCTTTTTGAATTTTGTTTCTAGGAATCAATTCAAAATCTGCTTGATCCTATTCAAGTGAATCGATTAACAAATATTTTAATCTGATTCGTAACAATTTTATCATATTCATAATTACTTGTGTTTCTTGTTATTGATTCATAAATACATTTGATCTTATTCCAATAATTATCTAGAATTGGTCTAAATGTGTTGTCTGGTCCTTTGAATTATCTGCCACCATTTGAATTAATAAAGGGATCATTCAAGACAATTTTCACTCATTTTAGTGTTTTGTCTCATGCGGATACAAATAGTCTTTTACTCTCCAAAAAAAAGGAGTGTGGTCAATTTTTTTTGTGAAAAGCTTAGAAAACACAACTTCTTCTCTCTCAAAATCTCAAACTTCATTTTGTTATGGAGATTTATCAGGTTTTGATTGATTGTGAGGAAATATTATAGTACTAATTGTTCATTGAAGTGTGTTGTTTTCGAGCAAAATTTTGATCATAGGGAGTTAAAGGTTGAAGTTCCTAAATGAAAAAAGAGAGAGCTCTTCTCCATTGTTGTGGAGTTCTTTTCTGGATTCATCAACTTGTTGAAGAGGGGAATTTCAAGGCTTAAAATTTTGAGATTGAGTGAAGATCGGCAAATTTATCAAGATTGAAGTCCATCAAAGGTTAAAGATCAAGATCTTGGTAAAGATCAAAGTTTTAGTGGTTTTATCTAGTTGCAAACAAGTTCTATCAAAAGCAATGAAAAGATAGATAAAATTATTTTAGTTTACCTTTTTCTTATCTGAATTGTTGTAACACGAACCAAAATCAAATAACATAACAAAAGATTTTATAGTGTTAGGTTTATAAGAGTCTTTGTTATTTTATGTACATAACCAAAATCAAATAATTTGGCAAAGTTTTAGGTTTTTTTAGTTGAGTTGTAAATCAACATCATTCTTATTATTGATTGAATTTGATCGCTAGTGTTTAGAGATTGAAACATTGGGGGTTTAATTTTTGAGAGAAAATAAAGTAAGAGAGTGTCTCATACTTAGGTGGAGTCCTAAATAGAAATTCATTAGGTAGTGTTAGGAAGAGGTATTCAACAACATAGGGTTTGTTAAGAAAAAACTTTGAGAAAAATAAATTATGCCAATTTGTTTTGCAACAACAAAATTACCATTAGGTAATCTAATAGAAATAGGACTAATATCATGAAGAGAATGAAACCAATGGGATGAACCACAAATATGATCGCTACCTCCTGAATCGGTGATCCAAGAACCAAGAGTTGTGTTATTAACACAAGAAGAAAAAATAGAAATATTACCTTTGTCGTCGGCTGATGGATGATTAGTTGATTGGAATGAGCTCACCTAATTAAAAGCATGTGCAGTAGATTATTTACCAATACTAGAAGCATGAAGTAGATACATAAGAGCATTATAATGCTAATGTGTAACGGATGACGATGTAGAACTTTTTGCAGTAGCATTATGAGTTGCATAATTAGAACTTTTCTTCTGTCAGTGAGATGGAACTCCATGCTTGCGATAACAAGTATCAGCGATATGACCTGATTTGTCACAAAAAGTACAAACTCTCTGTCCAGACTTAGAATCAGTCTTATTATTTCTAAAACTTGATCTCCTATTTTCAGCAGCATTAACAAGGACTTTAGAGTCATCATTAACTGAAAAATGATGAACAATTTGACGTTCATGCTGAATAACCATTGAGAAAATTTTATTCAAGCTAGGTAAAAGATCTAATAGCAAAATTTGTGACTTAACAACACTGAATTCTTCACTAAGACCGGACAAAAAATGAATCATATAGAGTAAACTATGATTATATCTAGTGGTACGCGTAGCTTCACAAGAACAACGGACACGACAAGTACATGTAGGTATTGGCATATACATTTCTAGTTCTTCCCACAAAATCTTAAGATCAGAGAAAAATGATGTTACCTTTGATGCTTTTTCTTGAGAGCATAAATTTCTTGTTGCAATTCTAATACACGAACCAAGTCACCTTGAGAGAAACGTTATTTCAAATCATTCCAAACATCAACGACATTTTCCATAAATACAATGGATTGACCAATTGATTCAGCGATAGAATTCATGATCCATGATTGCACAAGCATATTGCAACGTGTCCAAGCACGAAATGTTGGATCGAATTTATCTATAGGAACCGTAATAGAACCATATACGAAATCATTTTTCATTTTTCCACCCAAAGTCATATGCATAGACCGAGCCCAACTATGGTAATTGGAACTGGTAAGTAGGGGAGTAATTGAAACTGAGGTTGGACCATCATTTGGATGGACATAATAGGGACGATGGATCAATATCTAGAGCACCTTGATCATTGGATGCTGAAGTATTGTTACCACGTGCCATGGATCTCACTAGATCTATGATACCATGTTAAGAAAGTGTGGTTGGACCTAACTCAACCCTATAAAACTGACTTGTAAGGTGAGGATTGCCCCACTTATAAACACATGTTCGGCCATATATTGTCTTATGTGGAACTCTTAACACACACCTTCACGCCAGATCGGACATCTAGAGCATAGAAATAAATGGTGGATGGCCCAATAATGGAAACCTGATAGCAGGTGACCCACCGGATCTTAAACGAGACTTTGATACCATATGAAAATAAGTAAAATATGAAGAAGGATAACCAATTAGGTTTCCAATAATTGAATTCAATTATTCTTGATAATATAATAGTACAATGAAAGGCATATATATAATAATTTCCATTAATTAGTAGTTACAGAAAAAGCAAAATAATAGCTACTGGTAACATCCAAATAATTAGTAGTAAAGTAGATGTATAATTTTGGGCATAATAACAGGAATCGATGCACACTTTTAGGCATAAGATGTGTATATATTTTATTAGCTCAATACTAAGTGTATTAAACAACTAATAATGAATTTCCTTTTGTGAGATATTGGATCGAACTCTATTGGATCGAAGGGCAGCTTCTGCTTTGATAGGATTGAGCATGTCATTGAAGTTTGTTCACATGCTGGTGTCGAAGACTTCCATACTATAGTCGAAGTGTTTTCTAGTATGTGGGTGTCAAAATGCTAGGGTTGTTAGTATTTCGAATTGGGCTTGTTTGTTATGTCTAATTGTTTAAGTTATCTTGTACCCTAAGTTAGCTTGTAATGGGTATTTGTGATAAAAGTCCATTAGTTAGTATGTTAGGTTTGTTATAAATAGCATACTAGCCTCTCATCATTCCATACTGCAAATCTTAATTTAGGGTGAGAGGGTTATTTGTTATTCTTGTATACTTGTAATCTTGATTTGAAGATAAAGGAAAGAATAGAAGTTAATAACCAATTCCTTGTGTTCATCGTGTTTATCATATTTTCTATCCTTGTTTGTCTCTTGATCATTAAGAAACAAGTTTATACTATGTTTCCAAGGCATCCGATTCACAACAAATTGGTACGGTGAGTGTGGAGAAGATGACTCCAACAAAGTATGAGATTGAAAAGTTCATCGGAGTGAACAATTTCGGTATGTGGCGCTTGAAGATGAAATCCCTACTGGTTTAGCAAGGTTGTTTAAAAGCGTTGAAGGGAGAACCAGCCATGAACAAAGCGTTAACTGTAACGCCCCGAATTTAATTAATTATTTAATTAAATTATTTAAGGATTTAATTATTGGATTTAGTCAAAGTTGGGGACTAATTGGCGTAATTGGATTATTTGGTCTGTTAGTCGGAAGATTAATAAGGTTGGTTATGATGGAGAAATAATATTAGAAATATTATTATTATTATTGGACTTTTATTTATTTAAGTTGGTTTAGTTGTGGTGTGGTATATAGCAATGTGGAGGTGTATGATTAGTAGGCCCATTAAGAAATAATAGTAATTATATTTATTTGTTTTATTGGATTAAAAAGAAAATATATGGAATTAGGTTTCTGTGGAGAATAAGGTTTTGGCTTTTGGGGGAATTGATCGTAAAACAAAGTTGCAGACAAAAGAGGAACGAAGATTTTGGCGGAAAAAGGAATCGATTGATGAATTGCTTGGAAAAGGAAAACGAAGTTCCGACTGATAGACCGCAAATTATAGAGAAGTATTCAATCCAAGGTAAGGTGAGGTTCAATCTTATAACCTAATTATGATAAATCATATGCGGGGTTAAGATTATATAAATTTTGTCATGAATTGTTGTTAGTACGGTGGTATATTTTGTTATGTGGAAGTTGATCGTTCATGTTGATTTTTGTTATTATGTAACCGATTGAATTGTTGTTGTGATAATAAAATTGTTAAGTTGAGTTTTGTTGATTTAATCAAATACTGGAAAATAATGGTAAAAGTCTAGGTGGAGAAATAAGGATGTATGATACTGTATTAAGTGGGGAAAACAAGTATAAAAGAAAGAGAAATAAGGGACGGTCGTCCCAATTGTAAGGAGAAAGAAGGGTGGGCCCCACATTCAATGGAGGGCGGAGGCCCTAAGAGGTGAGGTGCTCGCTGTATGTTTTGTATTTAGAAGGTGTTTTAGAATTCTGTTTACTTTTGGTTTAGGCAAGTGCATCTAGGTGGAACAAAAGAATATATATATATATAGGTGAAGGAAGGGGCGGTCACCCTATGGGAAAAGGAAGTGCCCCACTCTCCTTTGTGCCTTGTTTGGAAATTGTGTAGCTGGCTGTTGTTTTGTGTGGAAATTTGATTAGGAGCCAAACATGCCTACTAGACTAAGGAAAATAAAATGAAAGAAGATACGTGCATACAAGAAAGTGGAGCAGTCACCCAATGAGAAAATGCCTTAGTTATTATAGTAGTACCTCAGGAGAATTAATTAAGGGTAGAATATATATATATATACTGTATCATTTATGTTTGGGAAAACAATGAAAAGTTATAGCAAATTGGTTTAAGTTACGAGAAGTAGAACTGTAGCATCACTTCTCACTTTTCATGTTTGTAGTATATGGGTATACACATTGCTTAGTTACTATAGCGACTAAGAAATAACTATAATAATAATAATGTTTTTAATATTACGAATATAATATATTTTTAGTAGTTTTGAGTAAGAGATATTTTAATAGTAATAATAGTAGTAATATCATATTAATTGGCAGCAAGAGAAAAATAATAGTATCAGTAGAAATAGCAGTATCAGTAGGATTTTAGCAGGTCGTAATTGGAATTATCAGTGCAGGATTTTAATGTAGCAGGGGGTAATCTGGTGTTAGTAAATTAACTGTATCAATATAATACAACTTATGAAAGTTAGATGATAATTGGCAATGATAGTAGTAACTGGAAATAAAGTCAAAATAGTAAGTTAAGCGGTATAATTAGTTGTCCGGAATTAAATGAAATTTGAAAGGGTAACTAAGATAAATTAGTAGGTAATTGTGGTTGACTTATTTTGTTGAAAAGATGTTGGACGAGTTGATTTGCAGGTACATTTGAACAAGTCAAATTGTCCCGATTTGTGGGCATGTTTAAGTTGTAGGTCGAACGACCAATGTTGGTTTTAAGTTGATGCAATTGATGCATGTTTAAGTTGTTGCTTTCATTGTTGTTGTTCTGGTTGTTGTTGTTGATATTGTTTATTGTATGTCATTCATAATGTCACATACATTACATTGTTTAAGTTGGCCTTGATGGCACCATGTTGAAGTTAAAGGCGTATGCCTTGTTGAAATGCCTCGATAGCCTAACATATGTTTAAGTTGGGAGTTATGCTCTGAATGGTACCACATGTATTTGCATAGTTGAGTCGCATTCTATTTGTATGTTTAAGTTGTTGTTGATGTTGTTGTTGATGTTTAAGGCGTTGTTGACGTTGAGATTGTTGTTTGATAAATTGATGTTTGATATAAGTTGTTATTGTGGTTTGATAAGTTATTGTGGTGTTAAAGGTTGTTATTATGTGGTTGGTTAATGTAAGTTGTTACTATTAATAAGTAGTGTGAGTTAAGTCTGTTATTGGTTGTTGTATACTTGTTGATAGAAAGTGGTGATATTTGTATGATCTGATCTAATATGTTGTTTATCATACACTTGTTTATAATTGTTGATATCTCACCCCTTTCATTTGTTTCGCTGTTGCCTTTATACTAGTAACGTGCAAGTATTCAAGGATGGAAGAATAAGTTGTTGTTAGTCCAAGTCAGTTTAGGTTCTCTGATACGTAGCACTTGGGGGGATGTTTTGTCTATGTTGTTTCAGTTGTTGTTATTGCTGTTACATTTTAAGTTGAATAATAAAAGTACTATGATGTTTCAAATTGTTTTAATTGAATAAAGATGATCAGCTGTTTGAGTTGAATAATTATGAATTTCGTTGCATATTGAATGAAAGTTGGTTGTTCTAAAAGTTAATGCAAGCTTTTATGTGACCCTCTAAATATTAAAAGTGTTATGTATCTGATTATATGTTGTGTTAAAGTTGAAAACGTGGCATCCCATGCTTTGTTAAAAAATTTAATTACTCTAATTTTTAAATACAATTTTTGGGAAGAATTCAGGGTGTTACATTAACACCAGCTGAGAAGATGTCGATGATAGAGAAAGCCCACATCGCAATTCTATTGAGTCTTGGTGATAAGGTTCTTTGACATGTGTCAGAGGAGACGACAGCGACAAGGTTATAGGTGAAACTTGAAAGTTTGTACGTGACCAAATCGTTGGTGAACTGACTCTACCTAAATCAAGCTTTGTATTCATTCAAGATGATTGAAGACAAAGTGTTGGCTGAGCAATTGAATATGTTCAACAAGCTGGTTCTTGATCTTGGAAATGTTAATGTGAAGATAGATGAGGAAGATCAAGCATTGTTGTTGTTGTGCGCTTTACCTAGATCACATGCTCACTTCAAAGAAATCGTCTTGTATGGAAGAGAGTCTCTGACCTTTTAAGAATTTCAACTAACCTTGTATTCGAAGGGCTTGAACAAACGAAATGAGCATAAACCTTTGACGGTTGGTGAAGGTTTGGTTGTTAAATAAAAATTCTTGTGAAAGGATAGTAAGTTCGACAAGAAGAAAGGTAAAAGTCAGCAGAAATTTTACAGTGGGGAAGCATCTAGTATTTTATGCTATCATTGTAAGAAGGGGGTCACACAATAACCTTGAACGCCTAAAAGATCATGGAGGCAAGGATAATGGCAATGCAACTATTGTTCAAGATGATTTCGACTCATCTGATGTACTTGTGGTTGTTGTGAATCGGATGCCTTAAAACAAATATATATAAGCTTGTAGGAAAAAAAATGAAGAACACGATGAACACAAGGATTGGTTATTAACTGTTATTCTTTCCTTTATCTTAAAACCAAGATTACAAGTATACAAGAATAACAAATAACCCTCTCACCCTAAATTAGGATTTGCAATATGTTACAATAATGAGAGACTAGTATGCTATTTATAATAAAACCTAACATACTAACTAATGGGCTTTTTCCACAAGGCCCATTATACAAGCTAACTTAATAAACAAGCTAACTTAACAAATTAGGGTTTAAACACTAAAACCTAATTTAACAGCATCTTCGACACATACATGCTAGACCCATCTTCGACTACAGCATGCACTTCGACCATACTAGAGTTCGATCCAATATCTCACAGTGGTTTTGTGCAACAACCCGTCAAAGGAGTGGATTCTGGATTCTGGGTGCACTTGGCACATGACTCCAAACAAAGACTTGTTCGAGGAATTATGTGATCAAGATGGTGGATCTGTATTGCTAGGAAACAAAAAAGCTTGCAAGATTGTAGGTGTTGAATCTGTGATATTCAAGCTCCATGATGAGTCAATAAGGTTATTGACTGAAGTCATGTATGTACCTAATTTGAAGAGAAATTTGATTTCTCTTGGTGAATTCGACAAGAAAGGATATTTTTTCCAAGAAGAAAAAAGTATCCTAAGAGTCATGAAGGGGTCGGAGGAAGTCTTGAGAGGCGTGAAAAGATAAGGTGTGTATATGGTAACACCCCTTCTAATTTCCCCGTGAATTATATAATTAATTAGAGTTTTAACATAACGAAAGGGCGTCACAATTTAAAAATTCCAAATAACCAAACCAGTAGTCATGCATTTACTGAAGAACTTATTAAATATAATTCAAATAAATGATTATGTTTTACACAGCGGAAAGAACATAAAATCCAGAATAACTAAAATCATAATTATTCCAAGCA
Source organism: Vicia sativa (assembly GCA_021764765.1). Classification (NCBI taxonomy): domain Eukaryota; kingdom Viridiplantae; phylum Streptophyta; class Magnoliopsida; order Fabales; family Fabaceae; genus Vicia; species Vicia sativa. The sequence continues at coordinate 13,133,463 of CM038796.1, forward strand.
TAACTCAAAATAAACAAGTTTAAATCTTTAAAATTCCAAAATGATCGTTCCCGTTGATACAACTACCGAGCATGACAACGACACGCGGACAATCTAAAAGCTTAGCTCTATAAGCCATCCTCACCAAATTCTTGAAAAATCACTTCAATCTGAAATCATTAAAGTAAGGGTGAGATTTCATTAAAAATTAAAATGCATTATACGTTTCTTTAAAATAATAAAACAATCAATTCATTATTCCACCCTCATTAGTATTTCCAGATTCCCATTCACCAATACAATCACACGATCAATATGCACATAATAACAATCAATGCAATTACAACCGAAAACATCCTAACATGTTATAATTACATATGCAATGCAGACTCAATGCATATGGTACCAAACGTGACCAAGTCACCAACATCAATTCGTCCACAATCACCCGGACACGAATCCACCTCACCACCCACAATCACCTGTACATATTGTAATACGAGCCAAATTCCACACAATGGGAATTAACTCCACCAGAATGCATATGCATGCACATCCAAAAGCATGCCACATTCAATAAACGGAATATGAACACCACATAATTCCATACATAATCAACACCATCAACAACACATGATAACAGCAATTCATGTACACATAACGTTAATTACAACATATCGAATTAACAAACAGCAAGTATACTCAAAGTTAATGGCAAAATCACGAATTACAACGGATTCTTCCTACGAAAACCAAAACATTCCTTCAAGATCTCAATTACTGGTTTTGAAAATGTTTTTAATAGATAGTACTCGTTCTAAGCTTTACAACGATACCAACTATGCCTAAATTGGAGTTACGGTTGCAAAGATATGACCCAAACCGTTTTCAGAAAGTTCCCTTATGCTCCAACACAGTATGTATCGACACAAAACCTCATGTGTCAATACATAAGCTACTTGCGTCGACTCATGATTCGTATGCATCGATACATAGCTTTAAAAATTCTGCATTTTCCAAAATTGGTTCAGTACGTGTCGATGCATAACTTTGATTTTCTTCCTATGAGTCGATGCATGACTCTATGAGTCGATGCATACATTTTCCATGCCTCTGGTTTTCTAACTTTTCACTGCTTTTATCGATCCATAATGCCATGTGTTGACCCATACTGTTAATTTTCACCCAAAATCCAGTTTTTCTTCACTGTTTCCAATTCCTATTAATTCCATTCATTGCCAAACTTTATATTATACCAGAACAGAATTTGTTAATACGTTTTTACACCCATTTGACCACAAAATCATGTTTTCTAATTAGCCTAGGATCATTCTACATAAATTGATCGTTCTTATTAATTCCAATTGAATTGTTACGTCGGATTATAACCTTAGGGCACAACCAAGAATCCTAATTCGAGATTCCTAACAGATCAATTCATTCTATTGATCATCAAAACCTATAAGGCATAATAATCAGATCAAATCACCATTTACCTCGCGACGATTCTTCAAACTTCGACGATTTGGCTTTTTCTCCTCTCTTCTCCAAAGTACGTAGAATGAATCATAATTTATCTTCTCACTTTCCTTTATTCCTTTTTATTTTCCAAATAATAGAAATAAATGAGTTAGATTAATTAGAGCCTTTTACTCTACATACCTCCCAATTCCAATTTACACCCCTAACCATCCATTTATTTAATTAAATAATTAAATCCATTAATTCAAAAATACCAATAATTAAACCTTTAATTAAATTAATAATTAAATTTATAATTATTTAATAGTTGAATTAATTTGGGGTGTCACATATACCCCTGAGGCTGAAGTTATAAGTGGTTCGACAAATGTTGTATCCACGAAAACTTTGTCGAAGACATAAATCTGACAAATGAGATTGGGCCATATCAGTGAAAGGGGTCTGGTCGAATTGGGGAAACAAAATTTTCTTGGTGGAGACAAAGTTGAAAATCTGAAGTTTTGTGAACCTTGTGTACTTGGAAAAACTTGCAGAATAAAGTTCAATAAAGGCAAACAAAGAACACATAGATCCCTTGATTACATCCATGCTGATCTTTGGGGGCCTGTAAGGTGTCCATCACATTCAGGAGCAAGGTATTTTCTATCCATAATAGATGACTATTCCATAAAATTATGGGTATTTATCCAGAAGACTAAGGATGAAAATTTTGAGAATTTCAAAGGTTGGAAGAATCTGGTCGAAAATCAAACTGGCGGAAAGGTCAAAAGGTTGATAATAGACAATGACCTTGAATTTTGCAATGAGGCATTCGACACCTTTTATGATGCCTCTGGTATTGCAAGGCAAAGAACTAATGTAGGCACTCCACAACAAAATGGTTTGGATTAAAGGTTTAATCGAACCATCTTGGAAAGAGTTAGATGCATGTTGACTAGTGTTGGGTTAAAGAAGGTATTTTGGGTTAAGGCTTTTTCGACATCAACATATATGATAAATAGATGTCCTTCAACTGTGTTAGATACGAAGACACCTGAAGAAGTTTGCAAGTGAGGTTTTAAACGAAGAACTAAGAGACCATAAGAAAGTTATGAGGAGTCAAAATATGACTGAATGGCCGAAGGCCATGGATGATGAGATTAAGTCTATTAATGATAACAACATTTGGGAATTGATTAAGAAACCTGTTGGAGCCAACTTAGTCAGCTGTAAATGGATTTTCAAAGTTAAGGAAGGAATCGAAGAAGTGGCGTCGAAAAGATACAAGGCAAGGTAGAGTGGAGTGGGATGTTTAGTAGGGAATTGTAGTGTTTTTGATGTAGAATTAAATGTATTTGGACATAATGTGATGCTAGTTGTTGCGGAAGATGATAAGGCAAAAGATAATATCGATTCAGAAGGTTCAAGTGTAAAGGTGGTTGTGGGGATGATGGTTTTTGAAATTGGAATTGTTTGAGGGATAGTTAGTTGAGATGGTGTGTTTGAAACTTTGGATTTTCCAACAGAAGCTGAAGAAATGTTGGATGAATGTAGGATGAAGATAGTTGTAATTATGGTTAAAGTTTATGGGGGTGATGGAGAAATAGATGAAGTAATTGTTCTAGCATCAAATTCAGAGGCATTAAGATTTTGATATCTATAGTACTTACTTAAGGGAGTTGGATAGGAGGCAAGTGCAAGGTTCTTTAGAGAGTTTCCAGATTCAACCAGCTTCAGAACTTTTTGCTTCTTCTACTTATGAGTCTTCTTCTTTTGTGAAGAGTCAAGCTTTCTTTTCATTGGATTCAGAGGTTCGTCTTGAAGATCTCCATATGAGGTTCAAGTCACATCAACACCTTCAACTTCAAGGCGTCTAATATAGTCCTTTAAAATTTATGGTGGATCAACCTTTGTGAAGAGAAGATATCCTTCAATGATCATCCTTCGATCCTTTAAGCTATTATAGTATGTAGAAATGCTTGGTTTAACCAAAACTTTGTCAATAAGACCCATGCTTTTTATATTTTTACCGTTTAGAGGTTTTCCAGTATCCACAATAACACCTTCCATAAGATTTAGACTTATTAAGTGATCTACAAGATCATTTCAATAAGAATATATGAGATGAGTCTACCCAAAGGAATGTAGTTCCCAGGCTTTCCATGGTTTCTAGTATCTTTAACAAAATGTGTCATATATTTGAAGAGAATAGAGGGAAGGTTTATCTTATTTCCATCCATCAGATAATACAACGTGTATTTTTTATCAACGTTTACATAGTCAGATGAGTTGGAAGGTGGTATGGGGTATACCTAACCTAGAATAATCTTGATCCATACACGAAGATTCTTAGGAAGGTCTTGAATCTTCTAAAGGCCAAAAATATGTCTTAATAGGCATTGATTACTTTATAGAGTGGGTCGAGGAAGTGTATTTGGAAAATGTCGACCAGGACAATTTGATTAACTTTATCCAAAGTCATATCATGTGTAGGTATGAAATTTTTGAAACTATAACAACCGACCAAGGTTTGGTATTCATCTGGTCAAAAAGTGGTGGAATTTTCCTCAAAATTAGAAATCAAACTTCTAACTTATACTCTATATTATGCACAATCATATTGCTAAGTAAAAGTCAAACAAGATGATAATAAGTTTGATCAAGAAACACATAGGCCAAAACTAAGGAACTGGTATAAGACCTTGAATCAATCATTATGGGCATACAAAATAGCACTTAAGTAGGAAACTAATTCCACTCCTTTTTGTTTGACGTTTGGCCACAATGCAATATTTTCTGCAAAAATATGCCCAATCTGTGAGAATCCAAAGGAAAAATGAAATCTCATATGACCATTTTTGGAACATGGTGATGGATGAGTTGGTCAATCTAGACGGAGAAATTTTACTTTCCTTAGATGGTTTAAAGAGGAAAAATAAGCGAGTGGCTGGAACCTATAATATAAAGGTTAATTCCAAAGTCTTCTTTGTTGGTAATTCTGTTTGGAAAATAATATTGCCCATCGATAATAAGGACAACACATTAGGGAAATGGTTGCCAAATTGGGAAGGGACTTTCAAGATTAACCAAGCTCTTATCAATAAGACATATACAATTGAGGAGTTAGAACCTAATAATTAAACACTAAGAATAAATGGGAAGCCCTTGAAAAAGTATAGACCTATGCGTCAAGAAGTTAGTATAACAAAAGGAAAATAACATTCAAGATAACATTAATGTGGCCAAAAATGGAAGTAGTACAAAAATTCCAAAATGGAAGAATTACAAAAGGTCAGAATAAAAATGCCATTACAGAAGATAAATAAACATAAATCTAAGACCCTAGTTCTTTCTTCATTCCTCCGAAGCATGTTTTCCCACACTTGAGCTTTATATTAATCAACAGGTCTTCATCCTTTAGCTGGTCGTTTTCTTTCTCCAACTTACGAGCGATGTTCGCATGCTCGATAGTGAAGTTAGCTTCTTCAGTCATCTTCTGATGAAAGAGTCCATGTCAGAGGTATCTATATCATCCCTCTTTATTTTTGCTTCTTCAAGAGCCTATTATAGCCAATTTAGTTGGTGGGTCTAAGTCATAATATCAACATCGAGAGATTCCATCGTTTCTTTGTCAGTAACTTTAGTTTCCCAATGAGCAATCTTTTGTTTGGACTGAGACCCCAAGTATTTTTGTTGTGCTAGAATACCAGACTTCTTATCAATGCAACTCGTAGAATCCTTCTTAAGTTTAACAACTTGGACACCTTACCCCAAAAAGATCTCCAAGTCCAAAACAAAAGGGACCATGGAAACTGAGACCTCCGATCAGTTTGGCTTCACACTAACCCTTGGAGTTCAAAAAGAGCATGAAGGTCATCATGGACAACTCCCAGAAGGTCTATGCCAACTATTCTTCATTTTTACTGGATATTTAAGGACCTTGGAAACCAAGGTAATGATGGATAGCCGGTGCCACGTTTAAGATGTGACATTTTGGTAAAAAGGTAGTCGCGATGACTGGCAAAAGCATAGTTAATACGATGTGTACAAAATATGGAAAATAATGACAAAGTGGTTACAAAAAATACCACATTTCTCTCATCTGATGCATGAACAAAGATATCATTTTTTTGGGGCATCTCTTATACTGAGATTTTTATCTAATGGAAAGTCATAAATAAAGTCATAATGGATGAAAATTTAGTTTAGTGTTAACAGACATTAATCAAGTGTTTAAGGGCTTTAATGAGGGATCATCGACAGAAAAATGACCAATGAGTCGACTAATGTGATAATTACAATTTGGAATAATCACAAGAACATATCCACAAGATTAGGATCACCTTGAAACATGTCCAAATTCTCAAAAAATATAACCGACACGACTATTTCTTCAACAGAAATATTAGTCGACAAAGCCACAATAGGTTAAATACTTGACAATTCTCCAAGTACAAGTTTTCAAGTGAAAATGACGTCGACGACATGTTGGCTGATATTATAAAGAGTCAGTGGGGAAGTTTAAAGAAACTAAACTCAACGTGGGTTAGAAATAGTAAATTGTGGGTGACACGTAGACACACTAGTGGGAGTCTGAAGGTTAAAAATAGGGTGAAACCTAGATTTTCCTTAGTGGTCCAAACTGTCGTCGACGATTATTTGTAATATAATAAATAGCATACTCGTACATTATAACATAGGTTACAAATTTTCATACATTCTCTCCATACAACTAGAGTCAAAGAGCGAAATACTTTGTGAGAAATATGTATGTGTCTGCACCCAATCTTTTCATTGCTTTCTTGTTTCATTAAATGAAACACTTACTTGTCGTGTCTTTTATTTTTACCTTTATTTAATGTCATTTATTGCACTTTATCTTCTTATCATCGCACAAACGACTGCATTCAATCTGCACGATAGTATTTTCATACAAATTATTTGTACAAATTGCTTTGAATATTTTTTTAGTTAATCTCACTAACTTTTTCAAACTTGTGATTATTTACTTAAAACAATGGTAAACAATAACCAACTTCTTTTATATATATATATATATATATATATATATATATATATATATATATATATATATATATATATATATAAAGAGATCAACCATTGTATACATTTATGCAATTTTTACCTTACTTTGATCACAATGAGAATGAATATCTTACATTGCAAGTTACCATATTTACAATATGCTGAGACCAATAAATTGCAAGTTATCTAGAGAGAAATTTTTGCATCAACTAGATCAATGAGAAATAGTATTTCGATTGTAGCCTCAAGTAAAATATCATCTTTACTTATTATTGGTGGAAGTTTATTTTATTGTCATAACTTTACATTTCATTGTTATCATCTGCATCCTATATTTTCATTATTTATAACAAATTTTATTTTGCCAAAAGATAAATTAAAGAATTTAACTTTGGTGGAGATAGTGAAATTATTCTCGAGCAACAACAAAAACCATAAATACTTCTCAAATATTATCATATGCATACATATCTTTGATTTATAATTATAAAATCAGCTTATTAATGACGAGTTTAGCATGATTTCCTAAATTAAGTTTAGAGCACCAATGATAGACTTCCACAATGACTACAATAGGTGAATAAGAATCATTGTGGACCTTTGTTCTTCAATGGGTATGGTAAGACCGGTAAAACCTTTATTTAAAGGGAAATTTCTGCATCAATTAGATCAATATATATTTTTTATTGTAGCCTCGAGTGAAATATCATCATTATTTATTATTGGTGGGAGGACATTTCCTTCAAAATTTGTCATACTAATAAATATCATTGAGAATTTTACGTGTCATGTCAAACCAAATGATCATTTAACTAAATTGATTTCTAAGAAATGCTTATTATTTTGGATGATGCTCCAATGCTTCATAAGCATTGCTTTGAATTTGTTGAAAAGTCCTTTAGGAACACACTTAACATTTCTAATCCTAGAAGTTTGAATCTTCCTTCGGGAGAAAAATTGTCATCTTGGATGGTGATTTCAAGCTAAATATTCACGTCATTCCAAAGGATACTAAAAAAGGCGTCACACATGCTAGCCTTAATTTATCATACCTTTGACAATTTATTAGATCTTAACATTAAATGAGGTCACTGTATCTTTGTGCTCCAATGTCAAAAGAAGTGGATGAATTTTCAAATTGGATTTTAAGAGTTAGAGTTGTAAAATTCAATTAAAATAATGATGAGAAATTTGAAATTGAGACATTAGATAACTTTTGATGAAGATTTAGGTGGCCCTATTGGTTCAATTGTTGATATACAGCTTATCCATCACTTTTGAAGAATACAAATGATCCTTCATTTGTTTTCATAATAAGGCAAGTTTAACACCTTTGAATGATATTGTTGATACAATAATTTCATATTCGTTATACCAATAAATTTATAGAGAATTCTACATGTCATATCAGGTCAAATGATCCTTTAGATACATAATAATTATGTGCTTTAGAAAAATGTCATATCACAAATAATTTTGGAAAAAAGGTCTATATATCGAGATTAAGGATGGAAAGGAATCGATGACCCATCCCAACCCGCAATTCACTTCATCTGACCCGAGAATTTCACTCACTATAAATAAAAGTCAATGTCAATCTTATATTTGTTGTTTCACAGGTTACTTTATGTTCTAAGATGCTTATATATACGCATTGACGATGACATATATCCAACTAAATTCATTTATAATGTAATATAATTTAATAAAAATATTTTGGAATTTGAGATAGATTGATTATAAATGTAATATTAATATTTATTAGCATTCTAGTTATATGTGTATTTCTTCTCTCTCAAAATTACAATATAAATAAATAAATTATATGTTTTATTATAGTTTTATATTAATTATTCGTTGAATAAATTGATTAAATTTTCGTTCACCATATATAAGGGCATATATGAATTGAGTTGGATTGAGTTTGACCAGACTCAGAACCCAAACCACCCAAATGATCATTGAGCCAATTTGAATAAAATAATAAATATTTGGATATGATTGAGTTGGATAGTAAATTATCTTTTTTTTCTTATATAATTAAATAATGTGTCATATTTAAAGTAAAAAAAAAAAATCTAATCAATTTTTTTCTTAAAATTGTCTGATTTATTATCATTATTCTTTTGCCATAAAATGTCTATACATATTATAAAATTTATCTTAATAATATTTGGAAAAGAAAAGTTGTATTACAACTAAAACTTACATAAATACTTAGAACTTATTAGAATTAAGATCAAAATAATTAAACGGTAATATTTTAAATAATTTTTTTGATTGATCATCCTAAATAAACTAAAATCATGACACACAAAATAAAATAAAAAATACTTAAAATTCTAAAATTGAAGCAACCAACCCTAAACATATCAAAATCACCACTCATCAAATTATAAAAAAGAAAAAACATTTTTTATAAAAGTAGTCCTAACTTCAACATTAATACCTCTACCGAAATCCAATAATAAAAATAAAAATATTAATTCATATATCAATCTATGAAGAGACCTGAAAAAACAAAAATATGTATCAATGATATAATTTATAAAATGAATGTGTTAGGTGTGTTTTATGAGTTGCGTCCAAGCATAAATCTAACTAGAGAAAAATGGGGTAAGTGGCTCCACTTTAATTTTTTAAAAAACTAATAATAATTAGTTTTAATATATTGATCTCACAACACTTTTGGTTTCTCTATTTTAAAATTTTTTAAATTGTAGTCTCAGTTTTAAAAATAACTTGTTTGGTCCTTAAACTTTAACTAAAAAATGAATTTTGTTGGCCCCATAGTTTTTCTTACATGATACATTTATTAATAACATACATTACTACAATAATTCACTACAATTTATGTTCATCTAATTTAGACACTTATCTGTTTTTAATAAGCATGCCCCACACACACATATATATATATATATATATATATATATATATATATATATATATATATATATATATATATATATATATATATATATATATATATATATATATATATATATATATATATATATATATATATATATATATATATATATATATATATATATATATATATATATATATATATATATATATATATATATATATATATATATATATATATATATATATATATATATATATATATAGAGGAGGATCAAATTACACTCTAAGAGTTACACCATGAGTTACACTCGCTCAAAACGCACTTCATTAGTATTTTTAAAATCAACCATTGGATTGAAACATACTATCATATAGATCATACCTATAAAGTTTGAGATCAATCTATAATGATTTACTATGTCATTAAATTACATCAAAATTAACGTCATATGAAAGTCTATTTTGACGTTAATTTTTGGATATCTTGATCGTATAGTAAAACTTTATAGATTAGTCTCAAACTTTATATATATATATATATATATATATATATAAAGTTTGAGTAAACTAAAATTTAGAAATAAAAAAAAATTGAATTTTAAATTTTAGAAAAGATAAATTTGATTATTAACTTTACTAAAAAGTAAATAGAATTAAAAAGACACAAAAGAGGAGAAGTAATAAATAGAATTAAAAAGACATAAGAAAATGAGAAGTTGTATATTTTCTTCTAGGAAAATTCTCCTTACATCTAGTGATAATTTTTACTACTGAATATTTAAAAATATCTTTTACATATGCACTTGAAAATTCACATATCATGATGTTTCAGAAGTGTATATGTAAAGACACTTTTTTTTTTGCACGTTTTAATATTTAAACATTGTATTTTAAAATATTAAGGGGGTTTCGCATGTGCACATGTAAAACTTCCCTTTCCAAATTTGAATAATGAAAAGCACAGATCATAAGTCTGCCACAATTTCTCACAGAAGCACATAACGTAAGTTTGTCACGCTCTCACTTTATCAACATAGAAAAGTTAAGTGTGCATGTGAATGAACAGAGAAAAGGAACCATAATGGAGCATAAAGATTCCTTCACTAGTAAATAAATTCAAATAGCACCAACCACTTGCTAAAGTAAATACTTTCTCACCTACCACTCTTGTATCAAAATAAATAATTACAATCACATAGTATTCAATAGTGCGAGTGAGTGACCTAAGAAGGTAACATAACAAAAGGAACCAAATAATAGATTTTACACTAAGCTCTTCCATTTGCTTTTATGCATAATTCACTCTTTCATTTATTTTTCATATAAAAGTATATTCTCATTTATGTTTTTCTTTGATTTATGTTGAATGAATGTTATGAATTGTATTGAATAATATTGATTGATCTACTTAGACATAATTTTGCATATGCACATGCAAAAAAACCTAAACAAGTGACTTCGCAAATACACATCTGAAATAAATCTAAAAAATCACGTTGATGGTGCCGTCGTATGTGCACTTGCAAATTCTAAAAATATTTTCAACTTTTTCATAATAGACATATGAGAAGACCATTAGGTGTGAAAAAAATTCTCTTTCTTCTTCGTAAGAATCAATAAATTTAGTTTAATAATATATTTATTTTATTTCTCCTCGTTTTTTGTCTTCTTTTTTCTTCACACGGGTAATTCTTTAAATTTTCTTTTTATTCTCTACTCTTCTACTTTTAAATCTTATTGTTTTAATCTTTCATCAAAGTTGAGTGAAAAAAAATAATTTGAATAATTTTCTTTATTCATTCTTATTTTTTTATGTAAATTATATTATTGTATTACAATTTCCCATTTTTATGTCATGCGATTTCATATTTTTGTCTCGTGTTTTTAATTATAACCTTATACTTGTAGTTGTATTAAAACCAAATAACTATTATCGTTTTGTTTTGTTTTTTTTAAATCAACACTACAATTTTAACAAGTTAATGAAATTGAAAATATTCTAACACAATAATTAAAGTAATTTTAAAAAATATTAGAGGTTATTTTAGATAATTTTTAGAGATTAAAGGTAATGTAGTGTTGGTATAAATTGGTTTTACATCATAATCTAATAGAATTATAACAATCTGTCATATTTATTAGAAAAGTATAATAAAAAAATTATGAAATCAAAATATTAAAATATAATGGTAAATTTGACAAATGATGTATTTAGATACACATGTGAATTTAAATTGAATTACATAATATTAAAGTAAACTCAATGTATTTCGTAATTTTAAAAAAACTTGTGACATAGAAAAAGAAAAAAATTAACATTTGAAAATAATTGTAATAATTTGATAGTGACCTCTAAGATAAAAAAATTAGTTGTGTGAATGATATATAGTATTATTCAATTTCATAAAATATGTTTTTAAATTTATTAGAGTTAAATAATAGATTAATTAGTATTTTCTGTGATAATAAATAAATAGAAAAGATAAAATATGTCATTAAATATAAATTTAAAATAAGTTATTTAATTGTAAAAGAATCAATTATATTAAAATTTAAATCAATTAAATAATCATATAAAATTAAAAGAGAAGAGAAAGAGAAAAGAGGAAGTAGTGTAAGATTGGAAAATGAATATTTTAATTTGGACCAATGAAAAATTGACAATTAATGTATGAAATTAAAAAAGTTGAAAAAGTTAAAAATTATTTTATTAGTTATTAAAATATTTAAAATGTAGTGTAAAATATTATTAAAAAAAAAGTAATTTAGGTAGATTGGTCGATCTTTTATTATATTATATTATATGTTTGATAGTAGATTTTGTTCACCTACTAACCCACCCCAACCATATTTTTTTAAGTTTGACTAGGTTTGGTGGGTTTATGTACACACGGATCTAATTATTAGTAGTAAAAGATAATTATAGTAAACTATTGTATTTTTTTATATGTATTAAGAAAAATAATGATTATTATATAAAAATAAAAAATTTATAAATTTTTTTAAAATTATCCTTTGTAATGATATAGAAAAAATATATTTATTTAATTGAAAGACGAGAAAATAATAAATATTTTAAAATAAAATATGAAAAATAATATTAATTATTTATTGGTATAATAAAATGACTTTTATTATGATATAATTTTTTTTTTTGAATAATAAAAAATAAATTTATTGATTAATTATAAATTGAACCTAGGGAAAAGACTATAGACTAATGTATTTATTTAGTTTAGTTTGGTGTTTGGCGCCATACTTTCTTCATTCCATTCCCTCCTTTTCTTCTCTCTCTCTCTCTCTCTCTCTCATCACATGACATTCCTAACGCTCTGTCTCATTCAACTTTAGTTTCTCTCTCTTGTCCACTTTTCCAAACCATACACAGCTTAAGTTTTCTTTTTTCGTTTGTTGTTGTTCTTGTTCTTGTGTTTGTCACAACAATGGCTGGTGTTTCGAGTCGGACTCGAAGTAAGAAGATCTCAATGGCGGGTGTTTCGAGTCGTACTAGAAGCAAGAATGTTCCGCTGCTGGGTTGTCTTACATTTCATGGCTCCTTGAAATCTAAGCGTAGGAATAGTGATGTGGGTTTGGGGTCTAAAAAAAGGAAGCCAAATCAAGAGTCTCTTGTTGTGTTGCATGAACAAGTTAATGTTGGTGTGGAAGATTGCGAAAGAAAAAAGTTTGAGGTTTGTGTTGATGATGAAAATGGTGAGTTAGCTGGAAAAGATGAAATCTTTGATGATGAAAAGTGTGTTTTGATATCTGAATCTGATGATGATGAATGTGATGATGGTGATGATGATGAATGTGATGATGGTGATGATGATGAAAGTGAAGAAATCGAGACTAGTGATGAAGAATATCAGGTTGATGAGGTGAATGAAGTTTCTGACAGTGATGATAGCAGTTCTTATGATGATGATGATAATGGTAAGAAGAAAGAAGCCAAGAAAAAGGGTTGGAAGAAGGAGGAGAAGAAAGTGGATTGGAAGGAGGAGGGGAAGAACATGGTTTGGGAGGAGACGGAGGAGGAGGTGGTGCTGGTGGAGGAGGAAAAGGGTAGAGAGGAGGAGACGGAGGAGACGGAGGAGGAGGTGGTGGTGGTAGAGGAGGAAAAGGGTAGAGAGGAGGAGACGGAGGAGGTGGAGGAGGTGGTGGTGGTGGTGGTGGAGGAGAAAGAGGGTGATTTGGACATGGTTTGGCAAGAACATGACAAAGGGATGGCAGAGATGGAGAGAGAGGCCAAGGGTGAAAATAGTAATGATGATAATAGTTCATGTTCTGTAAAAATTGATAAATTGGAGCATGCATATGAAGGTAATGTAAGATCCTCTAATGCCTTGATGAAAAAGGGTTCTTTTCTTCCCATGGATGCTCCTTCTTCAAAAGTTGTGCAAATGAAACTGATAAATGTCTCTAATGATAATGATAATGTTCATGCTGGCAATACCAAATCCAAATCCAAAGCCAAAGAAAGTGTGGTTATTGGTGAATTTGTTGAAGAAAAAATTCAATCTTTTCGAGGGGATGAAACTGATTCTCTTATGATGGAGATGAAGGGAAGGGATTATAAAGGTAGAGCTAACGCCAGTAGTGGCGAGAAGAAGGAATCAATGGATAACAACGGTTTTAATCAAAGAGGACAAGGGAGGGTTTTTAAGCCGAAGGAGTTGCGATTAGTGGAACTCCTTGCAGAATACTATTGGGGAAACAAGAATAACAAAATTCAGAATCATTCACCTGTGTTGGAAATAAAAGATGTTATTCGACATGATACACGCACACCACCTGTTAGTAACGAGACAGCTCCATTGATATGGAGCCTTAAAAAGGTGGAGAAAGTGCACAAGACCAAGAACGAGGAGGAGGAGGAAGTACTGTGGGATCAAATGGATACAAGCCTCAGAGAACTTGAAGCTGAATCTATGGTAATCCTTCTCTTTAACAACATTTAAATTGCTTATTGCTTAAGCTGATTTTGATTTTTGATATCAATTGTTTATACGCTTAAACTTTAGTCTAAATGGTGTCTATAAGGAGTTATCAGTGGAAGTGAAGTGACTGACTATATGTGTTACTATCCGCAGATCGGAAATTTGGGGACTAACGAAGCTACTCAGGAAAATATCGGAAGTCCATTCTCTGACTGTGAACATGACATCTATCATAACGAAGAGATTGGTGTATATTGCAGGCGGTGTGGTTGGGTTGTCACTGACATTAAAGATGTCTCACCACGAGTGGTAAGCTTGGTCTCTGATGTTGATTTTCATAAATACTATCTTGCTTAATTGCAGCTATAGCGTTGTAATTGCTCTGATTGGATTCTGAGATATGTTTATAACAGGCCCTGAGTTTTTGCATACTTGTTTTGTATTTGTATGTGACACAGGTTGATAAATTCCCCTATGGAGGTTCGGGACAAAAGGCTACGTTTGGTGATGCAAATGTGTCGCACTTTCATGACTCCCACTTCAATGTTTCTGATCGTGACTCAGAGACTAGTTTCTCTTGCGACGAAAGAACAGTTTGGGACCTAATTCCTGATGTAAAAGAGACATTATATTCTCACCAACAAGAAGGTTTTGAGTTCATTTGGAATAAGTTAGTAGGAAACATCGAGCTTCAAGGGTTAAAGAACATCAATCTTCAAAGGGAGGGTGGTTGCATTATTTCACATGCTCCTGGTACTGGAAAGACAAAGTTGACAATAATGTTTCTCAAGGCTTATTTAAAAGTTTTTCCGAAATGCTTGCCGGTCGTTGTTGCTCCAGCAGGTTTGTTGCTTACTTGGGAAGACGAATTCAAAAAATGGGACATAGGTGTTCCATTTCACAATTTGAACAATCCTGAGTTATCTGTTAAAGAGCATGATAATGTTGTTAATGCAACTAATTGGTCGAGTAAACGGAGGCATAGTTTGGACGAGACGCGAATGGCTAAACTAATTTCGTGGTTCCAAGAAACGAGCATTCTGGGAATCAGTTACACTTTGTTCAAGGATCTAGCATATGGAGAAGGGGAATGCAAAGATAAGAAAAAGAAGAAGCATGCGTCGGGATGGGAGTCCGAAGATAAGAAAAAGAATAGACAGAAGAGAAAAGAAAACAGTTATATGAGAAAGGCTTTGCTTGAAGCTCCTGGTTTGTTGGTTCTAGACGAAGGGCATACGCCAAGAAATGCAAGAAGTCATGTTTGGAAGGTGTTGTCGAAAATTCAAACAAAGAAGCGAATTATGCTTTCTGGAACTCCTTTCCAGAATAATTTCTTGGAACTGTACAACACTTTCAGCATAGTGAAGCCTTCTTTTCCTAACACGATACCGCCCAAGCTGAAAAAGTTTTGCCAGAAACCTAAGAAAGCAGCAAAAGAAAAATGGAGTTGGGAACCGGTGAATGAAAACAGTACAACAGGAAATCCTTCTGATGATAAGATCAAGCATTTGAAGTTGCTAATGGATCCCTTTGTTCATGTTTACAAAGGCGCGATTCTTCAAAAGAAGCTTTTCGGGTTAAGAGATTGTGTGCTTCGTTTGAAGCCGGCCAGTCTCCAGAAACAAATTCTTGAGAGCATTAAAAGTTCTCAAAACATATTGAACTTTGAGCATAAGCTGATACTGGCATCAGTCCATCCGTCTCTATTCCTCGAATGCAAACTTTTAGAAGAAGAAGAATCTGTTGTCGACAAGGAACAGCTTGAAAAACATAGATTGAATCCAAATATCGGTGTCAAAACAAAATTTCTGGTGGAGTTTGTTAATCTTTGTGTTGCTGTCAATGAAAAAGTTCTTGTGTTCAGCCAATTCATCCCCCCTTTACGCTTAATTGTTGAGCAATTAAACTCGATCTTCAATTGGGCCGAGGGGAAGGAAATACTCTACATGGATGGCAATATTGATCTGAAGGAAAAGCAGTCTTTAATCCACAACTTCAACGATGAAAACAGCGAAGCTAAGATTCTACTTGCATGTACGAAAGCTTGTTCCGAGGGAATTAGCTTAGTTGGAGCGTCAAGGGTTGTGCTACTTGATGTTGTATGGAATCCTTCTGTCGAGCGACAGGCTATCAGTAGAGCATATAGGATTGGACAAAAGAGAGTTGTGTACACGTACCATCTGCTCACGCACGAGACTACCGAGTGCGTCAAATATTTCAAACAGGCCGAAAAGGACAGGTTGTCTGAACTAGTATTTTCGGATAATGACAAGGCCAAAAACCGTGCGGTGAACTTTGAAGATGGTATTCTTGATCTAATGCTTCAGCATGAAAAACTTAAAGACATGTTTGTTGAGTGTGTTGTACAGCCAAAGGAAAAAGATTTGGTGGAGAGTTATTATTATTGATTATGATGAATGTCCAAAGGTAAAATAATTTCTGGATACATTTATTTGTCACTGTTTGGTTTTATTCAGTTCATGTTTCTAATGTGACTTTATTTGGTTTTGCAGATTCTGCAACATTGCTCACCTTGCAAACTAGTTCATGCTTTCTAATGTAACATTTTTTGTGAATTGCTGCTATGATGATGCATTGGCAATTTGGCATCATGAACATTTTTGATAAAGTTAGAATTTCAATGAAATTCCATTTTGGGGAGTTGGCTTGCTGAACAATCTTCATTTATTTTGGTTTTATTTCAATATGGTCTATGGTGTATTTAAGAGATTTTCTGTTTCTTTTATTTCTATGTAACTTTTAACCTACTAGGACTCTAATTAGCCTAAGAATAGAACATAGTTTTTTTTAGGGGTGTTCATGGGTTGGGTGGGGTTTAATTTGATTAACACCCGATCAAATCAATAATCATTAATTTTGGTTGAGTAACTCGTAATTGGGCTGAGTTGGATTGGATTTGTGGTAACTCATTAAATAACATTTTCAAATTTTAAATAAAATATCAATTTTATTAACTCATTTATTTTACAAATATTTAAAAAAATCATAAATTTTAGTATTTAATTTAAATAAATTTTATGGTTTAATATAGGGGTGTTCATGGAAACGGGTCGATCCGTGAATCCACTCACTAAACTAAACCCTTATTTTTATCCAACCCAATCATGTATAGGTCTAATCCGATCCAATCCATTAAACCCGTTGATATTTGGTTCGGATATGGGTTTGAAGTTTTAAATCCACGAATCCGTGAATCCAACCCGTTGATATTTGGTTCGGATATGGGTTTGAAGTTTTAAATCCACGAATCCGCGAATCCAACCCATTGACATGTCACTATATTTTTATTTTGTTTTATTTATAAATTATCTAGCATAATTCTTACTATGCATATATATTTTTAAATCAAATTTGAGATATCAATTTTCTTTATTCAAAGGGATATATCTTACCTTTTACATTATACTTTACATCATTTGTATATTTTTTTTACTTTATCTGAATCATAAAAGAGTTTTTAGATGTTAAACGATAAATTTTATTTAAATTAAATATTCAAATTTTATGATTTTTGTAAATGTTTTTGAAAAATAAAAGTATTAATAAAATTGATTTTTTATTTAAAATTTGAAAATTATATTTAGTGGGTTACCCACGAACCCAAACCAACCTAACCTATTAATGAATGAGTTGGTTCAGTTCAAATTTAATCTTAGAAGTAAATGTTAAACACTCAACCCAAACTAAAAATTATTGATTAGGTCAAATATTGAATTTAATCAAATCAACAAACACCCCTGCCTATACCATGAGCCTCCTTTATCTCAAAAGAAAAATAGCCATCTCTTTGTCATCTTTTTCTTTTGCAGCATAACCTCAATCCTCTTCCCAAAATTATTTCAATCTTCCCATCAACCCTAAAACAAAACCTGCAAATCATAGTTTTTGAAAAGCCACGTTTTGTATCTACTTCAGCATGACAATGATGAATACTGCATAGCGCACATCCCGATGGGACGTTTGGTAAATTTTTCATTTATGACCATGACGTTACAATAGTAGTGATCATCATGAAGCAGTTTTTGTGTCGAAATTGAAGGTTTTCAAAAATTGTCAATTTCTTCAGATGCTTCGAAATACACAATTTTGGGGGACAATTTGTTATATGAAAATTTTTATAGTGTGACATATGGATTTAAAGTTAAATACAAAGTTATTTATAAAAGAAATATTTTATAAAGCTTCAACTAGTAGACTAATGGATGGTCGATCTTGGTTATATAATGACCAAAAGTCTTATTTCATGGAAATAAAGGATTTAAGACGTTTCAAATTTTGAATTTGAATGTTTTTGGAGTAACATCATTCGATTTGGCGCTCTTCACAGCAGAAAATTTTGAATTTCAAATATTTGATCTTATCAAGAAGACACGTGGAAGCCTAACAATTGGAAGGAGCGCGCATGTCTCGAACGTGGCATGCTGCTTGTAAAGAAATTTCGTTAGAACTGAATTAGTATAAATTGGATCTTTTGTATTAGGATTCATGTGTTCATTCTCTTCACAAAATTACTCAAAATACTAGAAGTACCAGCGTTAGAGAAAAGAGTTATTGATGATGTACGTATTGAAAGACCATTTTATATTCAAAGTTATTTACTTTTAAATGAAATATTTTACCTTCTATGTTATATTTTAGTCGAAATACTTCACTTTTCCAGTTATTTACTTTAAACATTTTGTCTTTATCTTCAAACCTTTTGCCTTTAATTTTTCTTTTGACCTATCAATCCTTTTAAGCATAAAACAAGTATCCAAGAATCACGAGAATTAATGTGAGACACATGTCCTAGGATCAATCTAGTCGATCTTGTAAGTAACAAAACACTAAGAATTAATTTTGGAAGATTAGAGATTGTTTACCAAATTTTACGGTAAACAAACACTTAACACATCAAATGAGTCATTTTTTGCCCTCGTGCATCGAAACATTTTCAAACCAGTGCCCGTTGTTGCACCCCAAAATTTTCCATCTTATATTTAGTCCTAATAGGCTTATGTCTTCATTATCATTCACACATGCATATCATTGGTTTCTTATGATGTGGGATCAAGGCTCCTTGTGGATTAGGGTTTTCTCCATTCAATAAGGAGATATGATATTCAGATCAACAAAAGGTTGAGATCTCATCGTCATGATTGTTTTCTCAAGGCACGCGATATTCTTTATATACCAGTTTCTCAAAGAGCATCAGAAGATCAAAGTTTCATTGCTTGAAGGTGGATCATAAGCTTTCATCTAACTGGTTCCCCAAATTAGGATTTTGGTCAAAGACAACCTGAGGTTGACTTGTTGACCAAATTTGGACTTCATGGTGCATGACATGATTCAAGATACTCATATATGTCTTATTGATCCTTGCAAGTTGGCTCAAGGCATTGCAATTGATATTTGATAAAGATTTGACTTAATTAAGGAAAAGTCAGCAGACAGTCAAAGTGGAGGTCAACTATGAAAATTATGGTCAACTTGAAAATTATGATCACATATCCTTAATACGATCACAATAGAGCTAAATTTACAAAACTTTGTATAAGTACTTTATTTTTTAATTTCAATTTCTTCCAAAATATATATAATATATATCACACATTTTTTTAATTTTTAAAAACATATGTTACGAATTAAATAAAAATTTAAAAGTTGTTACATTTCTTTATAATAATTATATACTATTTAAAACTATTTCGTCTCATTTTTTATTTAGTTTCATACCGTAAACTTATATTATTAATCATAATATAAAACTTAAGAATTAAATTCGTTGTATAATATCATCTCATATATATATAATATTTTAACGCGTGTACTCTGAAATCATTTCAATAAATATGATATGTATTTTAATTTATTATGTACGTATTTATTGCTATCACGAGTAAGTGAAGTTTATTAGTTTTAGGATTATGAGAAGTGTCTAAACGATAGATCTCATGTAACTCTTAGTTAATAGAAATTAGTTTCACTAGAAAGCAATGAAAAGGTAGTTGTTTCCACGCCCCACACATTATAAGAGAGGTGTTGCATACTCATAGTTATTTGCAATTATAGGCCACAATATTAGGTTGACCGAGTAGAAATAGGTTCCTCACCACCTATAAGTAGAAGGCTCAACATGAGATTTAGATCATCTTATTCTAAACCTAACCACCAAGAGTTTTAGAAGAAAAAAAATTGATTAAAAGCATTTATTATTTATATTGAGAACTAAATAGTAATTAACACCATTAAATAAGCCCAATAGGCTTTACAAAACTGATTGAATCTCAAATCTAAACCTTTTTGCTAGAACAGGAATACTCGCTCATTCCTAAAAAATTATGAGGATCAACAACTGTCTTAATTTTAACCAACCTATCAAAATTAGTACCAAAATACTTAGCACCATAAACTTTACCTTCTTCATAACTATCCTTACCAAAACTATTAGTCCCAATATCAAGGTCTCTATAACTTAAATAAGCACTTCTAGGATTCTTTGACACATAAGGTTCCATAAAACTATATAGGCTGTTAGCTTGATTCAAATTCTCCAATGTAACATTAGGTGATGGATCCTTCCAAGTCACTGAGAACTGAAGTTTGAACAAATACCCCGGTGAGGATACGGTGTCGCATCGGCGGAATCTCACCATTTTTCCACCATAAGGGTTGAAAACAAATCCAACTTTCCCTAACTCAATCATTTTTTCCATATCAAGTCCAATGCATCTTTTGGAATAATTTTCTGAACATAGTCGATTTTCTCTTCCGAAACTCGAGTTAAGATTCCTGTCCAAAAGAATCTCCGCGCCACTTGTGAATTTCTTTTGGTCATTGTACCAAACAATGAATTAATCCAACTCATTTCAAGACAATCTTGTTTTTCAATCCTAGAAGTGGAAATTCTTTACCTAGAATTGCCACCACTTCCTCGGCACCTCAGGAACAAAGCAACAACGAAGCTCTAATTTTTGTTCCTTCCACGGTTATAGGCAAGAGAAGCCTCATGAAAATCCTATTATCGTAGTTGGAGCAACTTGTTGCCATTGAAAAACTAGATCAGTTGCATTTTGTTCTATAGTTTTTCAATGAAAACGGTAACAGTTTCAGGAACCGCTACTAATTTAACAGATAAGATAAAACAACACCAAAACTAGCAGACCGCCACCTCTTATAGCCCAAAAGATCTTCTCCCATTGACGTCTTATTCAAAAGCCTTCCGTAACATCAACAATTTCAGCAATAATATTATCAATAGTTAGACCATATTTTCTCAACATTGCACCATACCCTGCACCACCAAAGTGACCACCAACACCAACAGGGCAAACACCAGGAAATCCGTGAACTTTACTCTTTCGGAAATTCTATAATAAACTTCACCAAGTGTAGCACCGGTTTGAATCAAAGCAACTTCGTTTGGTATATCAACATTGATTGTTCTCATATTGAACATGTCAAGCATGATAAAGGGTGATTGGTTTGAGATGTAAGAGACACCCTCATAATCATGGCCACCACTTCTGATTTTGATTTGAACGTTAACTGTTTTAGCGCAGATAACAGTGGATTGAACATGCGAGGGTTGTTTTGGAGTAACAATGATTAATGGTTTGGAAGTTGAGGTTGTGTTGAAACGTGCATTACGGATGTAGTTTTGAAGGACAGTGGAAAATGAAGGGTTTGATTGTGAGAAAACTATGTTGGAGATTAATGGATCTGTGTTGTTTTGTTTGAGGCAGTTAAGGAAAGTTGTCTCCAAAGGTTCTAATGCAGGTCGTGCTGCAAACGATGTATAGAAAATAGATAGAAGAAAAAAAGAGAGAGAAACTAGTATTGGTTTTGCCATTGGTATGTTGAGTTTTGTGAGTTAGAATGTGTGTGGTTTATATAGGAGTAACATGTTCAAATTTCAACAACTCATCTAATATAGGAAGAGACTTCTTCGGAGCTTATAGGTTATTTGTGACTATAGTTGTTTCTCTCTTATGATAAATAATATAGTATTTGTTGGGTTAATGTTTTTAATTTGTATTTTATTTTATAAAGATAGTTATATTCTTATAAATAGAAAAAATAGAACAATTTTTCAACGTAAACTAATTTTACACTATCATCTAATAGGATTTAACTTTCGGCCATATCATTACAATATTTTAAAATTAAAAGTGTGACTTAGCAAGATACATCATATTCTTTTTTTTTCTTCAGTTTAATGAACATTAAATTGAAATATCACATGACATAATTATATATTTATATCATATTCCTATCTCTTATAGAGTAAATCAAATAGGCTATAATGTTTTCGCTATTAAAATACTTTTTACTGTGATTTTTGATTTTTTTTTTTATAATGCATTCAACTTTTGACAATCTTAAATTTTGTATTTTTTATCGAAAAAATAATACATGCACAATAAAAAATTCAAATAAATATGACATTTTTATATATACTTTCCATTAACCTTCCTAATTCTAGTCAAGAGAGATCTCAAATGTATGGTTTAAAGTGTCTGTGTAGTATTTTCTCAGAAGTTTTCTCAATGATCCTTTTCCTTCTTCCTTATGTTTCTTATATAGTTTGTGACATAACTCCTCAAGCCATAATGAAATGACCTTTCATCTCCAGTGATTGAAAGCATTGAGTAATGTTTGTCACCTCCTTTATTGACAATATTTATGGCGCATAACGTTTTAGGCATCCACTTTGTAACATCCTTGAGACTTTTGGGATTCACCACGACCGTTACATAAGCTACGTCCCAAAAAATGACCTACAACCCTGCCATCCGAGGTATGTTATTAGAAGATCCGAGGCCTTAATGATATGGTTTGTATCCCGACTCACTCATGTCGTTTGGGTTCTTGCATTTATCACTCTTCTCAAGAACTATCTCAATCACAAAATAACATTTGTCTTATCACAACTCCGACTTCATATCTTGACCGATATAATAATTTATGAAATGAACCTAAGCCTCTAGGGCATGAAACCTAAAAGGTGAAGTATTCGGACAAGAGAAACCCAAACATTTATTCATCTTGAAGTTACAATGCAACTCGAACTGATATGATAAGAGTGTAGCTTTTAACCTGGCTTAGTGACGTGTGTCGGTGCAATAAATCTTTCTCGACATGGGGAATATTTTTCACCATATTTTTTTTCTCTCTCTAGTAATGATGATTTTTATGGAGAATTGCATCTCCTCTCGGGTACCCTTTTTATTATGGTTCGGTTTATTAGTCTTATTCTCCTTTTGGATGACTTCATAATCCGGTTGGGACTAATATTTTTGGGATGTACATAAGCCCTCTGAATTTAAATTCTTTATGAAAGGATGTAGTGTTTAGTCACGAAAACACAAAAAAAGGTTGACGTCTAGACCGGGTTGAGACTCGATTTCTTTGTGTACGTGTCATAGATTTGAAATGTGACATACACTCTCTCTTCTAGCGCAATAATGACCCTCACTTAGGTTCCTATTCATTAAGTGACGTTCCCCTCCCCCAATGCACTGTTCTTGGGTCCCTATTTAAAACCCTATTTCCATCTTTCCTAATTCATCCCAACATTTGAAAACATTACAACTCCAAAGAAAGCATATACTTTCTCCAAGTGTTCATCAATTCCAGGTATTCTTTCCCTCCTTATTTTCCTTTTATTTTTGCTTTTTCTTTAGTTCTTACCTTTAGATAATGGTTACCCTAAGAGAGTTTGATGATGAGGGAAATATTGTAAAACTCACAAATGCTGAAGAGATGAGTGAGTGGTGGGATCAATGCATGCGGGAGTTTAAGGGAACCCTAGGTCAAGAGGAGTTTGATCGAATCACCAGGGAAATTTATGATTGTACCTTCACCTCTTTGAGTGATTATGACTCTAATTCTTCCTCCTTAGTAGAAGTTCTGATGGAAACATCTGCCCCATTTGACCTCGAAGTCACGAGCTACAAAAATAGCTCACTAGATAATGAATAGATCGCTAAACTTCGGTCTCTAATGAACATTTCCTCGATTGGGGAAGAAGATGACGTCATTCTAGAGTCCTGTAATTTTGGAGAACGAGTATGTATCCTTCACTGGAAGTTAACTGATGAAGAATTCTCCTACTTTTATTCTAGGGTTTTTGAGGATTTCAAGGTCGATATACCCTTTTCAAATTTCGAGGTGGACATTCTGAAAACCATGAATGTTGCTCCTTCTCAACTTCACCCTAACAGTTGGTCTTTATAAAGACTTTTGAAATAGTTTGTGAGGAGATGAACATCATCCCTATAGTGGGTTTGTTCTTATTCTTTTTTGAGGTCAAAGGGGTTGAGAAATGTTCTTGGGTCCAAATCAGTTATCTCCCTCACAAGAGCTTTCTCCAAGTATACACCTCAAACTATAAAGGTTTCAAGGACCGACTTTTGAAGGTAAAGTGTGGGATGAGATGTCCCCAGGTCCTCTATGGTTTAGATGGACACCCACACTTTCCTTTCTATTGGAATCAAGATCCTTCACCCATCTCCGGTTTTGATTTTGACAAGTTGAGCGATTTGGAGGTCAAAGCTTTGAATGTACCCGACTCCTTCCGCATGATGAAGGTTAAGGATTTTGTATCGAGTTTTAATTATGTTAAAAAATTATTTAGTAAATACGGGATACAAATTTATATTATAATAATTTATTATGAATTATAATTGAAACAATTTTTTGAATTAATCACAAATAATAATGTACGTTTTACTTAAAAGAAAAGAAATTTTTTTTTTGTAAGTTGAAAGTGGCATACAAGATTTTATTTTGTAAATTTAAATATTTTTTTAAAAGATAACGATTTATATTTTATTTGAACTCTAATGTATTTTTTAAATTTTTTATCTATTTTAAATATTTAATTATAAGTTGTTAAAGATATGTAATTATTTTTTAATCTTAAATAAAAATTAAACTTTATTTTCAATTATTACCCAATAAATCATTCAATAGTTTTACAAATTTATGTCTATAACTTTAAATTTTAGTTATATATGATAAATCGAGAATTTTATTGTTTGTATTTAATTTATTTGTATGATATTTTGAGAAAAATATAAGGATGAAATATACATATTCGTTAAAGAGTGCTGCATTTTCTATTATATTTATAGGTCAATTGAGAGTAATTTAACCTTAAAAAATTGCAGAATACATGCTTTAGCATTAAAATTATTTTTTAAGCATCGCTTTTATTGTATAATTTCAAGAAAAGAAAAAATATTTTAAAGTGTATGGATCCAAACATCTCTTTTATTTTTGAAATTTTAAAGAATAAATTTAGTTTGAGTAATCATTATCTTATTAAGATATTTCGTTAAAAATGTTTCAGAAACTCTTTCTTTCAAACATTATTTAAATTAAAGATGAATTGTTATAAAAGATTGAACCCCAAATTACTTTTATATATATAAGTTTAATAATTTCCAACAAATAATTCCTTTAATAATTTAATTAAATAATTAATTAAATTCGGGGCGTTACACATTGTGTAATGATTGACTAAGTAATGTTGATGACGTTGTCATTTTGAGTGCTTGATGGTTGTTGTTAATGTGATGATATGGTCATCTATGTGATTGGTATTGTTGATGCAAATGTGTGAGTGCAATATATGTAATATAAGGATATGCGGAATCCATGATGAGATGTTGTTGTACTACTATATTTATTCCTTATGTCTTTTATAATGATTATGATCACTCACCCTTTGTGCTTGGAAATGTTGCCTTTATACGTGGGTAACTTCTAGAGTGCAGGTGACCAAGAATAGTTCGTTTGAAGCTTAGAGAATAGCTTAGAGTGCGTCATTTGTTTCTGTTGAATAAAAGGATCTTGCTCTGATATGTAACACCAGGGTTGGGAACATTGGTTTTTGAAGTTGTTATACTTTTTGTCTATTCTAAGATGATGAATTACCTTTCTTGGCATTTAAATTGTTCTTGGATTATAAACCCTGAACGACGAAGTATGATGAAGTTTCTCTGAAGTGTTTTTAATAAAGAATTTCCGAGACTATGATTTTGTTGCAATGATTTTGATATTTGATAATGTTAAAGGAATATTTGATTTAAATGTTTTAAAAACCCTTGTTACAAAGCAAAATGTTTTGTATGATGTTTTTATGAAGATGTGACACCCTTGTTGGTGATTTTAATTGATTTGGTTTTTGTAAAATATATGTGAAACATGTGTGAGTTTAGAAAGGTGTTACACCACGTGCATAGGCTAATTCTTTATTGACACGTGTTCACTTATCTACCACTTGCTTAGACTTCTCTCTTGATAATATGTGCATCGTATTGCTTGTTTAGGATTGTTTGGTGTACCTGATACTTGTTTAGATGTTCTCTTAAGATTTCCATGATGATTTGTTTGTCTAATACATGTTTAGATGTTGTTGATTGTTCATATGCTCCCTTAGGTTCTTGATTCAATCTTAGTTAAGATTTGAATTGAGTACACTCTGGGGTTGTAAACTAAGCATGACAACAATTAAGTAAGATTCCATGTATCCTTACTTTAGGGCCACTTGGATGACAACAAGTAGGATTTAAACCCCTTTGCTTTTGTTAGTCTCTTGCATTACATGTTTGTAAACAAATAAAGATAAGACTCATACTTCACACGGGCCTTAAGTAGTGGGAGGAGAATTAGGGGGTACATTCTGAACCTTGTTTTTTATTTCATTCATAGTCTTTATGTGGTTTAAATCACAAATCCTTTCACAAATAAATGGAGAAGTAGTAAGTGTCTCTCCATTGGGATCCATTTTCTATGATCCTGATAAAACACACAACAAATCCAAATCTTTTGCTGCTTGGAAATTTCTTTCGAAAACTTGTTCAAAAAAAGGGTTGTTACCCATAAAAACACCAACAAACCAATTGTTTCTAGAAGAACTACAATGCTCTGATTCCTTCTGAATACATAAGCATTAAGCTGCAAAACCTAAGTGAGTACAATAATAAAAACCTTTTGTTTTTCCCTTACCAATTTTCTCATGCATTCTCTTAGCAAGTAAGCTTTAGATACATCACAACCTTTGATTAGAAATACAAGAGTAGATCTCTTTAAGTACAACGAACGTGAGAGGTGCTAATACATTTCCTTTATGTAACTGACTTCCTTACCATGTTCTTTGTTACGAGATCTTGTTCTTGCCTACTTGAGCTTTACTCAATATTTTCCTTTCCCCTGATGGGATAAATAACATTCGATGGAGACTCTGTTTGCGTTGATATTTTTTGTTGTAGTGCTACCCGTGTTTCGAACCATTTTCACAAGTTAAACTCAACCAATAAACACTCGTTTTCTACCATGAACTACGAGGCTCTAAATTTCCCATTACACCCGGGAATACATAGGCACAAGATTTTAAAATCTTGGTGAACATAATAATAATACATAGTCAAATTCTTAGATCTACAATTTTTCAGATCTGGGATTTTATGAACAACGCCACAACAGCAAATCAACAACACAACATAATCATGGCATCAATTAAATCACAGATTTCACGCCAAATCACATAGCAGCAACAGAAAATCAATTTAGAAAACCTATTCACCCATGTTAATACCACAATTTAGAAAACCCATTCACCCATTACCTTAGTTTTAAACTTTGATCCTTCAAAGATGATGAAATCTTTCTTGCCCTAGTTTCCCTTTCTCTTCTCTGATTCTACGTGACAGTAAATTTTCTCCAATTGGTCTAACCCTTTTAAATTTGTATTTTATTATTACTAATTACTAACTAATAAAATAATAATAATAATAATAAAATAATTATAATAAAACACTAATAATATTAATAATTATATTATTAATAATTATAATTCCCTCCGTTCTAGTATTATCCATACTCCTCCCAAAACTAAGTTTCATCCCCAATAATATCAAAATAATTCAAATTCAACAAATAATAATTAAATATTTAAATGGGGTGTTACATAGCCCCCATGTTTGAGCTTGTCTCTAGCAGCTAGGGATGGCAAGCAGACCTAAACCCGCTGGCCCCACCCGCACCCGCACCCAAGTCAACAGGTGAAACCCAAATTGACTGGTTTGGGTTCGTGCCACCGATATTTGTGGGTTTGGGATAGCAAACCCGCACCAAAACCCAAATCACACCCGCTTATATGTTAAATTACATAACTATCCTTAAATAAATATATATATATATATATATATATATATATATATATATATATATATATATATATATATATATATTATTGAAAGGAATGGTAAACAATCTGTTATGTTTTATTCTCAGCTCTAAGGGTATATATAGTAGTCATACAATAATGATAATTAATTCTCTCTTAATAGAGAATAAAGAGAAATAAAATACAATAAATAGAAATAATAAAAAAGGAAATAAGATATTTTCCATATATATATATATATATATATATATATATATATATATATATATATATATATATATATATATATATATATATATTTCAATAAGTATTAAAAATGATATGTAGGGTTTATTTTTCAAAGAATTAAGTTACATGTTTTATATGTTTTAAGTTTCACATGTTTGTTATTACAATTTAAAATTATGAAGATAATATCTATTAGTGTTTCTTAACATGTGAAATATATTTTATTTGTAATAGGTAAAATAGATCAAGTGAACACAACTCCGGAGCCGGAAGGAACATCTAATCTTACACAAGAAAGTTGTAATATATTAGCTTGTTGTTGTTGAAAAGTTGTAATTTAATTGTAGAATTTGTTGAAGACTATGTTAAGATAATTGTGATTGCATTTTCTTGAAGACAATGTAAAGAGACCTTATTTTAATTGTAATTTTTTTTTTTAAATTTTTGATGTGGGTTTGGGTTTGGGTGAAAAAACCCGAACCCAACGGGTGCGGGCGCGGGTGTTATTTTGTCACCCGAATAGCCTTTGGGTTCGGGTTCGGGTGATGATTTCGAATGCGGGTGTGGGTAGTGTGAAACCCGCACCCGACCCGACCCGTTGCCATCCCTACTAGCAGCTGCTCGAACCTCCTTTTGACAGAGTCAATGAAGATTTTGCTTAACTCTCTCCAGATATGACCATCACTGCAAAGAATCTTAAGTGTTGAAGTGCATTCTGAGCGGAGTTATGGGGTATTTTCAAAGCTCTCAAGCTTACTCAAAGACATTGTTAATTTATTGGAAACAAGATAAGTTAAGAATCTGAATGGGCATAACTTTCATAGTGAAGTAAATGTTGGAGACAATTCCGAGGAGAGAACATTTACTAGGGACACACCATATATCCACCTAAAATCTTAAGGTAATAGGTGTGTGAGTTCTCTCACTTATATAGTGTTTAATCTTCCTTTTTGTAACCAATGTGAGACTTCTCCCTCACACTTAATTCTCAATACTCCTCTCTTAAGTGTGAGTCACAATGTTCCTCCTCATATAAAAGCTCTCTCTTTCAAATATACTTGACTATCAACATTAAAGGTTTATCATGAGTTTCAAAAAATTAATCCGAATATGTTTGCTAGAGGTGCCTCACAGAGTATAAAATATACTATAAATTAATTAAATTAAATCCTTATACAAACCAAACACATGTACCACTAATTTACACGTATACTCACAACTTATGATGACAACAAGAAACCGAATAAAAATGAATGGCCGAATATTCCACCAACTCACTCTCACTCCTAATTCCCAAGGCCTCACACCTTCCATCTAAACCAACGGCCACGATTCATCTCTCCCATCTAACGGCCACATTCCACCCTCTCCCTCCTCCATATTAGGGTTTGTCATTTTCACTACTCACACCATTTCCTCACATTTTCTCGCCAAAAATCATGGTGAACGGTCCCGGACTTTACTCCGATATCGGCAAAAGAGCCAGAGGTAACCGATTCATTCTTTTCTGTATACAATTTTTCTCTATGAATTTCTAACTCACATCGTCAAATTTCAATTTCAGATCTTTTGTTCAAAGATTATCAGAATGACCACAAGTTCACTATCACCACCAAGACTTTTACTGGATTGGTATTTTTTGTTTTGTTTCATTTTCTTAGAATTTGATCATTTGGAAGTGATTATGATGAATATGTTTCAAAATGATTCAAGTTAAGTTGTTGAGGTTGAGTTCTTAGGGTTTCATAGTTTCAATGGGTTTTTTTGTTTGCTCAGGAAGTTACTTCAAGTGGAGTAAAGAAAGGTGAGATTTTTTTGGCTGATGTTAGTACCAAGTTGAAGAACAAGAACATCACTACTGATGTTAAAGTTGACACTAATTCAAATGTGAGTTGGATATTTTGCAACTGTAGAATTAATAGTTGTATTGTTTTCTTTTATTTTGCTTGATTTTGAATTCAATATTTTTAAGTGGTTTGAGCATGTATAGAGTAGACAAGTAGATTTTGTGGTAAGGAGAGTAGATCATATTGAAACTAGGGATAAAGGTAGACCTAGAAAGTTATAAGAGAAGTTAATATGAAAGATCTTTGAGATTAACGATTTCGATAGAAACTTGGTCATGTATAGAACATTTTGTCAAAAGTTGCTCCATGTAGCCGATCTTGTTTAGTGGGATAAGACTTGCTTGTTGTTGTAGTAGTAGTATTTTGATGTAAATATTTTTTTTGAAATTTAAGATTGAACGATGATTTTGCCGATGATATATATTAAGTCCATTTATTGCTTTGTTTATGGGTTGTGCAAATAATTTAGATGCAGATTTATTTTCTGTGACAATGCTTGACCATTTCTACAGTAAAATTGTCTTCCAAGATATTGTTATCAAGAATTTGGACATCCTTCATATTCTTTAACTATTGTATTCATGATTATGATGTGATTAAAGGTATATGATATGATGTCTAGTTAGGCCTAATGCTATGTGCCTTATGTTTGATTGAATACTGTTCAGCTACTCACGACCATAACTGTGGATGAAGCGGCACCTGGGCTCAAGACAATTTTTAGCTTCACTCTACCAGATCAAAAATCTGGCAAGGTAACTAGCATTATCCTTTGTTCTATTCGTAACTAGCATTATATTTATTTTAAGTTTTGTTATATTTACTAAATGCCAAAATTATTGTTGATACTTGCTAGATAACTGGATTATGATTTTTTACTCTCTTTCACTTGAGTTTAACAGGTTGAACTACAGTACCAACATGATTATGCTGGGATTAATACTAGTATTGGGTTAACAGCAAGTCCTGTTGTTAACATCTCTGGTGTGCTTGGAAATAATTTAGTTTCTGTTGGGTCCGATGTTTCTTTTGATACTGCCACCGGGGACTTTATCAAGTACAATGCAGGGTTGAATGTTACTCATGCTGACCTCATTGCGTCTCTAACTCTGTAAGTAGTTGTCTAAAGGCTACACACACCGATTTCTCGTACTGTTATCTATGCTCTTGTACAACTTGTCTTGATCGCCTGATTGGTTTGTTCTATTTTTTGTTTTTTGTTTTGTTGATGAATGTAGCAATGACAGAGGTGACACCCTCAATGCCTCGTATTACCACGTTGTGAACCCACTGACTAACACTGCTGTTGGGGCTGAGTTTTCACATAGCTTTTCCAGCAATGAGAATATACTCACCATCGGTACACAACATGCTCTTGACCCAATAACCTTGTTGAAAGCTCGGGTGAACAACTATGGGAGGGCAAGTGCTCTGATCCAGCATGACTGGAGTCCCAAAGCACGGTTTTCTCTAGTTGGGGAAGTTGATACTGCAGCCATTGACAAGAGTGCGAAGGTCGGTCTTGCTGTGGCTTTGAAGCCTTAGACCTGATTATTTTGTGATTAATAGGTTGTTTATCTGGTGGTGGAAGCAATAAGTGGTAGGTGTCACTTTTCCAATGAACCTTTTGTCCTTCATTTTGGAGCTCTTAATTTCTACATGTCTTGGTTCAGGGTGCAAAATCATTAAACCCAGGACAATTTTCTAATTTGTAGTTATTCAACAAGTACTGAACCTTATTTATTTAGATGCACCTGTAAGTTTTTGAGCATGGAAGGTGATAGTCCTGCAATCTGAATGATGTTGAGTATATCGAGGCAATTATTTATGATTTGTTGTGTGCATTTCTTTTCTTTTTCTTTTATTTATTTTTTGGTATTTTTCAGAAGTTAACGTCCAGGTTTCTTCTAGTAATATATAATAATGATTGAGTTTTAATAAGTTAAGAAACAATACAGTATATTGATGGATACAAATGAGACTTGGTTGGTTTACTCAATTTATGAGCGAGTATAGTAGTATAATTTTTTTGTAGGTCTCATTTACAAAGAAATTCTAAATGCTATTCCCTCTGTTACAAAAATGAGTGTTGTTATAGTAAAAAACTTGTTTCAAAATGAATGTGATTTTCATTTTTAATATAGAAATGAATGTTATTTTTTCTATAGGGTTGATTTAGTAAAAAAACAATATCTTGTCATAACATTATTATATTCTTTAATTTATGTGTAAAAACTTTAAACATATGATTTTTTTTACTATAAATATAAAGTTAGGAATATTGAATTTTGTTTTGCAGAGTTAGTTAGTGGTTGAGGAGGGATATTTGATTACCTTTAAATGGTGAAATCTTGACTACTAGGTCTAAGCCAATAGAAGAAAAAAAAAATGTAATGATACGCATATCATTAATTAGAGGGTTACAAGTGAAAATAAAAAAGAAATTAAAGATAGATTGAAGATTGAAGATTGAAAATTGAAAATGATATTTATTTGAATGAGTCATTCATTTTAAAAGAAAAAAGCATCAAATGAGTAAAAAATGAATAAAGACACATACATGAATGAAATAATGTTAAAAGGGAATTTTTCATTGTATCCTCATATCATTTTTTAGGTTTTGTGGGAAAATTTTAGAGTTAAATACATTTTTAGTCCCTATAAATATGCGATCTTGCAATTTTGCTGTTAAATTGATGTGTATTTTTGAATAATTATTTTACAGACATGTGTAGAACGTTATAAAAAGTTCCTCGAAAAAAAATAATTTAAATTTGATTTCTAAATCTAAGTTTTCATTACTTTTATCATTATTTTTTGAAACTTTAAAAATTCATATTTTAATTCTTCTCATTTTAAAAAATTCTAAAATTTGGTAAAAATTTTTTTTATAATATTCTAAACATGCATGAAAAAAATTATTCAAAAATTTAAAAGTTTAAGGATAATTAAACATTTTTTAAAATTTTAGAAAACAACAGGGACTAAAACTGCATGCATTACAAAATTGTAGGGACTAAAATATATTATTTTTTAATAGAAATTAAAAATAAAAATTGAGATATTTGTAGAGATAAAAAACATATTTAACCCAAAATTTTAAAATGTCTTATGTATTAGGAGATATATTTCCGAACGCACCAATTTTCCATTTTATCTAAAGGTTTATTTAGATATGTATATGCGAAGGGGTTTTAGGATGTGTTTCCAGATATATCTCTGAAATATTTATTTATTTTAATTCAAAATATTAATTTGGAGATGCATCTTTAAACGTGTGTCAGACTCTTCCATTTTTTTTTCATTTTTATTTTAGAAAACTTTGACTCTCCCTTTGACCTATTTTCATTTCAGACTCTCCATTAACTTTTGAAGTAAATTCAGATTCTTTATTTGTATCTTGTTATTCTCATCTCCCTCTAACTACTGCATTCAACACTTTACACATTAATTAATGCATTTTTGAATAAGTTTCTCATTTAGCTTATTTTGAGTTTTGCTTAATGTATTAGGTCACATAGGTTACTTCTAAGGCATTAGATAATATTAACATTTAAAATAGATCATATGTAGGAACCGTTTCTATCATTTGGGGTGATTTCAATGAGTTTTGGATGATTAGAGTAAACAAAGCTTTTTTCGGAGATGTATCTCTAAAATGTGTTCTTTCTTGTGTTTGGAGATACATTTTCGAATTATTTCCTTCATGATCTATTTTTTGTTGAGAGATAACATAGTGAAACGTCATTTTTCCACCTCCTCATTTGAGAGATGACGATTATATTAGATGATGTCGCTTGTCTCACACACCTTCTTACTAAAGGAAGGTTGATTGATCATTCTAAGATCACCATGATTGAGGCAATGAAGATGGTAATCTATTTGGGAGTTGACCTGAGAAAGCCATGAAGTAGTGTAGTAGCACCAAGGGTCTACATGCCAAGTTTTCTTGGTTGGAGACGTTGTATAACAATAACTTAGAGTTGGCCAAAGACCCTGACTTCGATGATCTACAAGTTGGCTACCATAGTGGACAAAAAGTGCACTACGTGAATGTGACATGCCTCAAGTACTTTATTGATTTGACGGCCATTAACAAGTGGAACCGGTGGCTGCATGCTTGGTATACTTGTACACCATGTTGAGTGAAGGTTCTCGTTGGAGGACAAAATAAATGACAGTCTCATGAACCCTACTTACGGTAATTTCCAAGTCCCAGTTTTAATTTGCAAACAATTTTTTTACACTTCTTACTAATGTTTTTTTTTTTTGCTAATTCATTTTCAGGGATAGATCCTTGCCCATTATCGCCACATACACGGATTTAAGTATGGATCATCGTATACTAAGGATAATCCACATACTTGTCTGTATCTCTTGCGTAGAGGGAATGATGTTGTGATGTCGCTCTATGTGTATATTGACTGGACTCAATATGATGATGTCGTCTGGATACCATACACTACTCACTAGGAAAGAATTCCATTAGACCATATTTCATTATACTTCATATGGCTAGCATGTGGATCTAATATCATGTGTAGGTATCTACTAGAGCGGTGCATGCGACCGTTTGGGTACGTGGAGATTATTCAGAGGTCCCCCTTTCAGGCTACTTTGAGAGCATTGTCATCAGATAACTAGATGACACTTTGACGGATTTTGAGATTCATCTAGTATTGGAGGAGTATCAGAGTCTGGTGTAACATCCTAATTTTAATAGTTATTTATTAATTATTATTATTATTTATTATATTATGTGATAATATAATTGAATTGAGTGATTTGAATTAATATTTGAATTATTTAAATATGTGTTATTTGAATAATTGAGTTTTATGAGTAGAAATGAGATTATTTAGTATTGGGCCTAATTATAAGAATAGAAGTAATAAGGAGGTGTTAAGTGTTAAGCCCAATTTGAGCTTACTAGTTAGTAAGGGTTAGAGGGAAAACATCACTACGCCAAAAAGACCTATGAAGGCGCTTTTTTTGGCCTTTAAAAGCGCTGTCGTAGTTGGCGCTACTATAGGTTTTAGCAGCGCTTTTTGTTTAGGCAAAAGAGTTGTCTAAAGTAGGCCTAAGGCAACGCTTTTTCCTAAAAAGCGCTTTCTAAAGTAGGCCATTAGCAGCACTTTTTCTAGAAAAACGCTTTCTAAATAATGCTTTCTTTGCTTTCTATAGGGATCTTTAGGCAGCGTTTTTTTAAGGAAAAGCGTTGCAAAAGGCCTACTTTAGAAAGCGCTTTTCCTGGAAAAGTGCTGCCTAAGGTATACATAAGGCAACGCTTTTGAAAGCGCTGTTTAGTGTACACTTTAGAATGCGTTTTTTCTAGAAAAGCGCTTTCTAAAGTATACATAAGGCATCGCTTTCAAAAGCGCTACCTTATGTATACTTTAGACAACACTTTTTCAGAAAAAGTGCTTTCTAAAGTGTCCATAGGCAGCATTTTTGGGTCTATATTTTGGTTTAAACCTAGAATAATAACACGGTCAATAATAACCTGTAAACTTGGATATTCAATTGTAATCCCATAAACCTGTAATATAGAATTGTAATTCAAAATATATGCCATTATAATACCAAAATATATGCAAAAAAAAGGCATTATAATACCATTACATTATATACCATTGTAATCCAAAATATGTGTACACCATTATAATTCAATTCAAATATTTCTAATAGAACCAAATCATCCTTAACAATAACAAAGTCATCCCTAACAATAACTAAATCAACCATATCAAAATCAACCCTAAAAAAATCAGCCCTAACAACAACTAAATCAACCCTAATTAATAAAATCAGTTCAAAATCGCCAAAATTCGACGAGTGAGCGGTCCTGGTCCTGCAAGGTATGAACATAATAACACGATCAATAATGTATTCACACAATAATGTATTCATAACACTTTTCACACAATAATGTATTCATACCTTATATGATTCTTTGCTCAATAAAATATTGACACAATTCTTCTTTGATTTCTTCCAGTTGAAGTTTCGTGTAATATGCACACTTGTATTCATCAATGTACTACATAACAAAACATAATAGACATGATTTAGTTAAAAGTAATAAATTATATGAAATATCCGATAAATAATAAAACAAATACTAAGTTATAAATCAATATCGTGATTGGAATCTCTATTCGATTCATTTGAAGGATTTCTTTGATAAACCTCAACACGAAGTATCCGCAATATATATTGTTTTGCTGTTGAGCACACTACATAGAAAAATAAATAAGAATGTATAATTGTCTTGTTTTATCAAGTAACATCACTATTATAAGAAAAATTGTGAAAATTAATGTACCTGGACTTTGATCCATGTAATGGTGTTGGATTTGTACCGTTGTACTCGAGCTTCTCTTTGACTTTGGAATACTTGTATTGATCTAACAAAATAAAAGCATATATTTAGAACAATCTCACATAAATAATTAAATATATAAATATACACGAATATACTTGGGCTCTTTTCCATGATTTTTTTCTAGAGAACTATTTTCCAGAGGATGTGCATGGTAAGAAAGAGGTAGAATTCCTTGATTGAAGCAGGGTAATGGAGTTGTGGCTGAGTATGCTACAAGATTTCAAGAGTTGATTAAGTATTATCCTCATTACAATACTATGAATGCTGAGAGATCTAAGTGTCTAAAGTTTGTGAATGGTTTGAGACCTGATATCAAGAAGGCTATTGGATATCAGTAGATTACTCGTTTTGTGGAATTGGTGAACAAGAGTAGGATTTATGATGAAGGTAGTAGGGATAATGCTTCTTACTATAAGGATGTGAATGATAGGAAAGGAAAATGTCAATTCCGTGGAAATCCGTATGATGACAAGAGGAAACATTAAGCTAGTGGTGGCAAGAAGCTAAGTGGGGAAGGATCTTCTACTCTGATCAAGTGCTTCAAGTGTGGTGTGGAAGGGCATCGTGCTTCTGACTGTGGAAAGGATGTTGGAAAGTGCTTTAGGTGTGGCAAGGCGGGTCACAAATTTATTGATTGCAAGTTTGTTGCGGATGTAACTTGCTATAATTGTGGTGAGCAAGGACACATTATTACTAAGTGTGATAAGCCGAAGAAGGAGCAAGATAAATGAAACGTGTTTGCATTGTCTGATGCTGGGACTCCGGTTGAGGATAGACTTATCTGAGGTACATGCTTTATTAATGGTACACCTTTGATTGTTATCATTGATACTGGTACAACGCATTCTTTTATTTCTTCGAATTGTGTTAAGCTTAGTATGTTGAAGCTTACTAGTGGTATTTTGGATGAGATTCATGAAGGTCAGAAATCTGATTTAGTTTTGGTGGATAAGTTTGTGTTGATCAATCAAGGCCGAGGTGGTGATTTTTGGATAGATGAGAATGGTATCATGAAGTGTCGTGATAGAGTTTGCATTCCTGATGTTGGTGATTTGAGGAAGAGAATTCTTGATGAAGGACACCGCAGTGATATGAGTATTCATCCTGGTGCTACTAAGATGTACCAAGATTTGAGAAAGTTATTTTGGTGGTCTGGTATGAAGAAGGATATTGCAGAGTTTGTATATTCTTGTTTGATCTGTCAGAAGTATAAGATTGAACATCAGAAATTGTCTAGTTTGTTGCAGTCGTTATCCATTCCTGAGTGGAAGTGGGATAACATTTTTATGGATTTTGTTTCTGTATTTTCGAGGACTCTGAGTAGTCATGATGCAATTTGGGTTATTGTGGATATATTCACAAAGTTTGCTCACTTTATTCCAATTTTGATGGATTATCCTATGGAGAAGTTTGCTAAGTTGTATATTGAGAAGGTTGTGAGTTTGCATGGTATTCCGTCGAGTATTGTTTCAGATAGAGATCCAAGGTTTACTTCGCATTTTGGGAAGGTTTGCAAGATGCTTTGGGTACTAAGTTGAGTTTGAGTTCAACGTATCATCTGCAGACTGATGGTTAGACTGAAAAGACGATTCAATCATTGGAGGATATTTTGAGAGCTTGTGTTTTAGAGCAAGGAGGTGCTTGGGATAGTTATTTTCCTTTGATTGAGTTTACCTATAACAATAGTTTTCATTAGATTATTGGATTGGCTCTGTTTGACGTTTTGTATGAAAGAAGGTGTAAAATGCCTTTGTGTTGGTATGAATCTGGTGAGAGTGTTATGGTTGGACCTGAGATAGTTCAACAGACTATGAATAAAATTAAGATGATTCAGGAAAAGGTGAAGATTGCCCAAAGTCGTTAGAAGAGTTATCACGATAAGAGAATAAAGGATCTTAGCTTTTAGAAAGGAGATCATGTGTTTTTGAGAGTTACTCCTGTGGCTGGTGCTGATAGAGCTTTGAAGTCACGAAAGTTGACTCCACGTTTTATTGGTCCTTATCAGATTGCCGAGAGGGTAGGTGAAGTGGCTTACCAAATTCATTTGCTGTCATTCACTTGCTAATATTCATGACGTATTCCATGTATCTCAATTGAGGAAATATATGGCGGATATGTCTCATGTTGTGCCGCTAGATGACGTACAAGTAAGAGATAACTTGACGGTTGAGACTTCACCGATGCGTATTGAGGATCAAAGAGTTAAGAAACTCCGAGGTAAGGAAATCGCTTTAGTGAAAGTGGTTTGGGGAGGTCTTGCTAATGGTAATGTGACTTGGGAGCTTGAGAGTCAGATGAAAGATTCGTATCTTGAGTTGTTCGCTTGAGGTAATTTTCGAGGGCGAAAATATTTTAAGTGGGGGAAAGTTGTAACATCCCGATTTTAATAGTTATTTATTAATTATTATTATTTATCATATTATGTGATAATATAATTCAATTGAGTGATTTGAATGAATATTTGAATTATTTAAATATGTGTGTTATTTGAATAATTGGGTTTTATGAGTAGAAATGAGATTATTTAGTATTGGGCCTAATTATAAGAATAGAAGTAATAAGGAGGTGTTAAGTGTTAAATCCAATTTGAGCTTACTACTTAGTAAGGGTTAGAGGGAAAACATAGTTAGTGTTGTCATTTGGTGAAAAAGAAAGAAGAGAAGATAAGAGGAAATCCTAAGAAGCTAAATCTTCAAGAGGTAAGGGGGAGAATCTTCATTGTTATGCATTTGTATGTTGTTGGGTAGTGATTAGTAACATGCTATAGGATTGAGTATCTCAATTTCTAGGTTTTGGTTACTCAAATTGAAGTTGTAATTTGGGGTTTTTGATGATTAAAACTAGATTTGATGATATGAATAAGTTCCATATAGTGTATACATGTTAGATGATGTTAAATTGGTGATAAATAAGCATTAAAACTGTTTGGAGAAGGGAATTTGTGGCTGGACAGATGCAGGTCCGTTGCATTTTTTTTGAATAATTTGGAGGGCGCTGAGCGCGCGGGGCTCCGCTGAGCGCGGTCACCTGTGTGCATAAAAATGAAATGTTGAATTAATGCATGATTGACTTAGGGGATTGCTTGCTTATGATTTATCATTAATTTACATGATTTCTAATAATTGTTTTGATGAGTTTTGGGTTACTTTTGGATGCGTTTTTGACGAATACATGCTACTTGAATTAGTGTATGTATGTTATGTTTTGGATGAATTGTTGAGAATAACATGTTTTGGATTGTATGTTATGTGTTACTTATGATGCATGATGATTGTAAATACTTGTGTATTGCTTGTTGTTGATGAAACATGATGTTTGTGCAAGATGATGGATAACTCAAATGTGTTGGATTATTGTGGTACGCTTGATAATTAAGGTTGGTGGATAATCTTAATTGCATATGTTGTTGGTTAAATTGAACATGCATTCATGGGGAGTTGGAACTCCGGTATTGACTTGATCCTTGAATGGAAATAATACCGGTGAAACTTTGGGTGCACAATGTGGCTTGATCCTTGTATGGAAATAATAGCGGTAAAAATTCGGGTTCACAATGTGCTTGATCCTATATGGAAACAGTAGCGGTGGACTATATATTCATATTGGTGGATTTGGTCTTGTCTGGATCGGAAGCGTGACTTTGATTCTAAGTTATTGAATCAGAAGTGAGGCGAGCTGAATATTCACGATGGTACCACATGCATGAGTCACATTGCATTGTTGTCTCATGAGTCATTAAAGAATGTGTGTGTATGTTGGAATTTGTGGTAATTGATTATGTTAATCATTGAATTGATTGTGTCGATGACATTTATGCTATTTGTGATAATTGTGGATATGTTATACTTGAAATGTTTTTATAATCATATTATTTGGAATATCACATGAAGTGTGTAGAATTCTTTAATAGATGTTGTTTCTATATTGCTTCCAATTTATATACATTTGGATAATGATGTGAATTCTCACCCTTATGTTGTGATGTTGCCTCTTTGTGGGTAACATGCAGGTTTCGAGGATAACGGTGTTTCGCACGAGACTAGTTGAAGAGTTTATCTAGTTATTCCTTATACTAGGTGGTGAGTCATTACTCCGGTCATGTAACACGGGGATTATTTGGATTTATGCTTCTATGAGATATTTGTTATGTATTCTCATATGTTTTGGATTTGTATGTTGAGATACTATATTGATGTGGCTTTGGTGCCGATGTATGAATCTATATGACTTGATTATATTATGGATTCATTGTTATTTCATCCAATGGTTATAGTATGGGATGTAATCATTGATAGTATATGAAGAAATGAAATACTCTGCTGTGAAATGCATAGTTTTGTTTTAAAGCATGAGATTCGAATATGTGTTATGATTATGACCAAATGCATGTTATATTATGTTTTGTTGGTTTTCCTATGTGTGGAAAATAACATGTGACACCCTTTGTATGTGTGCATTCTATTTCACTCTGATTTATGCCATGTTTATTTGGGGTTAGAAAATGGGTGTTACATCTGGAAGCCACATCATAGTGGTCTTTTATGGATGATTACATGGCTTGGTTCTATTTTATGTCGCATTATTACATGAAACTAGACACTCCTAGACGTCCACCTAGGCTTGCTCTTGAGGAGATCATGTTGAATGAGAAGACCATGGATGATCACACCATTAATGTGTTGTCGATATGTCAAAACATTATGCGGATGACAGAATATGACATCGAGTCTGGGCTATTTGAGAGAGGTGGCGGTTAAGTCGTTGACCTAAGTCATTCTAGAGGTATATAGTGCCTTGGGTTACCATAGGCAGAGGAGGAGTCTGAGTGTTAGGATTAGCCATATTCAATAGATTATGCATTTGATTGTATTTTGAGAATAATTTTTGTACCATGATTGTCTGACTCATTAGTTAGCACATTACTTTGTTCTATGATATTCATGTTTATTAATATTTAAAACAAATAATGACAATGTTAATCTAATTAAAATTACTTAGAATTGAAAAAACTACAATCTCAGTACACTGTTTCTGCACAAGAAACATGCAGGCAAGACTTCAGAGATGTATCTCCAAATTTACTCCACAAATAGTTCGCAGATATATCTCCAAACTATTTTCTTAAGAAATGTAGTGGTTGTTTGATTTACTAAGGAATAAAGGTGACTTTGGTGATGTATCTGCGAATTAACCTTGGATTTATTCAGAGATGCATCTTCGAACTAAATTTTGACAAAAAAATATATTTTGTGTGTTTGAAGATGTATCTCCAAATAAACTCAAAAATATTTTAGAGTTTTCAAAAGTGCGTCCTACTACATAAGGGTGTAATGAGAAATTTCCTAATATTAACATTATATATTATATTTCTATTTTATAGAGATAATTTTCTTGAGACTAAAGAAAAAGTATATACATATAATGTCGAGTACATTAAATATTGTATTACTATATTAAATATTATATTGCTATTTTATACTCCCTCCGTTCCTTTTTAAGTGTCATTTTAGCATAAAGCTCTTCAACCAAGATAGTGGATTATTAGAGTTATATTTTCTATTATACCCTCATTTATTTTCTCTTTCCTAATAAATTTATTCATGCACTCTCTCTCATTTATTGAGAAAGTAAGAGTATAATTGATAAATAATGACATTGAACTCTAAAACGACATTTAAATAGAAACAAAAAAATTCTTTTAAAACGACACTTAAAAAGGAACGGAGGGAGTAAGATAAATAAAGTGGTTAAATTACAAGTACAACAACAACAAAGTTTTATTGATTAAATAAATTCATTACATGAATTAAATTACTAAATTATGTTATATTATTTTATTAAATATTATATTGTTTTATCTAATTAGTTAATCTTGAAATCCTTTTTAATTAAAAAAATTAAAATTTTCTTTAACTACAGATGTTTGACTCTTTTTATATGATTTATTATCCTTAATTTAAATGTTTTTTTTGTATATTCAAACCATTTAAGTCTATCTCCTACCATTTTTTTAATTATAGATGATACTCAACTCTTTATGTAATAATATCATTTATAATTTTAGAGACACTCAACATATCATCTTCATCTTTATCATATTCATTACATTTACTTTAATTTATTCTCACCAACATTCTATCGCGTATATATCTTAATGTTGTTCGATAAAATAAAAATAAGAATTCATTTTATAAAACTTTCTTTAACATGAGTGATACTTTTGTGGCACGTAAAGCTTTTAGGTCCTTCTCACTTCTAATTAAGGGTGACAAACAAGCATGTTCGTCCTGTTTATATCCGCTCTATAAAAATTTATTAAAAAATAAACAGACACAATTGAGACTGTGAGTTTAAAATCTTGACTGATCCCGAAAAAAATTAAGACGGATCTGCCCACGGATATTTAACTTAAGTCTTGTCAAACACTATTTCCTATTCTACAAGCTAGCCGTCACTTGTGATGTTGCATTAGAATAAGAGAAGTGTTACTTGAACATCCAATATCTCATATCGTATATCAATCAATCGTATACCAATGTCTTTATCTCTCTCTTATTTTTTTATTTCATACTGTTACACAAATTCT
Source organism: Vicia sativa (assembly GCA_021764765.1). Lineage (NCBI taxonomy): Eukaryota > Viridiplantae > Streptophyta > Magnoliopsida > Fabales > Fabaceae > Vicia > Vicia sativa. Next base: position 13,177,003 of record CM038796.1, read on the forward strand.
AATAATACATTAATACACTTAAAAATTACATTTGACATCTTTTTGACAATCAAATTTAAGTGTCAAAATATCATTTCTCTTAAAATAAACACCAACAACAAATTCTAAAGCAAATATTCCTAAACTACATTGAAAACTCACATAAAACTCTAAATTTTAAAAGTCAAGTTTAAAAGATCAAAATAACTCTTATTTGTATGAAGTATCTTCATAGACAAGTTGATTTTTCCCTTCTTATATGTTGATCTCGAAGTCACTATGCTTCAAGATTTCATGAGTTTTAAAAATCACAAAAACTAACAAATACTAACTACAAGGTTCAATACTTCTTCCAAGTTATGCCACAAAAACCAGTAGCTTCAAAAGAAAATCTCAACTCTACTAAACAAAAGAAAAACAAAACCAGTAACATAAAAAAACCAGACTTCATAATATAAATTCTCAAAGTTTTGATGGCGTGATGTTTCAAACTTCAATGCCGGATAACATTTCCTTGGAGAAGACCCTCTCTAACTTGTGAGGCAATATCTTTCACAGCACCCGGTCCGTGTGGAACGAAAACCGAATTGGTTTTCGACGACGCGCCAATCTCCTTCAATGTGTCAAAGTATTGAGTCACAAGAACCATGTCCATGACATCCTTGGATGATGTCCCAGGGACATTCTCTGCAAATGCAACAACACTGTCCCTCAGTCCATCCACTATGGCTTGACGCTGACGAGCTATTCCAAGCCCTGCCAGATACTTTGATTCTGCGTCGCCTTCTGCCCTTTTGATGTACAGAATCTTCTCTGCTTCAGCTTTCTCATTTGCAGCCAATCTAAGTCTTGCCGCTATTCGCAATGATTCAAACATTGTAAAGAAAACAGAAAAAAAAGTGTCAAGCATATATTAACATGTTTATGCTCAAAACAAGACTTGCCTAAAGATCAGTGTACCACACAGGGTTCAAAATTTGTTACGTTTAAACCGTGGCTAAAGAGAGTCTTCTAAAATATTTCTTAGGTTAAATAGGACTTGTTTTTATTTTATCATCGCTAAACTGAGAGAAATATACGCAGGACCTCCAAAAACATAAGACGGCTATGCTAAAGACGTTTCTTTGTAGTAAAGTTTTGCATTTTGAGAGGATATCCATTTCATACTGATACAATTATATGCGACTGTGGAAAGCATACCAGCATTTATCTCATTCATGGCTTTTTTCACATGCTCATCAGGTTCAATATCCACAATGAGAGTCTGAACTATCTCATACCCGTAAGCCGACATCGCCTTCATATGAAAAAACTAAATTTATGAATACTAACAACTTATTACTTGACATCAAAATAGCAACAAAAGAAATTACCTTTTCAAGCTCTTCCTCAACGGCTTTTGCAATATCATTCTTCTGTTCAAAAGAAGAATCTAGTTCCATTTTCGGAACAGTTGCCCGGATAACTGAAATAAGAAACAGGACTTTATCAGTTTCATACAGAAGAACCATTAAAACAAAACCAACTTCAAAGTTCAAATCATCAACACCATCAAAGACATAGGCTTGGATCTGTTCTCTGGTATTGGTAAGTTTGTAAAAAGCATCAACCGCCTTTTCTGCTAGTGCTCGAAATTGGACAGATGCAACCACAGTCACAAAAACATTGTCCTGATGGGATGTAATATAACATCTAGATTAGTTGAGCAGATAAAATCGGCCTTTAGATACATTAAATAACTATCATCGTATAAATTGTTTATTCAATGAATATAAAAAGTAAATTTTTTCTTATAAATAGAACAGAAAAACCTTTGTTTTGGTTTCGCAGCGAACATCTAGTTGCTGCACACGCAAAGAAAGGTAACCGGCTATTTGTCTACCCATGAACCAGGGCACACAATGGCAACCAGGCTCAAGCACATCCTCATATCTGCCAAAAACTTCTCTGATCGCTACTGTTGACTGTTCCACTTGAAGACAACCCAGAGCTAGTCCCATCTTTAGGAAATCATGAACATAATCCGTGAGAAAGTGTAATAAGATATCTCAAAAAGTCCTTTCAAAAATTGATTACTTGCTACATAACTACATATTTAAGCAACACCGATATAATCAAAGGATAATATACAACACAAAAACCAGACATAAAAAATAGAATAATCGAATGAAATAGGTGTCAGACACGCCTTCAATTTGAAGTTGGTGCTACATGGCTAAACTTACTATCTTGTTCCCTAGTTATTTCATCAGTCGGTCATATTTATAAGAAAAAATCTATTTTTTAAATACATTAAATATATAGATCAGATACATTGATTAATTAATGAATTCAAAACCACGTGATCCTTGATATGGTATGATATAGCCAAAGTAATTAATAAATCTAGTTAAAGGATTTACATGTATGGCAGTTACTTTAACCACAATCAATGATTTTGCATGTATTCGAAAGCATGATGAATGATTAATAATATGAAATATAAAGTAAAAGAAAGAAAACTAGAGAGAAAAATATTCAAAACCATAATCCAGTGAAATATTTGTCAAAATCCAAACAGATAATTCAAAAAGAGAAGAAAATAAATGCATTGAATCAAAGAAACAAGAGAAAATGATTCTCACACCTTAAAGAGAGAGGGGGGAAATTGAGTGGCAAAGAACAGAGATTTTCAGTTTGTTTGGATTCAGAATGAGAACAACAACATTGAAACTTGATGCACTTCTACCTTTTACCTGTGATTTGCATCTTGATTTTCATTTTTATGTTTTTTGAGTCACTTTTATTAAATTTCACATTATGATTATGAGTGATTTAAAAAAAAAAAATTAAATATAAAATTAATCTTATTTATTAAAAAGTATTGATTTATTAAAGTATGAATTTTATTGATATACATTATTTGTTCTAAAAATTATATCACAGCTATTCAAGAACTTAACTTTTAAATTATCATAATAATTTGAATGGACATATTAGTTGATATCTATTAGCTAAGTTAAATAAAATGTAAATTATTGATTTATGATTTAATTTTTAACGACAATATGTATTTAAATCTATGGTTCTTCTCTAAAATTTGATACTAAAATTTATGTCTTATTATTATTTCGATAAATTTGATTATAATCGAAATGATATTGGTTTTTTAGTGGTTCTCATTTTTTCTTGGTAAGTGTTTTTGTACGCAAAAAAACAACTTAGAAAAGCTATTGTAATCTACATGTTGTGATGTCATAGTTTCTTTACCTACTTCATTTATTTCTCGTTTTTTGAATGAGGGGATGCGCCTATAAAAGGTATTTTTATTCCTAAGTAAGTGAATTGATTATCTGATAATACCTGAGACAAGTTCTTATTTATATAGTGTTTGGAATCAGATATAATTTATACAATTGTCATTTCTATTGAGGTGATCATTAATAGATAAACATAATATATCGTGTTATTTATCTGGTTTTAATATGCTTCATATAATTTAAAATGTGTGAGTGTGTAGGAATGTTCATGAGTTGAAGAATAGTACTGAATGAGTGTGTAAGTATGTAGGAATGACCTGTTTTATATTTTGAGTTGTGAATTTTTTTGGTAGATGATTAATGATATATTTGGCTTAGACTTATTATGACTAAATCATTACACAATTCCCTTAAACTCTTAGTTATTGTAACAAGTAATTGGTCTAAAAAGCATGTAAGTTTCAAAATTTTGAAATTTTTTGAGATGGAATGTTCATAAGTTGAAGAATAGTACTGATATATTAGTAGCAATATTGTACATGTGGTCCTTTTAGACTTGCATCTTAGGTATGAGGTGAAATTATAAAGATTATATTGAATTGTCACGTCATTGTTTGCGTACACTTGTGATTTGTGTTGTGACACGTGTGTGTCGATTCGTCTAACTATCTTATTGATGAGTGTTACATTTGAGGTACGACTATGTTCACATGATCTATGATCTTGAAATTCTGGTATAACAGACTCAAATGTCCTATAAAGATGTCAAGACATCTGATCTGACATGAAAACACATGCAAGGTAAATGACAGCAGAAAAACATAAATAACACCAGTAAATTGTTCACCCAGTTTAAAGCAACTCTCCTACATCTAGAGGCATATCAAGCCAGGAATGAAGATCACTATCAACAGTATTAATTTAGAGTTAAACTCTTTATTTACACCCCTCACTTAATTCCTACCCAATGACCCTTCTACCTAGGTCCTCCCTAGATATGGAATATCCTCATCCCACTTCCAATCATCGCAATGATGTCTAACAGTCAACATCTCAGCCACTACATCAACATCTTGATTTCCAACAACTCTTCAACACCTGAAAATTAGAAGACACACTTCTATCACAAACTACCTAAGAGTTAAATCCTCCTGATTCTAACTTAGGACACACCTTGGAGTTACTTCACAACTTCCTCCAAGAACATAACTCAACTCATTACTTCACAGCTTATGAGTGAGAACAACACTCCTCTTGCCTACAGGCTTCGAGGTAAACTTGGTGACCTTCCCACAACTCGGGAGGTTCACTCTACCAACTCTCCTAGAGAGTGGTTACAGACACAACCCTAAAAATTACATCATTATAAATCACGGATGGTGCTAAACCTAAGTTACAAAGTTTTATTTATAACCAATTACCCAACTGGATTTGGCTCTTCAAATCATAACAAAATAGTTGCTAAAACTGCTCCAAGATATTCTCCCCAAATTTAGGACTTCAATCATTAAGTTTCCTAAAAAATCTCCATATTTAGAAACTAAGGATATCTTAAGCAACCAACATAATATCTCTGATTTATCAATCTTGGATACATGTCTTAAATGAAAAGATTAAGAACTATCTCTGTTGGTCTTTAAGGATAAAAACATGTCTTGAGATATGTCCTGACTTCTTGTTCGACACCATTCTTCTGGCTTGAAAAGATTAGTCTTTAAAAGACTTTCCATATGATTAGAAGTAAAAGTACATTATCTTTATTGATCTCAATACCCCTTCACACCCGTGCTGATTAATTCCTCCTTATGCACATTACATTTACTAGTAGTTGTTGATACTAGTAAAGTCTTCAAACTAGAATAGTAATTATGCATTGCCTGAGCATACTACTATAAACAAACTCAGAATCTTCTTATTTTAAACCAAAGATAGAACTTCCACTTCTGAATGAGGTGATAGAATATCAAGATTCATAGTCCCAAGTCTCTTCCATAGACCATCATCAAAAATGATGTTACAACATCATTTGGGACATCATCAACTTTACTACAGAACCTATCAGCTTTGGTTCTGGAATCACCATCCAAGGGGCTTATTTGTATCCATGCCATTTAACAAAACTCCCCATTCTCATAAAAGGATCTCACAAGATCTCATCTTCAGAGTAACCATACAACAGAAATAAACTCTCACTGTATTCTGTAGTAGACTATTCAGAAGTCAGAATTGCATACACACATCATATAAACACTTAGCTCCCGTCAAAGTATTTGTAATCAATACTCATGCAAAACTCTAATAAATACTTAGTACCCCGTCAAAGTACTTATCAGTTAGTCAGATAGGATTACTTACTCACACTAGGTAAAACTGACCCAACTGGATTTGGGTCTTCAAATCATAGCAAAATAGTTGCTAAAACTGCTCCAAGATATTCTCCCCAAATTTAGGACTTCAATCATTTAGTTTCCTAAAAAATCTCCATATTTAGAAACTAAGAATATCTTAAACAACCAAAATAATATCTATGATTTATCAATCTTGGATGCCATATAGGATAATATAATATCCTAGGAATATTATGCTTCTGTTAAAAACATAACAGGAATATTCTGCTTCTGTTAAAAACATAACAAAATCCAATTTGTCAGCTCAAGCGCGATGTCGTGACATCTTATTCGACATGTTGTTTTAGATGTTGAAACACTTAAACACAACATGTTTCTTCATTGAATTGAACTTCAACCTGATTTCTCCTTACAAATTATAAATCTTATTTAACCTATTGCTATTGTATTAGTTTTACCAAACATAAAGTCAATCCTAAAAGTAGAGATTTAACAGATCTATTGATTTTGTTTGATCATTAATGAGTGAATATTATTGTTTCTAACCTTTGATATAACATTGCCATCAAAAAAATATTTTGTTTTCCTTTTATTATTTCTGAGTTTTGCGCTACTACTCTAAACTTTCAAATCTTTCTCGATTTGTGCTTTCCTTTCATCCTGCACAACGATTTCCCCTTTTTTCTTTAAGGTATATTTGATTTATGTTTCTCTATTGTTCTTTGTGTTTTTTAAAAATGATCAACTTAATCGTAGTTGAAGTTGTTGATTTTTTTTCTGATCCTTCAATTGAGACCCGATTATCTAAATATTGGATGGAGGTCACATCAGTGTCCTTTGGAATGTTTGCTTCGACTCAACCTATTTTTAGGACCAAGATCCTCTGTAGTTAAAAAATTGAGACAATCACTACAACCAATGTTCAACCACAGTTGAATCTATTTTGTATTTCTTTTACACCATTGGATAGTTTTATCCTAATAAATAATAAAATAAAATTTGTAGAGAGATATAGATATAGGTGAGAGACAAATGAGTGCAGAGAATCTAATTTTCTGTCTTTAGAGGTTTGTTTAAATATGGATAAGGATTATTTTATCTAGTAAGTTTGTTAGATAAAAATCATTGAAGATCTTGAGTATTAGCAGTTGGGTAATGTGTATCCACAAAAAGAATTGTCATTTTAGATCGGTGTTGGTTAATGCATTAAGTTGTTAATATTAAGGTTTATGATAATTTGTTATCTCAAAATACTTGTATCTTAAACTTTAAAAATAGTGGAAGACGTTACCATTTTAAATGGTAAAAATTATTGAAGAGTGGAGTGGACACAGCAAATACGAATTGTCGAACTATTATATATTTGATGTACATATTTCTTTCTGTCTTTTTTTCTATTTTCTACATATCATATGTTAATTTTCAAATGACAAATAAAAATATGAAATTCCTTTCTTAATATAGACAAATAAAAGTAAGAAATTTGAAATTCCTTTCTTACTCAATACAATATGAATGTCATCAGTATTAATCTTTTCAATTTTGCAAATTCATCTTTCTAAAATTTTGAAATTCACCTCCAAAAATTTCAAAAAATTGTAAATAGAACTTAGTTGCAAGTTAATCCCAATAAATTCATGAAAAAAAATTTATCACATATTTTTTAAAACAAAAGTCATATTGAAAGAGTACTAGTGATACTTTTGCTCGATTACTAAAGACCGGGGAAAAAACTCAAATAAAAAATTAAGAACCAAAAGTAATTTAAATTAAATATTGTAAAAGATCTTTGCAAAAGTCATAAAAATTACCCTTGGAATATAGTATATCTCTTATATAAGATTACAATTCACACCGTCGATTTAATATTTCACAATATATGAGAAATATTGTAAACCATGTTGCTAGACATACTCTCATTTCTAAATTTCCAAACACTCCACAAAATTCGAGAATTTTTCTTGCCACCCTTTAAATTAAACCTGAAATTTTTGAAAAATCCCGTATACTGGAAATTTTGCATATGGCCGAAATTTTTGGTATGTTTCCTTATCTTGTTTTTCCAACGGTTGAGATTTTGCCGACACTTTTGAAGGGTCCAGAATGCACCGACACTTGTGTGTGATCTAGAACGCATAACAATTTGTATAAATAGGCCTTTTAGGGTTATTAGGTATGACATCTCAACAACATGTCTCTTTCTCAATATTTGATTAAGGTAGAAGTGTATTACAACGGCTGCAAACCTGCCGTTGAATTCAAGCACCCAGATGGATCTGAGTCCTTTGCCGCCTTGAAGGAAACGTTGAACGGTTTGCTGCCTGATTTCGAGAACATAAGGGTGACAAAGATCGAGTTTCGGGAGGATTACATTGGTATAGATGGTTGGGTGAAATACAACCTAATCGAGCTGAAGAATGATGAAGATGTGAAGGCCATGTGAAAATCATTTCGTCGTAGGATAATCAAAGGTTCGATCGAGTTGGACGTGGAGATCCGAAGACCTGTTAATGACATAATGAAGTGTTTATAGCGTCCAGATGAATCTGAATCCGATAGTTCATAGGTTTTCATGTATGAGAGTATCGTTTCTTTTTTTTTATTTGTCATCTGATGTTTGTTAACTTATTCGAGTTTCTTATTTGTGTTATTTTGCTTTCTTTATGTAATCGAAAGAAGAAGTACTAGCTAAAAAAATATTATGCAATAAAGTAAAGTTTCTTTGTCACAACATACACATAATAATACAATAATACAAATTAAAATCTACATAGGCCCTCCACGAGCAATGTCACTCAACCTAGCTAACCAACGATAAACCTCACCATCGGGATTCACCAACCCCATAATGTTATCTAATGTAACTACGATGAGCTGTAGTCGGGTGTCCTGGTCAGCTGTTGGAGGAGGAGGTGGTGTTGGTGGTGGATCGAAAGAATCTATGGTACCTGTAGGCCATGGGACATCAGATGCTAGACCCAGTGGTGTGACTCGAGGGTGTGACACACTAAGGAACCACTCCAGATACCCATCCTCGCAATGTCCGGGCTCTTGAACCTTGACAACTACATCCATGATCTCACGGGGGGAGGTGGGGATGTGACTCTAAAACCAACGATCAATGCCACCATCTGGGGCGCGTGGTACTGACCGTGGTATTCCCTGGACATAACCATACAGGCGGAGACACCGCTCAGGCAAGTGTCTAGCCACATAGTCCTCCCACCTAACATGTCCTGAATATAAAGTAGATACCTCAAAAGGATGGTGAGGGCGATGAGCCGTGTACGGTGTCCAGATGACGTTGTACAGGGTTAGAGCATCCAGCCTCTTCCTGTCTCAATAACACCTCCAGGATGGGTCTGTCTAGACTTCCGCCTCTTCGCACGTGGATCTCTAGCCGCCACTCATTGGATCTTCCGATCCAGATGTGAGGGAAGTGCTCGTATATCCAACACTGCATAAATAAGGATAAATAAATTATTATATGAAAACCTAATAATTATAAAAGAAAATCATCTAATAAATTATAATATACCAGCAACAAGCTCAGGTAACCAGCAAGTCGTCTGGTATCAGGACGGAAAGCAACATCAAGTATCGTGTACAACATCGTCAAAGCTGCCACTCCCCAAGCCCAAGATGGATCGTCAAGGGTGTAACACCCCAATTCTACCCAAAGTTTAATATACAAAAATCAGAGTAATTTTAAAATTTCTTAAATTAGATACTGAGGCGTCACACCATCAAAACAACTCACTTAAAACGGTTTGTTTTAAAGTGTAAATCTCAGATACATAGCATCAACGGAAAACATAAGGTGATTCATAAAAATCAAAACATCTTCTTTATTAAACTTTCTTAACCAATCATATTTTCATAAAGTATGATTCTTCTTTACAAAAAGAAAACAATAAAAGAACAACAACAATTACAACATAAATATCCCCCCCGATATATGGGTAACGGCGAAACAAGTAAAGGGTGAGATACTCCAAAACATATAATTAAAGGCATGATAATATATATATATATATATATAGTTTCGGAATTATAAAGGGTATAGATTAATAAGTGTAATTCCAACACATAATCAAAACTCACTTACTTTACTCGTCATCCTAATGTGTATAATCTACACTATATCACCATAACCTCATCGGCATAAAACGTCGCAACAACACATAACCCTCCGTCACCACGAAAATCTTCATGAGCTAATATATCACTAATTAACACGGTAGTCTTAAACAACAACATCAACCAACAACATTAAATAATGCTAGTAATATAAGCAACATAACAAATCATCACAAATTGGCTAAAGCCCATCTTCGCTTTTGGCATAAAGTCCATCTTCGTTTTTGGCATAAAGCCCATCATCACAACATCATCACAAACATATAACATCGCAATTCAATATCATCCATCAATCAACAAAAACTCAACGTCAAACAACTCAAACATAAACATAACCGACTCCATGAGACACGACTATGTTATGCATGTGGTACTCATCGCTTTGTCTGTAATTAGGAACACTTGGCATAAAGTCGATCTTCGCTCGGCATAAAAGCCCTCTTCGCTTATGAAATGTATGTGACTCGACAATAAAACAACACAACACAAAAACAACATCATCGCTCATCCAAATTAGCATAAAGCCCACATCGCCATAATTTATCCAAAACAAGATAAATATATCATCGCATCATAATTGCATTATGCAAACATCACTAATAAATTCATCAAAAGTCATGCATTCACAAATCGGAAGCATTTATTAACAACATCAATTTAATCATCACATCATCATGTACAAGAACATATATCGTCGCATTGCATATCAAAAAAGTATTCACTAATAAATACACCGTCGCAAATCTTACGTTTATTCACACCGTATCATCATCAATTAATTCACTAAATTCCGAAAACGGGAAAATTGCCAAACACCTATAATCGTCACGAAAACCATTCCTAATAACCGGTATTAATCATAATCGTCAACGTCGAAAACGGATTGCCCATACGTGCCTTAAATCTACTAAAACACAATCCTATTCAATTTTACCGTAAATTTGCTTATTTCGGGTCGTCTCGTAAAAACTCGTAATTTTTAAAACTAACCTCACCACTATGTTCTACACGTCGAACTTAGCTAGCACGTCAATTTTCGTTGAATTCGGAGCAACTTGCTCCGTCGTCGAATTTACCAGAATCAGAAAATCGGAACATAATCGGGTTCTAAATTTAATCGGCTAACTCGTGTCCTAGTTATATTTTATTGGTATGAAATGTTACTAGGTTGAATTGGAGTATTTAGAACAAACAGAAGCATCTTCACATAAATTATGCAGGAACCATATTTGATGAAAAAAAACCATTAAACAATGAAAATGAGAAACATGCGTTTCTCTTCTCCTTGCCAAGGGACGTACGTCCCTATTCCTTTCATCATAAGGAGGCGGGTGCCTCAAATGGGTGGTGGCTTTGTGTATGTGGGGTTTGTTAAAAATTGCCTCTCAACTTAAACATTGAAGTGCACTACTTTATTCTAGAAAAAAAAATTCTAGTTTACACCTACTTCTTTAAATATATCAAAATGAATTTAACCCTTTATTCATACAAGATTACACTTATCATAGAATTCAATTATTTATTCCTATGTTTCCTTAAAAGGATTCACCCTCGTTACTTGAAAAAATAAATTCACACATAAAATAAAGAAATTCACAATATTATTAAAAGAAATAAACACTGAAATCAAAAACTATGGGTACCGTAGTAGTATTATACAAAAACCAGATCTACAGAATCAAACTCTATTTTATTTCTAGTTTTTATGTTAAGTTTTTCTTTTCCATTACATTCCTATTTTTCATTTTTATTTCATTCCATAATCTAAACAATACAACACTAATAATCAACACCCAAAATCTCTACAACAAATCCAACTCTTCTAATCTATTTCAATCAACAATCAACCAAACTCTATAACCCCATTATCAATTTTTCCCCAATCCAAACTACAACCACCAAACATCTCTTATCACTAACTCACCATCTCTTATCATCAACACAACATATATACCTCAATTACAACATCAAAACATATTTCTACCATCAATTGAGAATTTCAACAACAACAACAAAACACCAAAACAATGGCAAACTATAAACCCTATGAATCAAAATACCAATTTTTTCCTAAATCCACAACATATCTATCAAACCCTAACTATATGGAAAGGAAAATCAAACCCCTTACCATGGAAGCTTTGATGATTCAAGATGCTCCAACAAAACCCCAATCAATGCTTGCTCTTGTTCCTCTTCTTCTTCTTCTTCTCCTCCTCCAAACCCTCACTTACTCTCTCAAGTTTCTATTCTTGGTGTGTTTGGAAAAATGGGAAGAAAAACAAAGGAAATGGTTTTATAATGTTATGTTTCTACTAGCTCCCCCTCTGGCCCTTGTTTGTCTTTGGTATGTTGAATGGAAGGAAAATAAGGAAAGTGTTTGGATGGAAAGAAAATGAGGAAAGTGGTTTTATGATAACCTTACTAGTAAACTAAGGTGTAAACCCAACTTTTCCCAAATAATTCTCACACTCCTAATTTATTCTTATAAATTAACACACAAAAATATCTACCCATATTATTAATTCAATCAATTAAAATAATTCCGGGGAATTAAATATCGGATCCGAATAATATTTTACCGAACCGAACGGGATAAAACCCGGACCGAACACAACGTCGCCAGATAAATTAATAGATATATTAATTAATATGAATATTCTCGTCGCAAGATAAATATCGATCGGTAATTCGAAAATACTAATATATTTTAATATTAATTAAAAACGGACGTTACAAAGGGCACTGAATAGATACAGGTAACAAACATCAATGTACACTCCAGACTTATCCGCAAATAGAGTACATGCCACCAGATGTAGCATGTACGCCCTAGCGGCGGCCTGAAACCTATGTGCCTCCACCAGTGTCTTATACGTAGTCCTCAACCAAGACATACGAAGGTGAAATCCCTGAGTCTCGCCAAAATCTTGTAGGACCTCCACCTTATCTACCTCCAACTCATCGACATCCATGTGCATCATTGTCGCTGATCCCTATGAACTGGTGTGAAAAACGTACCAGCTATCGATAGGTGAAAGAGAGCATCCACATCATCCAAAGTGATTGTCATCTCCTCAAATAGAAGATGGAAGGAAGATGTCTCTGGGTGCCACTTCTCAACAAAAGCTGATAACATGGGGTGTCCAGCATCGTCAATGAGCATCCAGCAAAGTCCTCTAGTATGAACTCCTCAACTATCCTCCTCACGTGCTCAGGCATCGGAGTCTCGGGGAAACTCTTCAACTTTGACGAGATTTACTGAACCTGCTATTGCACCGTCTCCTAAATCGGCTCGTACCCCACCTCCTGAACCACCTCCAGCACCATCTCCTGAACTACCTCCAAAACCACCTCTGGAACCACCTTCAGAACCACCTCCGACACTAGCTCCTGCACAGGCTTCTGTACCACATCCGGAACCTGCTCCTCTGCAACCGGCTCCTAAACCACCGTAGGAACAGGATGGTCCACAACTGCCGTGGAAGGTCTGGTAATCCGTCGACGAGGTGCACGTAACCCTGTTGCGGCCTGCTCAGCCATTCGTTGGTGTGAACCAGTCGGACGACGACGATCACCCTGCGCCTTTGAGGCCTGTGCCTCATATGCTGCTCGAGCCACAACATTTGCTCGATCAGTAGTCCGGCCGGAAATAGAACCGTCTCGGCCTCTAGTCCTCACTGCAAACAAAGTTAAAAATCATTAAAAACTTAGTATTTTTGGAGAAAATAGAAAATACTGGAAATTTCAAAATTTCCGGTATTTTAGACGTACCAAAATTTTCGAAATTCCTGGTATCAACTTCAAATAAAAATACCAAGGATTTCAAAATTATCGGGCGAAAATACCGGATATTTTGAAATTTTCGATAGGCGATGCCGGAAATTACGAAATATCCGGTACGAAATACTAGAATTTTTAACAAATCTACCATAAAACTTACTTGTTTTCAAGAAAATTCTGGTAGCGCTCTTAAATTTTTCGGTATCGTCCAATTTTTTTCAAAAATATGATGTAGTCTATATTTCAACAATAAAGTAGGTTTGAGCAAAATTGTCATACAAATTGGGGGTGTCAGATAGTGGGAGGTGGAAAGAAAAATACTCACAAAATTCTGGTCAATTTTATCACTACAGTTCAAAATATATTGTAATTCTTGTGAACAAAATTTTATGGAAAGAAAAATATCCTCCATAATTGCATGTTGGCCGTGAGCCTTTATTTTGGAGTTAGGGTTAGATTCTAAAAAATTTACTTTCAATACAATTTTAGATTCAGTCATTGCGATCATAGATATCTAAAATATTTTGATACTTAGCTAGCAGGTTAATATTTTTAAGTTAGGGATCTTAAAGAAAATTTTTGTTTAGTAGAAATAATTCTTAAAGATTTAAAATTTGATTGAGTTTAATAAAAAGATTTATTTGTGTCAAAAAATTAATAAAAAGCTTTATTATTCTAAATTTTTAAAATAAACAAAATTAAAAAATAAACTCTCGAGTTTTAAAAATATCGAAACTCTGGCAGTTACAATTTAAATATTATTATAAACAATTTTTACTTTTTTGATACATTTAACTATTAATGTATCTTAATTTGTATATGAACAAGATATAGTTAAATTGACCAAAAAATAAAATTAAGTAGTTTATAATAGTGTCCAGGGTCGGCCCTTGCCATGTGCAGCAAGTGCTGCAGCACTAGGCCTCCCAAATTTTGGGGCCCAATATACTTTTTTTAATTACAAAACAATTGAATTTACACCTATTATTTTAAAAGTAGTTGTAAAACGTAACTTGTTTTCCAACACTTATAATTTTATACCGGATTCTGAAAAATAGGTGTCAAAACATATTTTTTAAATGTAATTATTTTTAATTTGGGCCTATTTTTTTTTTTATAAAAGCAATGGAGCCTCTATCGAAATTTTTATAGACAAATGATATTTTGACATTCAAAATTTGGATGTCAAAAATGTATCAATGTAATGATGTATTATTAAAATTAGTGTAAGTGTTGTTAAGAAATAAAAAAGTAGGAGAGACAGAGAAATTGATATATAATGTCCAATATTTAGTGCAATGCACAATTTCCAAAAGAATTATTACTACGTTTAAGTTTTAATATGTTCCTTTGGAGCACACCTTAGCATTTCTCTTGTAAAAATAACAAAAATTTATCATCCTATAATTTACGGAAAATGTGTCGTAAAGATATCTTCACATCGTCCTTAGTTAAAATGTATGTCTAGGTTCAAACTTGAATCGGAAGTATCAAGTCAAAATCATTTGTTAGTTGATGACATAGTAGTAGTGCTGAGAAATGTATGAGTTACTTTGGTTAGGAAGTTTTACGAGGTAAGAGTACGATATATTCTTAATGATACCTTATGTATTTTAATGTTGAGTATTTGTCTTTAGGTCTATCTCAAATCGACTAACCATTATAGTTATGAAATAGGTGTGAGAACTCGTAATAGTTTTTTCTAAGGCACTTAGTTGGGTTGAGGATTTCGAGTGTTATATATAAACTACTCTTACTTTTAATTTCTAAGCAATATGAGATTATTCGGTGACCGAAACAGTTTATCCCCAATCGGGCTAAGGGTCAAGGTGCGAACCTCGAGCATTTTTCCTCCTTCTAGCTGCATTGTTCAAGTCAACCTCAAGTCCACTGACCTCTACGGCTACGAAGTCCACTGACCTCGAGTCAACGACTTTGTCCTTTAAAAAATGTGTCTCGTTGAATTGAGAAGTGTAAGTATTATATATAAACTACCTCTAACCTTAATTCTCAAATAATGTAAGACTATTTGGTGACCAAACAATTGCTCCCTCATATGTTCTGGAACAAACAAGAAAATAAGTGGTGAACTGGTGAAATCCTCGGTGGAAGGACTTGAGTTCCCCAATTGTACTTCAAAAAAAATGTCAGAAGTGAAAATCTCGTAATAAACTTACAGTGCAACATTTACATTTATATAAGTTTTCATAAGCATTCTAAATTTAAAATAAGGGTGTGACTTATCTGTAATAATTCTTCAATTTAACAACATTTCAAATTTTTGAGATAAGTTTCTCGTGAAGAGTTTCAATGGTGTAGGCTCCATTGCTCGAACTGATATGGACTCGGTATAAGCCTTCCTAGTTAGGTGTAGGTTTCTCTTCTCCAATGTTTCTTCCTCCCATCGAAATACAAGGTTATTGAGATTAAAATCCTTGATCCCGACTTTCGTGTTGTCTTTGTAACTAGTGGCTTGCTTAACGACAACATCGGTGAGGGCGAGGAAGCATTTTGTTTCTCGTCCATAAGATCTATTTCTTCTCTTATTGCTTGTGAATTTTTCTCAATTTGGAGGGGGTGCGCCATTCTCCTGTTGATTTCTCCAACTTCGATAGAGATGACAACCTCATTGTCGTGTGAGTCCAAATGATATTTCTCCGACAGTGGAATGAGTTATAGTCTAGTATATCTAAAGAACATATAGAAGTTCATTCATCCAGTTGTCCTTAGATCTTTCAAGCCTCCTCATCGATCCTCTCAATAAATCCATGTTGATTGTATCAACTTCAACTTGCTTGTTATTACTTTAAGCGAATTATAGGAATATTTAAAAAATTATCCTTAGATCTTTCAAGCCTCCTCTTCGATCCTCTCAATAAATTCATGTTGGTTGCGTCAACTTCAACTTGCTTGTTATTACTTTAAGTGAATTATAGGAATATTAAAAAAATGACTGATAAATACAAATGTCTTACAAATATTAAAACAAAATATTTGTTTTAAAAACTAGAAAAAAATCTTAAAGTTGTTATCCCATATGTTATTTCACTATCCCATATGTTATCCATATATGTATGTTCTTATTCAAGCAATATAGATGTGAGAAACCACCCATATACCATTTCAATAATTGAAACCGACATGTGAAAAATTCTCACACATATGGAAATTATATATTCCACTCCATTAAATGTGATAACCTATGATGACAATCTATCATACTATTTAATTCTTTGTTAGTACATGTCAATAAATTAAAGAAGCTCCAATTATTAAATGAAAACAATCATAAAGAATATTATCCATCCCCACATACTCTTACAAGAGTTGATGCTTGATGGAATCAAGTAAGAGTGTTAAATACACATACACACAACTAACATAAATTAATGCAACTAAAGCTTCTTTCTCATCTTTCCATAAACAAAAGACATTGATTAATTTAAGTAGCCGCACTCTTTGATAGCACCATTATAGCATACAATTTTCAAGCTTCAACAAAAAACCAAGGTGTTAATGTAGTTTTGTCAAATTCATGGTGATTCAAACAAAACATGCATGTAGTTAGCTCAATAAGCTTCCCTTGCCCTTTACATTCATGCTTTTCTTTTGCCCTCAAGTTGTGTCCATGAACAAATGGCTTCACAAGAAGTTACATCTATATTTAGAAGATAAGAAACAATGAAAAGGTAAAGTGACCGAAAAATTTTCAACTTTGCGCTTTTCCGGTTGGTTTTGGTGAATGTTGAGGATACTGATGGTGAAATGGAGAGGCATGAGTACCATGTGATATGGAAAGGCTCCTTTGTTGTTGTCCGTTTCTCGTGAACGCTCCTTGTCTACCGTTTCGAGTATTCGGACTCGCGCTAAAACGGTCGGCTTGCATTGTCTGGAAATAGTATGATGAACTAGCCATGTCCTTTAGGTTTGGGAGAGGCTTCAATGCTTCTACAACTTCACTCATTAGTGGCCTTGCTTTTGGATCTCGGCTAAGACAGTGAGCAGCTAAATGGGCGGCTTTTTGAGCTCCTTTTATCGAGAAGTGACCTTCCAACCGAGGGTCGATCAATCTGTAGAATCTCCGTCTTTCACCTAGATGCGGTCTAGCCCATTCCACGAGGTTATGTTCGCCATTTGGTCGGTTTTTGTCCATGGATCTTCGCCCGGTTATCATCTCAAGTAGTACAACTCCAAAACTATACACATCACTTCTTGATGTAAGATGCCCTAAATCCAATATATAAAGATTAGATAATAACAGACATTTGATTCCATTTAAAAGGACTCGAAACAAAACAAATGTATGTGAAAATTTGAAATACAACTAAAAGTTGTGGGTTTGGACTTTGGCATAACCAACAAAACTTACCTGTCATGACATATTCTGGTGCGGCATAACCATAAGTTCCCATAACTCGAGTAGACACATGGGTTTTATCACCCTCCGGACCATCTTTTGCGAGTCCAAAATCGGAGAGCTTGGCGTTGTACTCCTGAATGGTTCATATTGTTAGAAATATTACAATTAAGGAAAGAATGAAATGCAATCATGTCATAACGTTTGGCACTTACTGCATCCAATAGTATATTGGAGGTTTTGAAATCCCTATATATTACAGGTCGTTCAGCTTCCTCGTGAAGAAAAGCAAGACCCTTCGCAGCTCCGAGTGCGATTTTCATCCTAATGGACCACGGCAGAGGCAAGGCTCCTACAGTAATATAGTTTTGAACACCAGAACATTAAGAAATGAAGTATGAAGCAGAACTAGTGAGAAAATTTAGAAATGCCATAACGGTTCGTCTATTATTGGAAAATATATTAGAATATAATTTGTCGGAAAATAGTAACTTACTCCTAAACAAGTGGTTTTCCAGGCTTCCACGAGGCATAAACTCGTACACTAGCAACCGCTGATCATCCTCAATACAGTAGCCTATAAGTTTGACAAGGTTTTGATGAACTAAATCACCGAGATAATTTACTTCAGCCTGTATCACGAACCAAACAAGAAATTAAATAATGAAAGAAATCAACACAACATTCAATGAAAAGACACATGAATTTAAGGAAGAGAAAACTTATTAGAAAAATTACGAACCAGCCATTCTTTATGACCTTGGAGACCATCGTGGTTAAGGGTTTTGACAGCGACGGTAAGTCCTGTGCCAGGTTTCACTGCAGCAGTTCCATTTTCTTCAATCCATCCTTTGAACACACAACCAAACCCACCTTCACCGAGAAGACTCTCGGGGCGAAAATTTCTTGTTGCCAACTTAAGATCATTGAAAGAGAATTTTCGCAGCCTGGACGCAACTTTAATCTCCTCTTCAAGTTTTGAAGTAGATGAATTGCTTTCAGCATTACTAGTAGTAGTGGTTGTCGAAGAGACTACCGGAACCGACGGCTGGTCTCTACTTGTATCGATAGTTGATTTGCTTTCAGCTGATGAGTAGCCAAAACACAACAGATAGATGAAAAACATAATCAGAACAACATCATTTATCGTATTAAGAAAAGTAGTCGAATGTGACTACATCTTTTGGTGCAGTGTTTGTGTCATACAACAAACATGCCATTGATCTGAAGGATCGTTGCTACACAGGAAATAGGTACCATTTCGAATTTGATTTGATAAAATAACAAAAGGAAACTATGAAGCACAGACACTCCGAACACAACACTGACACGCCTTTTTCCAGAGGTGTCAATGTTTCTTATATTCGTCATACATCACAAACATATACGTAAACATCATGATATACCAACAACACTATCACAAGTTTACAAATCACAACTACAATTCTACAATTTAAGAACCCATCACGAAGTCAACGAAACTTTCAACCACATAAGAACAATAATTCTTAAAAGGAAACAGAAGTCACCATAATTAGTACTTGCGCCACTAACAGAGCTATCAACTTTGGATCTCGAAGAAATGCAGCTTCCAATGAACCTAAAGCTAAGCCAACACCCAGTAGTTTCAGTTTCCTCACTTTCCACCACTACCCCATCTTGCTTCTTCTTCTTCTTCCTCCCTTTTGATTTACACACATCCAAAGACTCTACTACCACCTTAGCATTCTCACCACCTAACCCCATTTTCATCAAGAAGCCCTAAACAATCAAACCCATAAATCAATCATCAAACCTTAAACATCTTCCAACTCCAACATATAACACATACCCAGATAACCAATTCCCAAATAAAACCTAAAAATCACAACTTTATCACTCAATAAACCTCAAAACATAAAATCCAACAAAACCCATAAATTCAAAATGAATGATAACACCCTCCAACACATACCCAGATAACCAATTCCCAAATTCCCCAAAAAAACCTAAAAATCACAACTTTATCACTCAATATAACTCAAAACATGAAATCCAACAAAACCCAGAAATTCAAAATGGGTAAAGAGGGAAAAAGTAGATCAAAACAGATCAAAACCCCAACCAAAAAATAAAAACACTTGAACCCTAGATTGATCAGTAATGTGAACCTAAACTATGGTCTGAAGAGAGACAGACAGAAACATGAAACATGGGATTTGTGTGTTGTGTTGTGTTGTTCTAACTGAATGAGTGAGTAGAAACAAAACTCCAAAACAAACACAATGCTGAAACGGAAAGAAAAGAAAATAATAAATATGTGAAATTACCATAAAAAAAGATAAATGTTGAATTGAAGTATGATATGATATAAAAAATCAAAAAAAAAAATAAAAAACTGTAGATTCGTTCTCTCTCATTCTTTAATACATTATTTTATCTAAATTTTGAAAATGAAAAAGAAAGAGAGAGAGAGAAGTTTTTGGGGGGTACCCGAAGGAATGTGGGAGGGTGACCGAATAGGAGGAGGGCAGTTAGGGCAGGAGAGAGAAAAGGGGGACCTAGTGATGGTGACGTGTGGGCTTTCGATGGGTGTAGCGTGAGGGAAGCCAAGTCATGCGTCAGGTGATCTCATTTTGTAATAAGATAAAAATAAAAATTGTTTTTTTTTTCTTTATAATGAAATTCATGGGAAGTAATCTTATTTTAATAATATGGCCATTTCTCTCACTTGGGGTATGTACTTTGTAGGTACTAGTATAATTTTTTAAAAAAAATGGATATTCATTATCCATGCTAGATAGAGATTAATGAATTTAGAAGAAAATGGATATACATTATCTATAACAATGGATAAATAAGGATTAATTATTTTTCTCTTTTACTCCAATGAATTTTATTTTGAATAAAATTATATTAAGAAGGAAAAAAAAAAGGACAACCAAATGAGGATTACTCAAGAATTTTTCAATTTGAACTTAAAGAAAAGTAGATTAAACTTGTTCTTTATAAAATTTGCTTTAATAAAAAAGGAGAGAGAGTTAAAGTGAACAAAATTAATAATCGTGGGTTCTAAATTAATAAAGGAGTCAGCAGGACTGTTTTATTCTCTAAAAATATAAGAAACAATAAAATTCATATTAGTATAGGTATTAAGAGGGTTAGAAAGCCCCAAAAAGTAAGCAAACGCCCTGACAAAATTGCCCAAATTATTCCTGATGATAACCCCGCAAGCCCAAATTAAGTCGACTGTTGACGATTACATTAGGACTAGTATATAATCATTGTTTGTTTATAGCATTAGAGTCGCAATTTTACACATAAATTCTATAAATTCAAAGTACCGTGTTTAGAAAACGAGTGATCATAACATGTATGTTTTGTGTTCCATTTTATGAATTCATTTCCTTATCTTTCATGTCATTCATTGCATTTAAGTTACTTTAATGCATTTAAAGTTCTTATTTTAAGTTTTTTATTGTTTCAACTTTGATGTCAAACATGTTCAAATTTACAAACTTTTATACAATATGTTCGTGATATTTTTGAGTTTAATCTCTTACATTATTTCAAACTTGTTTTTGTTTATCAAATTTACCAGTAAACAAAGTTCTTGTCATGATATAATCCATTAGAGATACTAAAGATTTTGTGAATACTATCAAGATACAAATTTAGGTTGCAGATTTCTTTGAGATATTTCTGTTAAAGAAAAATAAGAAGTCTTCACCAAAGGGGTTTTGAAGCTTCTAGCATATGTCATCAAGTTAACGAATCAGACAAGATAAAGCCCGGTAGAATCAAGTAAAGATTTTTGTGGAGATCTTGGAATGCTTGTGATATGTGAAGGTGATTTAGCTCAAGATTGTGGACCTTAAAGTGATTAAAAGCATTGTGGATTATATGGAGTTGAATAAGAATCAAGAATTAGTTTTTGTAGCTTAATATTTATCTTTAAGTATTCATCATTTTGTTTTTTCTTATCACCTTTACAAAAGGACATTGTAAATTACATAGTGGAAGATAATAACAAATTTTAGATGGTTTACCATCAAAGACTATATTAGATGCAAGCAAGAACGGTTTATTGAACCAATATAAACCTCGGCGTATTATCTCTCTTACTCTTTCTCTTTATTTTCTTTTCAGATCTTGCATGATAGTTTTGTGGTTTTCTTTATTTGCATGTTGTTAAGTTTATTTCTTATTCTTAGAAATTTATTATTTAAGTGTATGTATGTTTGGATCTAGTATTGTATATTTGTCATTTTCCTTATTATTATGGAAATTTTTAATTCTATAATTTTTAATTAGTTAATCCAATTATACTCAAACTCATTAAGTTTAAGAAGATTAACTTGTAGATTATTATTGATCGTACCTGCTCAGATGGGGTCATTGATGGCCCACAAACCTAAGTCGGACAGTGGTTGAAGTGAAGTGCATGACGGGTGTACCTACAAGATACTCTGATACCAAAGTGAGAATGTGAATCATTAGACTGCAAGTACAGAGAGTGTGAATGAATGAATACCCGACTCTCTCAAGTGAAAGGGTATATATAGCCTCCAACATTAGGCCAAGATCCACGCATTGAGCCAGATTATTGGATCCAATAACGTAGATTGCCAGGGTTACTTGAGTAACGGAGTCCAGCATGTGGCCTCCTCCCTGGTCAACTGCCCCAAGATAATAGGGAAGTTAAACCTGTTATTCTCGGAGGGCATAATGGTGTTTTTCGACTGTTGTCCATGTTTCCCTAGTATGGATGTGGGGAGGTCCTCAACAGATAGTAACTTGGGTTATAATCTATTAGGCCATTACATGATTTGGACTGGCCTGCCCAATAGTGGCCAGTGTTGGCCCAATGCAGAACAAGAGTCCCCAAAATTATTGCTCTTGGGCGAAAGAGTGATGACTTAAGCCTAGCTCACTTGCCGGGGAAGTAGTGCCTAAGAAAAAGGACAACGAAATCTCATTGGGGATGTTCTCGACGCTCATGGTTGAGACCCCACTGTTAACTATACTTTGGTCGGGGACGATGTGACTGCTCAGGTCGCTGATTTACTCGTTTGTTCCAAAGTTGCATGTGAGTTTCTGTCAGCAAAATGAGTTGATTTCATTGCTTGGTTATGCAATTAAAATTGAAATTATTAGAAAAATCAAACAAGCAAAATATTTCTCATTAATACTTGATTGTTCTCGTTAATACTTTGATAATAAGATATTTGGATGTTTCTTCAACTTCTATTAGAATTGAGGGGTCATTTTTAGGATTTTTGAATGGGAATGATATAACTGGCCAAGGGCTTTTTGATGCCTTACAAAATGAAATGAAAAAACTTGGTCTCGACCTATTTGATGTGAGAGGACAAGGTTATGATAATGGTTCAAATATAAAAGGAAAGCATCAAGGTGTACAAAAGTGGTTTTTAGATATAAATCAAAGAGCCGTTTATACTCATTGTGGTTGTCATAGTCTTAATTTGACATTGTGTGATATGGCTAACTCTTGTAATAAAACCAAAAAATATTTTGGAGTAGTTCAATGCATTTACACAATTTTTGCAAATTCAACTAAGAGATGGTAAATTTTGAAAGATAATGTAAAAGGTTTGACTCCAAAAGCATTGTCATCCACTCACTGGGAGAGACGTGTGTTGTACCTCAATTTTTGCCCCTAAGATCATTTATCATCTCATACCATCACATTGCACTAAGATCACAAACTAGATTTGAGTCTCTCCTATCTTTGAGTTTGCTCTTAAGGGGATCACCAAGCACATTATTTGTGTATATTTTGTATATGTTGATTGATATTTTCCTAATGACAAGACATGTGCACCATTTTCTTTTTGGACATTGTGTTGTAGGAGGATGATACAAAAGTTTTTCTTCAAGAAGTTCATAGGTTCATGTGTTTATTTACATGCCTTCTCTATCAAGTCTCATGGAAGTGTTAAGCTTTATCATGTGTTATACCACAAGATGTCATCATTTAATGGTTAATGAAGCTCATCATGTCTTATCTTGGAAAAGAATTTCAAAAGATGCAAAGTTGATTCAAATATGTTGACCTAATTTGGACAAGTCATTGAGTTTTTTATCACAAGTGCACAACTTCCTCAATTCTCAATGTATTGTAGTGGTTATATTTACTATGGTTTATTGTTATCATCTACAACAATCTCTCCTCATATGACAAAACTCCATGTGCAAGAGAGATCATCAAAAGTTGAAGAAGTCTCCATGTCATGGCCAATGCTCTTTGAGCTAGGGTTTTGGACTTCTGAGGACCTTACCATGGTTGTTGTTTGATATTATTAATTGATTCTAAAGCTAGGAGTGTCTTAAAATGTTACTTAACAAGTCTCTTCATTGTTTAGATAATGATCTTTTATTAAAAGATGTTTTGAGGGTTAAAGATTGCAAGTTCTCTAGATTGGTCCTTCATCTTTCTTGTGTAACTTCAAAAGATCGTAACTTGGTCACACTTTATCTCCTTGAGCTCATTATTTTTTCATAATGGATCTAAATATGTCTAATACAACTTAGTTCAATTGTCAAGACTTGAAAATTCTTTGAAAGGCGCTTGAGAGGTCAAAAGATTATAGGTCCTCCATGAATTTCTCCATTTCTTGATTATCAACTTCAAATGATCATAACTTGACCATTTTTATCATCTTGAGTCCATTATTTTTTAATAATGATCTTAAGTATGTGAACTTTATCTTCATTTTTGGTGCAAAGCTTGAAAATGTTTTGAAGATACCTCAAGAACTCAAAAGATTATAGGTCATTTCATGGATTTTTGTCAACTTCACAAGGTCATGACTTTCTCAGTTTTTGGAGTTTTTAAGTGGTTCTTTTTCCACAATGTCATTCAAGATGTCTCATTCATTCCATCTTTGTTGATCAAGAGAAAATTTTGAGTGGAAAATCATTTTTTTAATGCAAAAAATTATAGGTCATTTTTGAAGTTAATACTTAGAAATTTTTCTAAGTGTTAAAATCAGTGTGTTTTTCATGATTTCAATTGATCATAACTTTTAGCCCAAACATCTAAATGGAGTCATTCTTGGCACATTATAAAGAGTGTTATGAGATCTTTCAAATGCTTCAAGAATTACATCATATAGTGCCCTACATTGTTAACATCATGGCTTTGAAGTTGCCCACTTGAAACTGAATTTTTGCTTGAAGTCATATTTATAATGGATTAGTTTGGCCTCTAAACACAAAGTTTTTGCGCGTTTTTGCTTCTAATCATGTTTAGAAACCTTCTAGAAGTAATTAGCACCTTCACTTGTGCACATGACCTTGCATGAATTCACCCTAAACCTCATTATTTCTTCTAATTCTCATCAACATTCACTTCCCTATAAATAGAGGAACATATTCCACTCATTTCCTCAAGCTTTGATAGCTAGAAATACCCTGTCAAACTTCCTTCATACCTCATTTTTCTGTGATTTCAAATTCTTAATTAGAGCACTTCCAGTTCCAAATTGATTGTTTTATAAGCTTCCTTGAACTTCACTGAAGCTAACAGAACAAGAATCATGTCTTGAGGTGTCCTGAATCATGCTAACCAATTCAAGTTTCAAAGCTCTGAAATTGAACTTCGTTCAGGTAAAATTCTCAATCATTTTACTCCAAATAAATTGTTAGGGTGTAGTCTCTTCTTCTCTGAAGCTCATGCTTCTTCTGGTTTCCATTTTCATGGAGAATTGAGAATTTAATTCCAAAAATCGTTTTCATGTTTTTTCTGGTTTTTTCTAAATCCACTATGTTGTAGTTAATATAAATTTTTCGCGAACATGTGGTTGAGATCTTCTTGAAGAGACAAATCCAAGGATATCACTCACGAATGCTAATTTTTCCATTTGTAGAACCTACAACTCGCGCATTTTCATTTAGTTTTCAACATTCTGGAGGTTGAAGACAATGACATGGATGTCTTTAACCAATCAGAACGTGACAGTTGCTTTTATTTTATTAAAATTTTTCATACCTGATTCCGTGTGATACTCACTAATGACCATAGCATGCGCAACGCGTTAGATCCATTAGATTTGCTTACTAACGCATTTTGAGATTGATCAGATGGTCCCAATTTTTTGGTTTTATTTTTATTTTCCGATTTTATATTTAATTATTTTAAAGTTCAAAACTTTATAAAAAATCATTTCGATTAAAAATTATATGAAAAAATACCAAAAATATTTTCAATTATTCTCTTTCTAATTTTAATTTTTTCCTAATTTTATTTTCGATTTGATATTTTTATGATTTTTCACTTTTATTTTAATTGTTTAAAAATACTTTTTAACATTTTTAATTCGAAAAAAATAGGGAAGGATCGAATAGTCTTTTAACAAATATTGGTGACCTCATTTTATTTTTATTTCGATCTTACTATTTTTGCCAATTTTTGGTTTATTTTACTATTTTCTTTTATTTTAAAAAATAGTTTCTAACTTTTAAATTTAAAATTTTTGTCAACATTTCTTGACCTTTGTTTGACCTTGGATAATTTTCTTGAATTTTTATTTTTATGTATGGATACCATTATGTATTTCATTAATAAAATCCAATTAAATAATCATTTTTAAAATCACTTTTTAATTATTATTCTATTACTTTAATTATTTAATAATTGTTTCTGACTTGGATTCATTTTTGAGACATAAATTTCATCAACATCAATGGAACTTGGATGTTGATAGGTCTCAAGACCAAATCCACCAAGATGGTTTATTGATTTTGATGAAGTTAGACCTGATGAATTCATCTGACGCATAATGGATTTTTGTGACTTGATCCTCTTTCTCTCATCTCATCCCATTCGTTTTTTTTACATTTGTTGCAAATATTAAGAGGTTGGTCTACATATCATTCCTCTAGTTTATCTTTTCAACACATAGATCATTATTTACTGGCCTCGTTGTAGGGTGACCTATATATAGGTTACTTGGCGATTGCTTAACATAGATCTACAATTTGTCACTCGGATAGGAAAGTTGGTTCTTTGTGGCCCAATCTTTATGCTTGGGCCTTCTCTTGGGCTTTCATTCCTTTTATAATTTGTGGTTTTTCTTACTTCAATTACACCCCTTTTTCTCCTTGCACCATGTTGGCTTGTATTAATTTGAATACCTGAAAACATTACAAAATACCCGCATAATATCGAAATAAAACATAATTATAATAAAGTAACGAAACGATTTATGTTAAAATCAAACTAAATATGCAGTACAGTTTCGTGTTATCAGTAACTTTATGTTGTATACAAAGATATTAGTAGATTAAACAATACAAAATTTTTTGATGCTTTTTTTAATTTATATATTATTTTATTTTTGGTGTCTTTTTTACTCTTAATTATTTTAAGATTTAGGCCAATTTATTAAATTTAAACAGGACATCCAGAATCATTATTGCATGTCATGTCTTAAATAATGTGGTCATTAAACTTATCCTAGAGAAGATCTCATATGGGTTACTTAAAAGTAAAAAGTCAAATATTTATTATTTTCACATTTTTGGCTGCAAATGTTTTATTTTAAATAATGGTAAGAACAAGTTAGGCAAGTTTGATGTTAAATCTGATTAAAGTATCTTTCTTGGGTATTCTTTGTCTAGAAACATTTATAGTGTTTTCAAAAATATAACCTCTATATTTGAAGAAATAATTCATGTAGCATTTGATGAATCCAATCTCCAAGAGGCCGGGAAAGGTATTTCTTCTAATTTTGATTGGTAACCTTAAAGTCATTGTGATTTATGAATCTAAAGACTTATCTGCTATATATTTGCTACCTTGTTTAAAAAATTGCATAAACATTAAACAGAAGTAAAAAATTAGCTGAGAATGAAGAATGCGACAAAAAGAAAGAAACATTTTGCACTAAAGTTACAAAGGTCACAAATATAGAGTCATAAGAGGGAGACTGCCAAAGTAAAACTGATGAAGACATAGATCTTATGTTTTACAAACTCATAGAATTCCTCTAGCACAAAAAACAAACTCCAAAAATTTCAGAATATGAACCTTCATTCTAATTTTCTCCAAGTGCAAGAAGAAATGTCACGTAAAGCCAGAATGTCTCCATAATCAAAGGAGATTTAAAAAATACAAAAGATTATAAAAAATTCAGAAAAATTTTAATTGCATGGAATGACAATGACACATGCTCCTCCATTGAATTAAAAAAGAAGAAAAAAACTTACCTATGCTCCATGAGAAACCACAAAAAAATAAGATAATTTATCTAACTTCTGAAATTATCAATAATGATTTATTTTTCATCTCTACAAAATTAGATAGAGATTAAAGTAAATTAAAACACATTATTTTTTACCTATTTATACTCCCTTCATTCTTATTTATATGTAAATTTTAATTTTTTAAATTAATTAAATAATTGATATATCTAACCTATAAAGTCTTCTTCTCATTTGTGTGTTTTTTATTTAACTCAACTAGCACATCTTTATTAAACTATGTCACCCACCTTACATATCACTGTTGATCAAAGCATATTTGAATCAATCAATAATATCAATTAAATGCAGTTATTTTCTTAACATGTGACTAGTCCTACCTTCTTTTTTTATATTATGAATATTTAGTTTGTCTTTTATGTTACACAAATTCTCTATTTATCTATAAAAAATTAAGATTTTTTACAAACCAATAAACCTTTTTATTTATTATAAAGATCTATCTTGAAAGGAAAAAAAAATCATCCAAATTTTTTTTATTGTATTGTTTATATTTTAGTTCAACATAGTCAAAAAAAAAAAGAAAAAGAATGAGATTGTAAATCATATGCCATAAATAAACAAAACTGAAAGCAATACAGAAATCATAAAAATCCAATCGGAATCGAAAGATACTCATCGCCGGAATGGCCCCCGCCGTGTCAACCGTTTCTAACGACCACTCGTTTCGCCGAATGCTCCAAGAAACCTTCAAGTTAGCCGTAGCCGCCCCCATCGAACACCGCAACAAAAGCAACGCTGGTCGGTTTTTCTCTCTCCCTCGCTCTTATTCATATCCTTTTCATAAAGAAATGGATGATTTCGCAATTTCGGTCGGCACAGGTGTGAATTAACCACAGTTTGTTGTTCAATATATGAAAGGAGAAGGAGATGAGAGAGTTTTGTAAAAATTGACTATAAGTTACTTTTTGATAATCTCTCCTTGTCATTTAATTTTTTGATTACCATTGATTTGTGACTATGCAATCATGTATGTGATTGGATTTACCTCCCTCTAAAATCAGTTGTGTACTTGAGAAGATAAACTCATGAGTTATATCGGGTGAATGAAAAATCATTAATATGCTTATTGCAGGTGGAAAGCATGCAGATAAGATGGTGTGGGAAGGACTGAAAGATATACCCATGTCGACACCATTAAAGACCAAGAAACACCTTGATAAAAAGGTTGCAAATGAACTTGTTCAAGATTCCCAGCCTCCAAACAAAATGGGTGATAATGGCTTTAAGGGGATTAATCAAATACAGAAACATGAGAAAAAAGTATTCATCCGGTCTCGTCTATAGAATGAAAATTTCTTAATAGCAACACAATCTTTCCATCACTTTTGAGTATGGATTTCTAATAAACTAGTAGGATCTGATATGAGTGAATATAATGTGTTTTGTTTGTCTTTTTTCTCTTCTCATCATGTGTGAAGCTGAAGCACGGGGATAACTACTGTATACATTACCTCATAGTGTGGTATACTGAGTGTTTTCCTAGCTCCTGTAACTCGTTCTCCTATAGAATTTAGTGATATATGATGTATTTTTTAGTTCTGTTATTAAGACTTTCAAAGAGGGTATATTGATATTCCAATTAACTTGATATAGGGTCTCATTCATACTCCCAATTTCAAGTATAATTATTATACATTTACTAATTTGTTAATGAGTTAAATTTACATATTGCATAAGGGTAAGCCTAATAATACTTTAGAATTCTTAGAAAAGATTCAGGAAAAAAACAATTATGAATTTGTTGTAGACAACCTAAATGCAAGAGAATGATTCCATGTCTCCAACCCAAGTACATTACACTAGTTTGCTTTAAAGGATACCTTTACATTAGTGGGGGAAACACGGTTAAAATGCTAGAAGGAACCATGTTTCTCATGCCTGAACATCTCAATATTACAGAGCAATGTTAAAATAATATCCTTCATAAATCAAATAATCAGTTTCTGTGGCTGCGTGCGAGCCTTTGGCAATTTAAAAAAGCTAGAGGCAAACTACTTGAGTCACATCAACCGTGTGTATTAATGTGAATAAAATAAAATCCATGTTACAATGTTTTCCTTCCACTGATGTCAAATGAAACATGGAAAGCCACTAAATTGCCAGGATCCAGAAGCCACACTGCCTTAAATATGAAGTCACATACGTACATCTTCACAAAAAATAGATTTATCTATAAATATTACATTCTTCCCCTTAAAAGGGGTATGAAACAATCATCTATCTTAACCTCTTGGTTTACAATACACAAGTGAAACTCTATTTCTAAATAAATCAACACACCAACTCCATCACAATGCTCCAGTAAGGGAAGATACTCTCGTGCCACTGGGGAGCAAGTAGCAACCGCAGTTCTAAAATGCAAGCAAATAAATCACACACCAACTCCATCACGATGCTCTAGTAAGGGAAGATACTTTCGTGCCACTGGGAACTGGGAGCAAGTTGCAAGTGCAGTTCTATAATGCAAGCAAACAAATCATTCCATTTTGCCTCCAAAGCCCCAGATGACATGTTCAATGAAATTCAACCGACTTGTCTGTACTAAATAATCCCCTTAGAAATGCTTGAAGTTGCATTTATCTTTAGCGTACGCTCAGGGATGTAGGTAACACCTGTTAAAAACCAGAATGTATGATAAACCAAACATGGTAAAAATATTTGATTAACATAAATGTAAGAACATGTGCTTTGCAGTTTGCACTTGGAAATACATAAAGTAACGACCATAGAAAAAAGGAAACATATTAGAATGCAGAATAAAGGAAACATATTAGAATGCAGAATAAATTAGGAGGATGGACCCAAATGGCGCTTGCAAAGAAATATCACAGCTGGGGAATCAATACAAGACTGCATCATAGAATATGCATAACTAAAATTTTCTGTAATTAAGTTGCAAATTTTATCGTCATGCCGATGAGTGATTGATCAAATATGAAGTATTGACCAAATACTTCTTTTAAGTACAAATTCAAGCACGTAGGATGCCATTATAGTTAATTAGAGAGCATGTGAGTATGTGACTCATGTGCAGAGGACATGTATCCTTTGTACTATATTATCGCACAATGTAGTAAAATAAATTCAGCACTCGACACAAACACAAAGAGCTGTACATAGCACAGTTCCATTTTTCTAACATGGTAGAGCTTTTAGTAGTCCATCTATTTTTCTCCTTCCCAAAAATTCCAAAAGAATCCTCGATAGACACAACACGCTAGCCACCGAGGTTAGCATGTGGGGAACCAGATTTCAGACCAAGGATCTAGGTACTTTGAAGTAGTTAATGAGAAATTTAGAAGTAAAACGGGAAGTTTCAGAATCTCCTTCTGAGGTTAGCGTGTGGGAAGCTATACTCTTTGATACTTTGATGGTTCCAAATCTTAAACATGCTCCAGGTGATGGCCGTTACAATCTGATCCAGAAATTCCCACAAGTTTAAATGGTATTGATGATTTAACTATCTAACTTATATGTCCAAACATTTCCTACCCAGGAAGTGTCGTCAATTAATTCATTTCATCCCCCCGAAGTTCTCATAAGGATGCAGTTTTTAGTATCTAGAGATATTCATCCCCCCGGAGTTCTCATAAGGATGCAGTTTTTAATATCTCGAGACATCTGGAAAAATTCAGTCATGGGGCTCTATAAAAATGGGAAAAACAAAAGTAAATTATTTTGATACAGGTTGGGCTGCATTATGGGTGATTGAATGTCCACCATAATACATTGTACTGCATAATTCAGGGACAATTTCCCAAACATCTACTTTCTTAACAAGAAAAAGCATCATTCAAATGTGTGTTGATCCCATACCTTTTT
Organism: Vicia sativa; assembly: GCA_021764765.1. NCBI lineage: Eukaryota > Viridiplantae > Streptophyta > Magnoliopsida > Fabales > Fabaceae > Vicia > Vicia sativa. The sequence goes on from CM038796.1 coordinate 13,208,940, forward strand.
CTTTGACATCAATTTGCAAAGAGTCAAGCGTGATTGTGCCATCAGTCAATGGGAGTAGCTCAAGCTTAATAGTAGATGTGGATTGAGATGGGATACATCTGATATGGAGAGTACATGGTTTTAAATTGATCAGTGTCCATTTAAACTTTAAACAAAACCACAAAAATAAAAACAAGACATAATATATTACCCCAATGGAACTCTACTCTGGAGCCACAGATGAGTACAACTCACGCCAGAATTAGGGATGACATCATTCTTAGAATCTGTTTGAGGTCTGCCATCGTCATTTATTCTTCCCAAAAATTCTGTGAAACCAATAAAAGGACTCGATGGAGTGGCTGGTGAACTCAGTGAGACCACTGAAGGGGGTGAAATAAAAGATGCTGGAGCAAGCACTGTCAGTGTTAGATCCTCAGATGTCAAATTCGAAGCTTGAAGAGTTAAAACCTGACAAAGAAATGGCATTTAGATTAATTCAATTGTAATTTTAGGAGAATAATCATAGCAAACAAAATATGAGCACACTGATGCAAGATCCCAACTCAAGATAGTCAAAACTTAAACATATATTGACCTGCACAGCAAGTTGAGAATTTCTTTCAGAAGGTCCTGGAGACTCTCCTGATGTCTCAGATGCAACAGAAATCATAATATCCCTCGACATACGTGGACGCCAACTGGTTGGTTGTTTAAAGAATAATTTTGATGCTTTATAAAGAACAAAATGAGGGAAAAGAACAATAGTTAGCACCTTTATATTCGTTGGTATAACAGAACCAATAAAGAGGGACAAAAGGCTTACTTGTATAATTGCATCGACATGACACCATAACTGCATACTGATCGTCAATTGTAGAAATCTTACTTCTGTCAAGACTATTATTGGAAGAAAGACTTAATTTTGATGCGAGCTTCAGATTGCAACTTTGAAAAGTGGGGACTTTCATCCGGAACCTTTAGATGATTACAAACAGATGTTGCAGGTTTAAGGATGAAAGAGTGCTCCTCGCCTCTCCTACAATTAGAAACTTCTAATAAGATGAAGAATAGTAGAGTTTACTGCATAAACCAAATTTTGAATTTCACATTCTCTTAATAAAAGCTAGTCATATTGATCCATCCAACCCCAAGCTAAGCAGATTGATCCAACCCCAATATACATTGCCATGTGATACACATTTTTTTCCCCAAATTATGAGTGGAAAATATTTTTGGTCCATAAACAAAGACAAACATGACATTCTTCAAGGAATTTTTTTGGATTATTTTATGCCTTATTATGACAGATATTCAACTAAGTTTTACATTGGCCACTAATTTGTTGACTGCGCTACACAACCCTCATTATAATCGTTAGAGGCACATCAATAAAATAATTTAGGATAAACTACTATGAAAGACTTAGAGATCAATAGTTTGATAGGGAGATGTGTCATCTCATGACATATGATATTGGAAGTTATTCAGATTTGGTTGAACATATGCTATTGGAAGTTAGTGAGATCTGGTTGAAAATATGGTATGGTTGAACATTAAAACTAACAACCAAATTTTATCCCACTAAATGTATCGGGTCTTGCTACATGGATCAAACTACACCATAATGTTCTATCAAAAACCATGTTTCTATCTAACTCATCAATCTCAAGATCTTTCCTAATAGTTTCTCTTATGATTTTTCTAGGTCTTCCTGTACCTCTAGTTGTTTGACTACCCTCCATCTGATCTAGTCTTTTTACTACAGAGTTCATAGGTTTTCTCTCTACATGCTCAAACCATCTAATCTATTTTCCACCATCTTTTCTACTTGGGTGTTACCCCAATATTCTCTCTAATATTGTCATTTCTAAGTTCATCTCGTCTAATCTAACAACACATCCAACACAACATCCTCATCTCTGCTACACTTATTTTATTTGTGTTGGTTCTTTACCACACAACATCTTGTCACGTACAATGTTGCCAGTCTTACAGTTGTCCGATAGAATTTTTCCTTTAATATGAGTGGTACTTTTGTGTCACATAAAACACCCAAGGCCCACTTCAATTACAACCAGTCTTATCCTCCTCTTTCTAATTGACATATACTATGTTACTAATCGCCTTAAAGTCCTTCAGATGCTGGTAGCTTTCAAAAACAAAAAACAATTCCTAATTGTAGACGTATACCTTTTTTTTAAAATGTTTTCCACAATTTTTTCCAAAAAAAAAAAGAGCTTTTTAGAAGAACTGGACCCTCCTCCCTTACTTTGCCAAAATAAAATAACCATTCCTCCCAAATTTGCAGGAGGGCAATGGGATAGATTACATAGCATCTTGAAACAATTTCCCCCTTCTTTTGCAGGGTTAGGATCACTCAGTGAGAAGATATATAGAACTGATTAACACAGGGTGCGCAGCAAGATATTGGATAAGGAACAATACGAACAACATTAAGAAACATAATAAGAATAACAACCTGAGGGATAAATTTGGTAAAGAATGGTCGTTTCCAGCTTCAATACATGCAAATGGTAATGATGACGGTGGTCCAGCTTTTGTTGCTTCTTCAAATATAATTGTAATGGCATCAATAAATATGACAATATCCGGAGCATGTAGAGGAGCAACATTCTGAAGAACAACTTATAAAATATTAATAATTAACAGAGACCAGGAACAATCGACAGTATAAATGGCCTTTCCCCCACCCACACACCCAAAAAGGCACGTTTCAAACCTTTATTTGAGCGCACAGAAGATCCTCTGAATTGCAGTCAGCAGCAAAAGAATGAATCTCTACAGGTTGTATTATTTCAAGTTTCCTTCTCCACCTTCTTCCTGGGGTATAGATACCTTGCAATCCACAACAAACAGAAAATCTTTCTCGCTCCAATGAGACACCTCGAAAAGATAAAAGTTCTTCAGCCTCGTTTTTTTTCCTTAAAAACTTCTGAGATGAGATCTGGTCCCACTCATCAGTGTCAAAATCTGGCTTGGAACTAGCTGCTTTCAAAGGACCAGGCGGCGGAATAGTATTTTGAGGTAACGATGACATGGAATAACTTCTAAAATGGCTGCCAAAAGAGAATATCTGAGGGCCAGATGAAGGTGAAGAATTGTACCGCTGAGAGGTGCTAGTGGTTCCGGAGTTTGTAGGCGGCAAATGAGAAGGAGATATTGGGCGAGACCCAGAGGGAAGAACGTTGTTATCTAATGGAAGTATCCATTTCAATAGGTCTCCGCATGGATCCTGATTTGTATAAAGTGAATTGCCCTGGTTCTCAGAAGACAATATTTTCCCTTCATATTTTTCATATTGGAGAATTTCTATACAAGGGTCTCTAAGAAAATTAACACCAACATTCACCTGTAAAAGAACCTGGATCCTTCCAAACAGGAAAATAGAATCAGATCAGTAATCTGAGCAAATGAGATTATTCAAGCATATTTGGGAGATTTTGTGTATTGAAAACAAAATATAACACAAATGAAGTTATTAAAAGATGCATTTAATGATCCACATGAGTTTCACAAGAATACTTCACTAAGATCTTTCGAAGAATTAAAGAAACATGGAAGACCATGAAATATATTCAAAACTTGAGAAATGCTCATGTTCACTCAAGAGAAGAAGCCAACTAGATTAATGCAACAATTTCCCAACACAAAATATATCCTAGAAATTTCATTAATAATTAACAATGATCGTTACATAAGTTAATATACTCCCTAACAGCCCAAGTACCATATAGAGATTGTTTGCTCCAAATTCCCTGGAGAGACATAAGGATTTTAAATGTTGATAATGCAGTAACAAGACGAAACAGAGCTGAGTAAGCAACAACTCATAGCACAACCTCATCTATGAGTTTTACAATCAAGATAGACAAATGAACTGGATTCCATGTTTTGCATCTAAGAGTTATTTCTAGTTTAATATACACAAGAAATTGGTGCCACATACAGATACCGTTGAAAAGTTACAAATGATTTTATATCTCAAGTAAGAGATGGCCAAGCTGCTAGTAAGTGTGCATGTTAGCAAAATGAGAATTTTAAGTGATCAGTCGGGAAGGAGAGAATGTGTAATCAGTCCCAAATTGAACCAGAAAATAATGCCCCAAACTGACAGTGGAAGAGAATTACAAAAACGTCAGCTAAAGAAAATGCTTAATCATATTATCAACAATCTATGGCACATACCACTATGTCTCCATTAGGTAAGGCACAACACTTTACAGAATTTCTCGCCACTCCACCAGAAATAGTTGCATCAAAATTTCCTGTATCAATAACTGCACTAACAGAAGACTCATGTTTCACAGTTTCTTTCACTTCAATTGATGAGATCTTTTGGCCATTTGTTTCAGAGAAGATGGATTTTTTGGAAGAACCATGTTTAGACCAAAGTGGTTCATCAGACTCACAAATCCTCACAAAAAAGTGTGAACTCTTGAATTTGTCCAACAATGATGCCGTCTGTCTTTTATGAACCTCCATTCTTAGAAGGGACTCACCAGAAGAAACATCTGATGGGTGATCATCAGCCTTTGCCTTTGGCAGCTTTTCTTTGTTCTCATTTTGACCACTAGGACTAAGTTGCTCTTCTCCAGCTACTGAATTATTCCTGTGCTCGATCTTCCCATTTTCTTTGTTAGGGGTGTGATTCTTACTCATCGCGGCAGCAACTTTAAAGGGGGTGATAATCTCTGTGTCCTGCTTACATGCAGACAAGCATGCCACAATATGAACTTGTTCACCTGAGTTATAAGTATAAATTAGGTCCATGTAACTTTCTGAACGAGTTGGCAGACCAAATAACATATTTGAACACAGAATTATGCTCCAAAGAAGGAAAGATTCTTACCAGGAAAGAGAAAGGAACGGTCTAGAGGACGCAGGGATTTGATATCTGATACATGATTCCAGTCTTCAGGAAGCTCTTCTATTAAAAAAAATGGAAAGAAACATATCAAAGTTAGGAGAAGCTGAACAGACAATCTAAAAGTAACGACAATAAAAAACTATTCCCCTAACCTCAAATTATAAACACTACCCATCTAAAATGAATTCCAATCAAAATATCTTGTGCTAATAATTTAACTCATCCAAATCTCAGTTGCCACTGAAGTAGAATTTGACAAACAGTCATAACTGAATCAAACAGTTTTGCTCAGTCCTCCTCAGTCCTACCGCTCTAAGTAGAATGATGAAAATGTTATGCACCTTTTTTAATCTTGTGTCCTATAATGTTCTATCTCTAAAACGAACCCAAATCCTAGTAGTCATAGAAAATACGTAATCACACAGTCAAGGGATCATGACCCACTATTAGATGAAAATCAAACAACTCATATACTAACTTCACCAAATCAATTTTTAAATAGATCTCGAAATATGATCATTCCAATCTTAATCTAACAGCCGATAACCAACTTTCTGAATGCACAACTGCAAAGAATCCAAAAAACCCCTCTAAAACTCAAATAAAGAATAAAAACCATTTGCAAAGTTCACTCAAACTCCAACATGTCAACCCTGGGTTTTGTCAAGTGAAAAAAAAAAAAAAACAATAACTACAATCCTGAACTCATTCAGTTCCACCTTTCTAATCAAACTAAAATTAACCATCTTTTTCATCTCAATCCAAGATCTCGAAATATGATCAGTCTAAACTTAGTCTAACAGCCGATAACCAACTTTGTGAATGCACGACTTTTTCATCTCAATCCAAGATCTCTCCTTTTTTTTAGAATATATCACACCAAATCATAGCACATATAACAACAACATATCAAACATTCTAACAAGTCTAACATACACTACTTAAAGAATCAATAACACCGTTCGCAAATCCTCACTCAACTGGCAAAATACTAATATTATTAGATTGGATGCCAACAAAAGAGTTCAAATCCTGACTCTCACGGTTCTCAGTGTGAGTTTCTATTAATTATCAACACTTCGTCTACAAATAAAAAAAAGCACATATAACAACAACATATCAAACATTCTAACAAGACTTAAAGAATCAATAACACCGTCCACAAATCCTAACTCAACTGCCAAAATACTGATATTATTACTCTCACGGTTGTCTGTCTGATATTGTTTACACTGATTAATTAATCAAAGAGTAAGACATACTATAAGGAATAGCAATCCATCCTTCATCTTCCGTCACATCGAAATGCTTAGCCAACAAACCAGCATCGTTTTTCAAATCACAAACTCCATTCTCCCCATCGATCTCTCCCTGAAACTGCTCCACCGTGGTCCCATACCGCGCATACGGATCCTCCGACAACAAACTCTCCAAAGAGTGAGGAGAGCCTTGAACCACCGGATGCCTCGGAGGAGTAGAAGGAGGCGGAAGCGCATCAGCACCACCACCACGAGGCGGCTCCGGAATCGATGAATGCTTATTATCTTTATCTACGTGTGTTGAAGAACGCATCAAGAAATTCATATTTGCTGCAAAAAACAGTGGCTAGGGTTTATAGGAGATTTTGTGAAATGAATCGAGAAATGGAAAATTGAAGAGAGAGAGAGAGAGAGAATACCTGAGATTTGGAATTGAAGCAAAGAGGATTGACTGTAAGAAGTGGAGTTGCGCGATGCAACCACCAACTACGATCAACCAGTTTACTTCAATCTCGATCTGAATCTCGACTACAAACTCTGCACACTCTCTCTGTAAACTGATGATTCATTTCTTAATTCGTCAACTTAAACGCCGCGTTTTGGTTCGGGCTGATTCTTATTACATTTCATTTCAGTTACTCTCTTTTTTTTACGGTGGGAGATTTGTGTTTATTTTTATTTAGGGGTTTCTTTGTTGAATTAAGATTTAGATTTTTGGGGTTAATTACTTAAACATGTTAAAAATTTGATGTGATTTAATTACTTAGGCTACATTTTAAAAGAGATTTTATTCTTCTAATATTGTTATTTAGTTAGACAGATCTGCATGAGTATACATGCTTGTAATTTTTGTTATGAAATAACGTGAATTACATAATTGGTGTAGGAAATAAAGAAAAAGTATCGGTACCATTTGTCGAATATATAGTTAAGGTGGTATGAATGTAAAAGGAGAAATTTTTAAATATTAGTATTAGTATGAATGTAATGATGAGAGACTAATATGCTATTTATAATACATCTAACATATTAAACTAATGGGATTTTATCACAAATACTCATTACAAGCTAACTTAGAGTACAAGCTAACTTAAACAATTTGACATAACAAATAGACTCAATTCAAAATACTAACAACCTTAGCATTTCAACACCCACATACTAGAACACACTTCGACTAAAGTATGGAGGTCTTCGACACCAACATGTGAACAGACTTCGACGACATGGATGTAATATAGGGATCCATGTGTTATTTTTTTGCCTTTGTTGAACTTCACTGTGCAAGATTTTCCTAGTACACAAGGTTTACAAAACTTCATATTTTCGAGTTTGTCTCCACCAAGCAAATTTTGTTTCCCTAATTCGACCAGACCCCTTTCATTAACATGGCCCAATCTCATGTGCCAGATTTTTGTCTTCGACAAAGGTTTCGTGGATACAACATTTGTCTAACCACTTACAACTTCAGCCTACAACAATCGACGAAGATAACTTCTTTACATCCCTACCGTAGCAGGAACAACCAACAAAGATTCCTTTGGGACATGGACACCATGGGTGCCATAATGGATTAACTTATGGAAACCCTTCTTGATGAAGCTCTTCTTGACCTAATAATTTGAATGAAGAGGCTCCTGTTGAGATTCCACGAAATGCGATAATTGATGATCATCACAATGTCATTGATCTTAATGAACCCTAAGGTGGCCTCGTCACTGGTGTTGTTGAAACTACAAAGATGTACCATGCTCTTGAAAAGCGTTTCAAAGCTATGAAGGGTTCCAAGAGCTCTGGATTCAATGTTTCTACAATGTGCCTTGTGCATGTAATAACTATTCCTCCTAAGTTCAACGTTCATGATTTTGACAAATACAAAGGCACCTCCTATCCAGAGACTGAACTTTGTTCCTACTACCGCAAGATGGCGGCTTATGCTGAAAACGAAACATTGCTCATGCACTTCTTTTAAGACAGTCTGACGGGAGCACCATTATAATGGTATATAAAATTAAGGAGAACTCGTGTCAGCACTTGGGGAGAGATTGTTGATGCTTTCTTGAAACATTATCATTATAACACTTCCATGACTCCTAACCGTGCCCAACTTCGGGGAACGACATAGAAATCTGAAGAGTCTTTTAAATAATACGCCCAGAGGTGGCTTGAATTGGCTGCAAGGGTCCAACCTTCTCTCTTGGATCGTGAATTGATTGATTTGTTCATTGGTACCATGTGAGGCCCTTATCTCTAGCACATGCTTAGCAATACTTCTACTTCTTTCTTTGATATGGTTATTATTAGGGAGCATGTTAAAACTTGTATCAAGGTTGATACAATTCAAGGTATTTCTAGCACCACCAAAAGCAATATTGGCAAAGAGGGCGTGAGGGGAAGATTGACCTCGTTCCCATGTGTAACACCCTTCTAAAACACTCCGCGAATTATCATATTATATTTCAGAGTTAACATGTAATAAGGGATGTATCAATTCAATTAAAAGAAAATCTCATACAATTGTCATGTTTCACTGAAGAACTTCATTAAAATAATTAACCCAAAAGACATGTTCTACACATCGGAAATTATCATCAAAAACGGAATAAATTCAACCAATAATTATTCCAACATAAACCAGAAGAAAATAGAGTTTTAATATAACTCGCAACCAAACGTTCTCCAGTGTTACAACTACCAGAGCATGACACTAACACGCAGATAAACTAAATGCATAGCTCAAGAGTCATCCTCACCAACTCCTAAGTAGTTAAGACTTCAATCTGAAATCATCAAAGTAAGAGTGGGATTTCATCATAATTAAAATGCATTATAAGTTCATCAAAAGCAATAAAATATCATAATACATCAGTCCACCCTATTCAGCATAATCCGATCTGTTTCATACACAAGTCATAAAGATACGTCATACACAAACAACAGACTATAACACTGGAATCCATCCTAACATGTTATAATTCACACAAATGCAAATGCACGACTCTATGCATGTGGTACCAAAACATGAACTAAGTCACCAACATTGATTCTTCCATAATCACCCAGACATGAATCCAGCCTCACCACCCATAATCACCCGGGAATGTTTATTGGCAATACGAGTCAAATTCCACACAATGGGAATTAACTCCACCAGAATGCATATGCATGCACATCATAAAGCATACAACATTCAATACAGGTTATGACCACATCAGACATCATAAACCATCATCAACCACAACATGATATCATCACTTATCATGAAATAAATCATCATAAAGCATAGATATGTCAAACGTTTACCCTTCAATTAGTGAAACTATCACCAATATATACAACAACAACAAGTGAGATCAACAACTACCAGGTATATACAACATCAACAACAACACATGATATCAACAACCATCATGAATATACAACATCGAAAACAACACATGATATCAATGCAATCATGAATAAACAACAAGGAAAACAACACATAAGCATCAATCTTCGTTCAACCTGTCAGAACAAATCTAAACCAGTTCATCCACCATTCCTATAACTACCATAGTTCACAAATCGAAAAAATGGCTCTTTTCAAAATAAAATTCATTAATCATAATTTTCTTCATTTTATAAAATAGAGTATTTAATTTAAGTAACAACGTCCAAAATGGCGACTAAAACGGACTTACGGTTTGAAAGTTATGAATTTTTAAAGTTTAGTATTTTTCAAAAAGTAATAGTGGGAACGAGTTCCTCCAAATGGGGAACTGGTTCCTAGAAAAAATGTCATTTTCATGTGTAAAATTTGCACTGGGAACCCGATTCCTCCCCAGGAGAACCCGGTTCCTGCGTTCAAAAATGACAATTTTAGTGAGTTTAACAAAGGGAACTCGGTTCCTCCATACTGGGAACCGGTTCCTGCGCGTTCTGTAGTAGAAAATACTCAATTTGACAACATTCTTCTTCCCAACTCAAACCCCATCATTCCTCTACGAATCAACACATCCAATACCACAAAAATTATCCCAACAACAGTATAATAGTGAGGTTTAACACCATTTAACCACATCCAATAATCCTATAACATCCATTCATTCTAATTTCATGCAATTGGGTAAATTTGGACCAAATCCTACAAACCTAGAGAATCCTAAATTGGGATTTCTAACATGTTAATCAACTCTATTAATTATCAAAACTCATAAGGCATAACAATCAGACAAAATCACCCCTTACCTTGTGAGAATTTCTTGAATTCTGACGCTTTGGCTCTTCCTCCTTCTTTCTCCTCTTCTCAATTGCACGTAGAATAAAACTTCTCAATTCTTCTCTTTTCCTTCTTTTATTCCTTTTATTATTCTAAAATAATTAAAATAAAATAAATAGTGTGAGTAGATATTTTTACTCATCACCCCCCCACTTCACACCTCACACCCCCAACATTTTACTTCTATTTAATTAATTAATTAATTCAGATAATTCAAAAATACCAATAATTAAACTTCTAATTAAATTAATAAATTTAATAATTGAATTATTTGGGGTGTCACAACTCTCCCCCACTAAAAGAGTTTTCGTCCTCGAAAACATACCTTAGACGAAAAGTTCGGGATATGAGTCTTTCATCTAGCTCTCCGGCTCCCAGTAACATTTCCACTTTTGGTCCTCCCAAGCTACTTTCACGAGCTATCTCTTTATCTCACAGGCTTGACTTAGATCCTTAATTCTCGGTAACGTTTCAACTCAAATTATCTCAGACTGTATGTCGATACACACGAATCTCATGAGACGGATCAACAATGTACTTCCTCATTGAGATACATGGAAGACATCATGCAAATTTGACGGTAGTAAAGCAATCGATAACAACTTTTCCAACTTTCTTGTGTCGAAGCACCAATAAAGCGTGAAATCAACTTTGACTTCAAAGCTCGACAATACCGATCATCGAATGCTTCGCGTAAACACGATCTCCTTCACTAATTCGAGATCCTTCCTCCTCTTATCATGATAACTCTTACGGCGACTACGAGGCTCTCATCTCCTCGAATCATCTTAATCTTTTCTAAAATCACATTGGACAATCTATCAATCAACACTTTCTCGATTCGTACCAACAACGTCAGGCACCTCCTACCATACAATGCCTCAAGCGGAGCCATTCGATACTCGAATGAAAACTATTGTTGTAGGTAAACTCAATCAATGGTAAGTAACCATCCCAGCTCCACCTTTCTCCAACACGCGCTCGAAAATCCTCTTTTGAATCGTTCTGCAGCCGACCATACGTACGGATGATAAGCAGAACTTAACCGCAACTTAGTACCCAAATCTTCTTGCAACCCCGTCCAGAATTTTGACATAAACCTTAAATCTCTATCTGACACAATGCTAGAAGGAATACCGTGCAAACTCACGATCTTCTCGACATACAACTGAGCCAACTTCTCCATCGGATAATCCATTCTTATAGGTATAAAATGAGCGGACTTCATCAACCGATCAACAATAACCCAGATGGAATCACAATTCGTCGCTGTCCTCGGCAGACTAGACACAAAATCCATAGAAATGCCATCCTATTTCTAATCCGGAATAAACAACGGTTCCATCAATCCCTGACGGTTTCTGATGTTTCGACTTCTGACAAACCAAACAAGCATAGACGAACTCAGTAATTTCCTTTTTCATTCAAGGCCATCAAAACAACTTTTTCAAATCATGATACATCTTAGTAGCACCAGGATGAATACTCAATCCACTACGATGTCCTTATTCCAAAATACTCTTCCTAATCTCGCAATATCGAACGAAACTCTATCACCAAATCTCAACACCATTCTCGTCGATTCGAAATTCACCTCCTTGACCTTGGTTGATCAATGTCAATTTATCAACTAAGCCGATGTCAGTTAACATCGGTTTAGGGATGTCGGTTTGGACTGTTAATGGGGATCCATGGGCATTCGGGACCCAGATGGGGAATTTTCTAGAGGCGGATGGGAAAAATTCCAAGAGCATTTGGGGCGGGAATGAGAATACCCGCCCGCCTATTATTTTATAGTTAATTTAATATATATATATTTTAGATTAGGTTTTTAGTCATTTCCTTTATGTTTATTAATAAATGTCAAATACTAGTATTTTTAATAACATAATAAATATGTGAATTCTTTGTGCTTTTATTTTTATAGAAAATATAAACATTTTAAAAAATAAAATATTAATGAATAAATGTAGGATCTATAGGGATCCATGAGGGGATCCGGGGAGCGGGATGGGGATAGAAATTCCCGTGGCGGAGATCGGGGCAGGACGGGGAATGAATTTGATGGCGGGGAAAAGATGGGAAGTGTCCCGGCTCGCCCGCCCATTGACATCCCTAGTCCAGTTCGAATCTCCTCCAGAATACCACTAGTCAGTTTTAACATACCCAATTTAACACTATCAGAAGTAGTCTCACATACCAAACTCAAATCTCGGAATTGCTCAACTAAATCCAATTCACGCACCATCAACATAGACATATGCAACGACTTCCTACTCAACGCATCTGCAACCACGTTTGCCTTACCAGGATGGTAATTCAAATCGAAATCATAATCTTTTAGAGATTCTAACCACCTTCTCTGCTTCATATTTAACTCCTTCTGATCAAAGAGATACTTCAGACTCTTATGACCGTTGAATACCTCAAATTGAGATCCATACAAATAATGCCTCCATAATTTCAAAACAAATACCACAGCTGCCAGCTCTAAATCATGAGTTGGATAATTCCTTTCATAAACCTTCAATTCTCAAGCATAAGCCACTACACCTTTTGCATCAAAACACCGCTAATCCCATCAATGAGCGTCGATTACCTGACAAATTGGCGGATTCGGCAAAATCAAGATCGAACCTAGTCAACCTCTTCTTGACTCTTGGAAACCTTTCTCACTCGAATCTCAAATAAACACTTGAACCTTTCTTGTCAACTTAGTCAACAAAGCTAACGAAAATCCTTGATGAACTTTCTATAGTAACTGCAGACCGAAAACTACAGTTTGAAGCATTTTTGGCTTGTGATACCGCTTACCTTCGTAGGATCAACAACAATGCCATTCTTGGAAATCACATGACCAAGAAAGCTTACTTCACTCGACGAATTCACACTTAGACAACCGCATAGAGCTTTCTTTCAACAACTCAACACAATCCTAAGATGTTCGCATGCTCGTCATTCTTTGAGTAAATCGGGATGTCATCAATAAAGACTACCACAAACTTATCAAGATACATGAAATATCATGTTCATATACTCCATGAAAACACCGGTGCATTAGTAACTCAAATGGCATAAATACTCGTAATGTCCATACCTCGTTACGAATGCGGTTTTAATATCCTTCGTCTTCACGAATTTGATGATATCCGGATCTCAAATCAATCTTCTTGAATACACTGCTCCAACGGTTGATCCATCAAATCATCAATCCTCGGCAATGAATCTTGATTCTTGATTGTAACTTTGTTCAATTGCATTAATCAACACACGTCTCATCGAACCTCTTCTTAACCAACAACACAGGGAGCACTGGCGAAACACTCGGACGAATGAACTTCTTCTCAAGTAATTATTCTAACTGCTTCTTCAATTCAAATAACTCAGATGCCGACATGCGATAAGGCGCCATCGACACCGGACTAGTTCTAGGAATCAAATCTATAGCAAATTCCACTTCCTTCTCGGTGGCATTCACTAACATCTTCGGAAAAACACGGAAATTCATTCCACGGTAATTCACTACTCTTAGCCTTTTCCCTTCACTTTCATCGAAGAATACCATATAAACACTACCACACCATCATTAACAGCTGCGCAACTCTGATCATCCATCTTAATTCATTGTCATTATTAGAGACTTCGTCAACTTAAATGATTCACAAGTTTCTACCAAACTACATTCATATTCATCACTTTATGTCTCATTTAGATAGCAAGACAATTGTATACCATCCAATACAATTCTGTCTACTATCAACAAGAAATTAAGGGTGATCAAGTCCTCAATTTGTCAATAGACATCCGATAATCATACTGGAGTATAAACCATCATTACCAACACTTTCTGTTCTCAAAATCGTACTCGCCTTTTTGCACTTCCAACTATGACTCACGGTCCAAAGAATTCCAACAACTCTAACCACTCTTGCACTGTTTTTTCAAGCGATTACTCGTACGAATGACTTCTGATCGAACATATCCGGGAAGCATCTCTTCTCCCCCACTTAGTTTCACACTACTCATGCAATAAGCAATCAGAAAAGCAACAAGTACCGACAGTGTTGTACACACTTGTCACATATAAAGGGATAATGACATTAAAACACTAGTCACAATGACCGACTATGCTCTGATACCACTATTGTAACACCCTTCTAAAACACCCCGCGAATTATCATATTATATTTCAGAGTTAACATGTAATAAGGAATGTCACAATTCAATTAAAAGAAAATCTCATACAATTGTCATGCTTCACTGAAGAACTTCATTAAAATAATTAACCCAAAAGACATGTTCTACACAACGGAAATTATCATCAAAAACGGAATAAATTCAATCAATAATTATTCCAACATAAACTAGAAGAAAACAGAGTTTTAATATAACTCGCAACCAAACGTTCCCTAGTATTACAACTACCAGAGCATGACACTGACACGCGGATAAACTAAATGCATAGCTTAAGAGCCATCCTCACCAACTCCTAAGCAGCTAAGACTTCAATTTGAAATCATCAAAGTAAGGGTGGGATTTCATCATAATTAAAATGCATTATAAGTTCATCAAAAGCAATAAAATATCATAATACATCAGTCCACCTTATTCAGCATAATCCGATCTGTTTCATACACAAGTCATAAAGATACGTCATACACAAACAACAGACTATAACACTGGAATCCATCCTAACATGTTATAATTCACACAAATGCAAATGCACGACTCTATGCATGTGGTACCAAAACGTGAACTAAGTCACCAACATCGATTCTTCCATAATCACCCAGAAATGAATCCAGCCTCACCACCCATAATCACCCGGGAACGTTTATTGGCAATACGAGTCAAATTCCACACAATGGGAATTAACTCCACCATAATGCATATGCATGCACATCATAAAGCATGCAACATTCAACACAGGTTATGACCACATCAGACATCATAAACCATCATCAACCACAACATGATATCATCACTTATCATGAAATAAATCATGACAAAGCATAGATATGTCAAACGCTTACCCTTCAATTAGTAAGACTATCACCAGTTTATACAACAACAACAACAACTGAGATCAACAACTACCAGGTATATACAACATCAACAACAACACATGATATCAACAACCATCATGAATATACAACATCGACAATAACACATCATATCAATAAAATCATGAATAAACAACAAGGAAAATAACACATAAGCATCAATCTTCATTCAACCTGTCAGAACAAATCTAAACTAGTTCATCCACCATTCCTAGAACTACCATAGTCACAAATAGGAAAAATGACTCTTTTCAAAATAAAATCCATTAATTATAATTTTCTTCATTTTATAAAATAGGGTATTTAATGTAAGAAACAACGTCCAAAACGACGACTAAAACGGACTTACGGTTTGAAAGTTATGAATTTTTAAAGTTTAGTATTTTTCAAAAAGTAACGGTGGGAACAGGTTCCTCCAAATGGGGAACCGGTTCCTAGAAAAAAATGTCATTTTCATGTGTAAAATTTGCACTGGGAACCCGGTTCCTGCGTTCAAAAATGACAATTTTAGTGAGTTTAACAAAGGGAACCCGGTTCCTCCATACTAGGAACCG
The DNA here is from genome assembly GCA_021764765.1 of Vicia sativa. Classification (NCBI taxonomy): domain Eukaryota; kingdom Viridiplantae; phylum Streptophyta; class Magnoliopsida; order Fabales; family Fabaceae; genus Vicia; species Vicia sativa. The sequence continues at coordinate 13,224,944 of CM038796.1, forward strand.
GTTCCTGCGCGTTCTGTAGTAAAAAATACTCAATTTGACAGCATTCTTCTTCCCAACTCAAACCTCATCATTCCTCTACGAATCAACACATCCAATACCACAAAAATCATCCCAACAACAGTATAATAGTGAGGTTTAACACCATTTAACCACATCCAACAATCCTATAACATCCATTCATTCTAATTTCATGCAATTGGGTAAATTTGGATCAAATCCTACAAATCTAGAGAATCATAAATTGAGATTTCTAACATGTTAATCAACTCTATTGATTATCAAAACTCATAAGGCATAACAATCAGACAAAATCATCCCTTACCTTGTGAGAATTTCTTGAATTCTGACGCTTTGGCTCTTCCTCCCTCTTTCTCCTCTTCTCAATTGCACGTAGAATGAAATTTCTCAATTCTTCTCTTTTTCTCCTTTCCTTCTTTTATTCCTTTTATTATTTTAAAATAATAAAAATAAAATAAATAGTATGAGTAGAGCTTTTTACTCATCACCCCCCCCACTTCACACCTCACATTCCAACACTTTACTTCTATTTAATTAATTAATTAATTCTGATAATTCAAAAATATCAATAATTAAACTTTTAATTAAATTAATAATTAAAAATTTTAATTATTTAATAATTAAATTATATAGGGTGCAGCTACTTTCTCAATTGCTTGCTAGTCAATTGGTTCAACTATATGCAGTTGGTCCACCACCGTAAACTCTTCTAAGAGAATATAATATCAACTCATCATGTGAAATTCCTTCTGGGACCCCAAGCTACACAATTGAAAACTATTGAGAGTTGAAATTGAAAAATATATTTTCCATAGTAGTGACTTTACACTTAATTATATAATTAATTATATAATTAATTCGGGACTAATTTAGTAGGCCTTGAACCTACATCTAACATATACATTACCAATTAGAAGTCTACTAACATATTCTAAATCTAGGTTTCACTATGTATCATGAGTTGAAATTCCCTTATACTTCCATAAGTAAAAAAAACAATATAGAAAGAACAAGTTGCTGCAAAGGTCAAACATAAAGCGTGAATAAAAATATTTGGCCAAATTTATAAAATAAAAAATTGAGGAGTTGTTCTCCATGCATTCATATCTTCAATTGGTTGAATAACTAACTCTTATTTTCCTTTCCAAAGTTTTTTTATTTTTTGAATAACTCAAAATATGAAGCTATACTTTTAATGCACAAGAAGTAGAAACTCTCATTTTATTATATCCTTTGCTAATCCTTTGAGCTGCAAACTAGTGCATGTATGAACAATTACAACCAAAACACATGCCTAGATAACATTTTCAACAATGTTACCATTCTATCACTGACTGTTACCTGTTCCTCTATACTTATACCTAATAGCCCAAAATAAGTAATGCAGAAAATTCAAACCACTAAGCACACACATAACCCAATAAAACCTCTCTAAATGATAATGGTTAAGGTTAGAACCTGATAACCAAGGTTTATGAGAGGCATTACCAGTAACACTGTTAACTATTGATATGATCACTGAACTTAGGTAATAACCTATAGCCAAAGATGTCCATGTAAGCGATGTCGCCCATGATCGCATTTTAACGGGCGCTTCCGTGAAGAAAAACTCCAGTAAACCCGCCATTGTGAAAAGATCGGCTGAACCGAGGAACAGAAACTGAAAAGCTATCCAGAAGAACGATATTGGTATCGGTTTTGTGTGATCGTCTAAGAGATTTGATTCTGTTGCTACTCGTTTTCGTTTCACTTCGACTAATGCTGCCACGGCCATTGAGATTATTGATAGGATTAGCCCGAATCCGATTCTTTGGAGATGAGTTATTCCCATTTCTGATTTAGTGTACTTTCTTGCGAAGGGGATTATAATGTGGTCGTATATCGGTGCGAGGATCATGATGAAAATGATCGGGAAGATCGGTAATGAGGCGGGCGGGACTTTTAGTGAGCCGATTTTTGTGTTCATTGTCGCGGCTTGTTCAACAGAGAATGTTGAGAGCTGAGCTAAGCAACAGTTTAGGACAATTGTGCAGCAGAATATTGGGAGGATTTTTAGGACTATTTTGACGTCTTCGAGTTCTTCGACCGAGCATTTTATTGATTCGTTTTCGATTGCGCTGTTGAGGAATTTTAGTGTGGTTGATGGAGCTTTAATTTCTTTGATTTCTTTGGATGATGATGATGTTGATGATTCTTGTTTTAGGATTGAGTTTGGATTTGATGGACTTGATGTCATGTTCACTACAGCACTGCTGGAGTTTTTGGAGATGAATTTGTTCATTGTTGCTGCTGCCAAAACCTGTTCATTCAAAAACTTTTGTTAGTAAAAGATTTCTAATTTTATTTATAGATTTTGTTTTTTTATCGATAGACAAAGTGGTTTTAAATTGCAGCTCACAACAGCAATTGTAACCATAATATTACTGATGCTTATTGAAGAGGTAGTCTCTACGACTGCATTAGATTGTAATTACGGTGTGATTTAAAATTACTGTCTTTTATTTTTTTTCATTAAGAAGCGCATCAGACTACTTTACACGGATTTCTTCAATTATTTTCGTCAAAACTCAAAATTTAGAATCTAAATTTTAATTTGCTCATGAAAAAATTTAACATTAGCATGACTTTAAATTGCAGACCGTATCACGTGATGCAGCTGCAATATGATATTACAAGTAGTGTCCGTGCATCAGATTGCAATTATGGTGTGATCGTAAATCATATTAAAAACCGCAATCACATATGCAGCAGTAGCCGCAATTTGAAACCATGTTTAAACATGTATTTCACACTTTTCTCAATCAAAATTCACAGTGCAACGACTGCAATGCATATCAAAAGTCGCAACCGCATTCGCGACTTCAAGTACTATTTAAAACAATGATAATAACTAATATCTATAAGAAACTCACACACACAATTACCTTCAAGATGGTTGTAAGAGGACTTCCAGTGGGGATTTTGTTCTTATATCTAGTAGAACCAGCAAAGAAAACAGGAATAGAAAGAAACATGCTAATAGTAGCAATTCCAAAACCCCATTTCCAACCAATATTATCTTCAATCCAAACAACAAAAGTAACTGCAATAAGGCCACCACATGCCAAGCAAAACACAAAGTAGTTGAAGAATGTTGATATATGCTTTCTTCCAGGTACACTGTTCTCATCAAATTGTTCAGCACCATGTGGTGCCAATGATCCTTTGATTCCACCAGCTCCAAGAGCAACTAGGTATAGTCCTGCAAATAGCATTAGTGCTTTTGCACCATTCACTTCTTCACATTCTGTTGTTGGGTCACATGTTGGTGGCTGAAGTGATGACACACTTGCTTGTGTTGTAAGTATAATCAGTCCCTGCACATATTCAAAATTCTTTAATTAATAATACAAAATATCGAGTTTTCGATTTATAAGTATTACTAATAATTTATTTATATTAATATATTTTTAAAAATAATATATAAAAAAATATTTTTGTTAGAAATTTCTTATCAGACACATCACTTGAAAAAAAGACACTAGAGCGAATCTCACTCTCACTCAAATAAAAAGAAAATTAAATTTAAAATATGAGCGTAATAATCAAAATAATTTAGAGATTAATTGACATCCTTTCTTCAAATTTTTTTTTTTATCTTACTAGACATTTTATAAATAATAGATATTATTTAACTCATTTCATTAAAATTTCAAATAATATATATGTTGAGTTACTTCTTTCTTCCACCTCAAACCACAACTATTAATGTGAAAGCGATTTGAAAAATTATTGATCAAGATTCTCATGTGACATTACAGTGCATGTGAAGACATTTATTATTGTTGTATTTGAGTACTACCATTGCTCTTTATCATGCATCTATTTTTGTTCTAACAAGTGAAATCTCACATCATCATAATAAAAAAAGTACCATATGTCTTATACCATTCCTAAAATGTGATCAAATAATGTCAAGTCTCTAGATAAAGTTCTAACACTAAAAATGTGAAAAATAAATTGGACCCATATTATTATTAGGCATAGGCATATCTCATTCTTGAGAAAAAAAATCTTGGACCATATTAATATTAGGCATAGCCATTTTATTATATGTAAGAATTTTTGAAATTCAAAACAACGTGTCATCAACGTCTTGAACGTAGAAATGTTGCTTTCAATATGAAGTTTCAAGTCCACCTGTACATTGGCACAGAAAAATAGGCTTTCTCGAAAAAACTAAAGACGTGTGCATGAATGTATATTAGTGTGGGCTCCTACTCTATAGTATTTTTTAAATTGATTTCCATAAAGTCTAACCTTCTTTCTTTTTCTTATACGACACACCAACATAAACAATAAATAAATATTTTATTATTAATGTAATTATGAGATAAACAGATAAATACCCCACTTTAATTATTGGTATTTTGTCTCATATAAGCCACTCTTGATTGTCTTTGTAATTTTGTGTGAGGAGACATGAATAAAGTTACCTATAAGCTTTCTAGAATTTTGTTTCTCCAACTTTCTCTATTGAATTATCGCCTTAAAATAGGGTAAAGAAATTCCATACATGATTTCAATGATTATATTATTAAAAAAAAGTATTTTATACTACTTATAAGAAAAATAATAGAAAATATTTTTATAGCTTTTAAGAAAGTAGTGTTAATATTCATATCAAAATAATTTTTTATTTTTTATTAACTAAAGTAGTAATAATAATGATTTTACGATTTCTTTTTCCTTTTAAGTTTATCATCATGTGATATTATGTATTTGATTCAAGGAATAAAATCACAATTCTTAAAATATCATCTTTAAAATATTATTAATTGGAATATTATTATAAAAAAAATTATTCCTAACAATATATTTGATAATAAATTATATTTTTAGAAATATTTTTAAACTTTTTAATTAAAATAATGTGAGAATCAAAAGATATGGTCGGTTATGTTTTATTCTCAAAAATATAAAATTCCAAAAGTTTACATGAGAATAAAATATGAGAAAATTATGTATAAATTCTATTCCTAGAATAAAAAATATATATAACTATTTTTTTAAACTTGAAAGAAGTATAAATATTCAATGTTTTCAAATTCTAACTTTACAATTCATGACAGAAACATCCCATATATTTTACAAATATATAAGATGAAATATTTCAAAATATTTTGAAATTTTCAAAATAAATCTAAAGAATTTTTTTAAAACTCAGTAAATAATATTCAACACGAAATTAAATTTATAAGTGAAAGAGTTTTTTTTATCTAATTATAGATTATTTTGTTAATATTTACAAGTTTCTCAATCTACGTTCCACAACTAAGATTTACCGAAAGAAATGTTTTGAAGTATATCTTCTATTGAAATAGAGTAAAACATTTAAATATATTTAATTGAAAAATACATGAAATTTATTTTAAGTCTAACCTAAATTTACAGTTGAGTCAAAGTCTATCAAAATTTATTGGACAAATAACCATAATTAATGTTATTGGGCCACTAGGGCCATGCCCATATAGTCAACTCTAAATTTAAAAGAAAATTTCAAGACACATGAGACTTAAAAAAAAAAATTAAAATAAAAAAAATTGTGAATAGGATAAAATTAGTGAACAATACTATAAATAAACCTCATAATGATATATTGATTCTTAACTTAGCTAGGTTGGTATGTTATTAGTGGGTGGGCGTTTGCTCATGCAATTCATGAGGTTTTGTAAGAGCAAGTGGAAAGAACCAATACATGAAAAAAGAAAAAGATTCACAAAAGTGATAGATAAGACAGTTTCATTTCTTTTCTTTTTCTTAAAACAAATCATTATCTTTGACATCTTTTCACTCATTTTTTCATGGATTTATATTGGTTGATGCAACCCCACTTTGCAACTTGTGTTTTGCAACTTGAATTTTACACAGATTCTGGTTATGACATTATGGGTTTGAAACACACCATTTTCTTTGAAAAATACATCAATATATATACTATTTTTCATTAGCATTGCTATGACTTTGTGTTATTATTTAAATAAACGTGCAGGAGACAAGTATAAGTTCTTTTAAAATTAAAATATTGTATCTTATTTTTTTTTTTAAATAATTAAAAAATATAATTTGTTAAAAGAAAACTAAAAGTTAATTTAAAAGATAAATTCAACTTCTCCGTAAATATATTTAATTATATTATTAATTTTCGAAGCACAATAAAAATTGAATAATTAAAATTAAAATTATCATAAAATTTTATTTTAAAAACTTAAAGAAAAACCTTAAAAATGTGTGTTATTTTATTAAAAAATAAATAAAATAAGATGGAAATTGAATTTCTCTCACTCTAATTTTAAAAAAATAAACTATGTAATGAAAATACAAAAGAAAATATGAGCCACAATGACTTAAACAATTTATTTATTTTTTATTGTATTATATAAAAGTTAATAATGATGTAGTGACAACATAATGTAAAATATTTTAAAATATAATTATTATTTTTGTAAATTAATTTTTAAAATACTTTTAAAAATATTTATATAATAAATTTAATTAAAATACATTGACATTTACAACGTCAATAAATTATAACAGTTAGATTTTAAATTAAATTTGATTTTTATTTATTAGTGGTTGTAATAGAGGGATGATTGTAAATTTTTTTACACTAACCGACCATTAATCTCTTATATAATATAATTTAATTGGATGCATATTCATTTTATTAAAGGATAGCATTTGAGTCAAATTTGTAATATTTCAAACAAAAATATCTTCACTAAAAATCCCTTGAAATAATTTTGTTAAAATTTCAGCTCAACTTTAATAAATGAAATAAAAAAGAAATGCAACACCGTGCCTATTAAGCAATCAATAAACAAATTTTGAAAGTGATGAGAGACAAAGTCTCATGACATTCCCATGTGATCATCTCACAACAAAGAAAAAAGAAAAAAATGATGAAAAATGTGAAGAAGTAAATGTTCATACCAGGAACTCAATAACTGCACTTATCAAGTAGATGCGATAAGTTGTGAAAAATGCATCAGATAAAAATCCACCAAGAAGAGCAAGAAGAAAAGCTGTTCCCATGAAATTTGTAACATTATTTGCCGATTTCGATGGCGAAAAATGCATATATTTCCTTAAATATAACACCAAGTTGCTTGCATTTGCTAGGAATGAAAGATTCTCCAATACCTCCACCACTGCATAAAAGAAAAATATATTCCAAACAATATTAATATTAAACCAAATAAAGTCTACCAATATTATAAATATTTATAAAACACAGACACCACGAATTTTTAGCAGAGATATCAGCGCTACAGAACCGAGTAATAAAAGATAGAAAATTGTGACATACCCAAAACAAAGGAAGCTGCAATCATTCCACCATGTTTGCCTCTAAGGGCAGGTCTGTTTCTCCAATCAACATAGCCAATCCATCTTGTTGCATGTTGATGTTCAAATTCCTGAAAAAATATTATAAAATATTTTAATGAAACATTAAAAGAATATATATTGTGAGAGAATAAAGATATAAAGGAAGGGGAGGTGTATAAAGAAGAATTTTAACACTCACCATTTTTTTTTGTCTCTATGGTTTGGATCTGAGGGTGATTTATGAAGTGAAAAAGGAAGAAGAATTGGAGAAGATTTAAAGAAAGTGTGAGGGTGAAGGGATGAAAAGATCCAGCTTGGACATAAATGTCTATACACTAAGCTAATCCAATGTATATCAAATTGACCAATCTTTCTTTCACACGCTTTTTGAATTTAATAATATTATTTTATACTATTGTTATTTTACTATAAAGTTGTTGATAAAATTAAAAGTATTTTAAAAAATAGTAAAAAATAAATTCGGAGATTAAAGTATTGTTTCTAAATGGCAAGTGCTTAAAATATAGTAAAAGTATCTTGCAAAAATGTTATCTTTCTACTTTTTATTTTATTTTTTACTCTTATTCATCATACTTGGAAAATGACATCTAGTTTTCTAAATGCAGCCCATAGTTTATGATATTTCACTCCCATTTTAAAATATTAGGAATAATTCGTGCATAAATCAAATTAACCAGCTTCAGGCTTCTGGATAAATTGAGCAGTCGAATAAAGGTTAACATAGATTTTATTAATTTATTTATCAGTGATTTTTTATTGTAAAATTGAGTTTTTTTTTTTAAATACGTAGGATTGTCTGTTGAGATATTTTAAGCAGTTACTTAGAACTTTTGTTAATCTTTTATTTAAGAGATTTTAATTTCTTGAAAATAGGCTTGTTAGTTTGGGGTGGATGGTTTTACTCCATTATGTGTTTGATTGTTTTAGTTGGATGTGTAAAGTGTTTTTGGCAATACACTCTATTATGTGTGCGTGTTTGTGCGTGTGTGATTTTGTTTTTGTAGATAACATTGAAATTATATGTTTTGTTTGAAGCATTATGTAAAACTCTTTTATCCGTTTTTTGTGCAAAAACACCTACATCTTGTCAAAAGTTTGAAGTATAGAAAAAGTCAACTAGAGATTTTAGGACAAGGTTCAAGACAAATTGATATGATTTCTTCAATCTATTACTCTATACTTATGAACATCTTATTTGAAAAAGACACAAGGAAATTGTCTTCCCAACAACATAAATACATATTCTTTTAAAATTATAAAATATATATTAATTTATTTTTAAAAATAAAAAACAATAATAATCAGTACAAAATAAAAGTTATTTTTAAAAGATTGTTTCAATTTCTCCTTTAATATTATTGAATTATATTATTAATTTTTGTACTGAAATAAATATTAAATAATAAAAGTTAAAATTATCTTAAAAATATATTAAAAAAATCGGAAATGTTTAACTAATCCAAAATGGGTGTTTATTCACCAACATCAAAGTCCATGATAATGAAATCAGCAGAGAAGACAAGTTTGTCAACCCTTACCAATGAGGGTAGCAAATACTCCTATCCACCAACTGTAGAGTGATGGTTGTAGGCCTGCCAGCTCTCATCCCTAGCTTCTTGAAGATGACCAATGACATAAGGTTTATGCTAGCCCCTAAATCACAAAGAGCTTTACCACATAAGGTGTCTTCAATGGTACACAGGATCTTTTAGGTTTAGGTTTAGAGGGAGTTTGTCTTAGACTAATTGACTACACTATTGAGTGAGTGCAACAGTTGCAAATTCTCCCACTATTTTCCTCTTAGTGAGAACATCCTTCCTGAACTTATAGTAATTTTGAATTTGTTTAATGGATTCCATCAAAGGTTTATTGATGTGAAGTTGCTTCAGAATCTCCATAAACTTGTCAAATTGTTGCTCCTCTTTGGCCTTTCCAATCCTTTGTGGAAAAGGAGGTGAAAGTCTTTCTTGAACAAATCTTTGTTCTCTATCGAGCTTATTCATTACTTCAGACTGTTTTCCTGAGTTGGAGGCCATGTTATTAGCACATAGTTTAACATTTTCTTCATGTTTTCCAGATGAGGATGGTTCCTCATTGGATTCTTCTTTTTCTTCAGAACTGTCATGTGCATGCAGGTTTTCACTCATCTCAGTGTTACTAGGAGAGGATCCTTCACTTTTTTTCCCATTCCTAAGCTTGATAATATGACATGTTTCGACATTCTTCACTCTAGAAGTTGTACCTGGAGTTTCAATAGAGCTTGAGAGTGTTCCCACACTCCTTGAACTCAAAGCAATTGCAATTTTCCCTACTTGGTTTTCTAGGTTTTTTATGCTCATTCCTTGCGCTTGAAACTCCTTTTTGGTCTCTTGAATAAAGGATTTCAATATATTTTCCAGCTAGATGTTGCCTTGATTTTCCACAACATAGTTAGGTGCAACAAAATCAGGTGGAACTTGTGGTGTTTGAGTTGCTTGAGTAGCTTAAGGTTTTGGTTGATTTTAATTATTACTCCAAGAGAAATTTGGGTGGTTGAGGAAAACATGATTGTAAGTGTTGTTGTAGGGATTATTAAATTTTCTTTTGTTGTAGCCAACATTGTAAATGATCGGTGGTTTTTACACAGTTATTTAGCATTGAATTTCGTTATCGTTTCTTTTATTTGTCTAGTGTTATATGTCATTTTATCTCATTTTACGCTTTGGTTATGTGTTTGAGTGTTTTCAGGGTCATAAGAATAAAACATGATAAATCGGGGCAAAAGAAGTGCAAAAATCAGAATATGGGAGACTACAGATGCATCAACACGGGCCCCCGTGTTAATCAACACGGCCCGTGTCAAAAAGCCACTAGAAAACGCAAAAAAAACCAAAGTCAGTGAATCAACACGGACACCAGTGTTCATCAACACGACCCGTGTTGAAAAGCAAGTGGAAAGCGCAAAACTACACAAGTCAGTGGATCAACACGGGCACCCGTGTTCATCAACACGGCCCGTGTTGAATGGCCTGGAGCATGACTTCTGATTTAGAGATCAACACGGGCACCCGTGTTCATCAACACGGCCCGTGTTGATGAGAGCGTGTGGAAACTTGTTTTTTCTTATTTTTGGGGCTCGTTGTTGTCATTAAGGGTACTTCTGACTTTTGCCGAAACGGGGATAGAGCAGAGACTATTAGAAGGATTTTGAGGATAGAGAAACAGACTTTTGGAAATTACGAAAGAAATATCACGGAGAAAGGAGAGTCACAAAGAGGAATTCGGAGACGGCGAGATTCAAGGGCAGCCACCATTGAAGATCAGAGTCATTGTAGTTCTTTGTAATGTTTAACTCTTATTTGATGTTTTCTTCTAATACTATGAGAGGCTAAACCCCCCAATGCTAGGGGGTGGTCCTGATTTGATTATTGTATGAATTCAAATACTTGATTTCCTTAATGCAGTGTTTTTATATTTCAATTTAATTGTGTAGTGTTCTTATAATCATGTATCGGACAAATACATGTAGACATATGACTAACAATTGGAAGGACTGTGATTGTTAGGGTTTCTACACAATTAGGTTATTAGGAGTCTAACCTAGGACTAGGAACTCTCTTTTAATCACTTGAATTCTTGATATTTTTATGGTTAAAACCAAGAGTTGTTTGAATGGACATTTGAATAAGGATTAGGGTTTTAATAGTTGCCTTCATTAAGGACTTAAGGAAGAACAATCTAGAGATAGGTAATTGATAGTTTTCATATGCAATGAGGAAATCTGAATTCGGATCATAGTTTTGTTAAATCAACCACTCACCCTAGCATCATTCTCATTATATTTCATCAGTCATTACTTGTTACAAGCGTAATTGAAAGTTTTAAAATCAACCCAACCATTGTTTTTGTTCAATTGAATTAAGAGCCCGAATGGGTATTTACTACGCAGCCCTCGAGATCGATACTTGGGGAAACTCATTATAACTACATCGGCGAAAATAATATACTTGCTATTTTTCCGATCAAGTTTTTGGCGCCGTTGCGGGGGACTGCCAAAATACTGATCTACTCTTAGTTTGATTGAAATTTTATTGCTCTGCGATTAAAAATTTTCTATTCATTTGTTTATTTACTTTCTATAACATTGTATTAGAACTAATATTGTGTCTAATATTTTATGCGAGGTCAGGCCTCAGCAGAATATCTTTTTGACGCAGAAATAGAAAGAACCCTTCACGCTCGGCGAAGAGGAGCAAAGCAAGCAAGACTGGCCGAGGAAGAAGATAGGAATTCAACACACTCCGGCTCAGAGTCAGAAGACGAGACAATGAATCCACCTCAAGAGAGATTGCTAGGGGATTATGGAGGGACAAATGCACCAGGGGGAAGATTGACCATTGTCAACCAACCCGTTAATGTTCCTAATTTTCAGCTCCATCCGAGCACCATCACTTAGTTGGAGAAGAGATCTTTTTCTGGAAGGGTTAATGAGGATGCTAACAAGCATTTGCAACGATTCCTTACTATGAGCACTACTCTCAAAATAGATGGGCATACTGAAGAGCAGAAAAAGTTGTGTATGTTTCTGTTCACCCTTACAGACGATGCAGAAGAGTGGTTCTATTCCCTTCCCGCAGGCAGCATTACATCTTGGGAAGAGATGGAAACAGCTTTTCTCAATGAATATTTTCCAGCATCGGTGTTTATGAGAAAGAGATATGAAATCCTCAATTTCAAGCAGAAGGAGGGTGAATAATTGGGAGACTCTTTCAAGAGATTTAAGAGACTGTTGGTTGCTTGCCCTACTCATAACTTGGATCAGACCGAGCAGATGCAGATGTTTGCGAATGGCCTGAGAATCAAACGAAGCAACTCATTGACACAGCTGCTGGTGGCTCATCTAACTTCTCAACAGCCACCGGTATTAGGAAGATTATTGAAGCGATAGCTGCAAATGAGCATCTGGAGTTATACGACAGGTTTGCAAGCAAGCCAGATGGAGTAATAGATTTGAAGTTGGAAGTCAATAAGCAGTTAAAAATTGAAGAGACAATAGCTGCCGAAGTAGAAAAGAAGTTAAAAGCCATGAATATTACTACACAGCAGGTGGCCCAAGTCCAACAAGGTCAAAGTGCTATCTGTGATATTTATGGCGGACCTCATCTGACAACACACTATCTTGCAACAGCTCAGTAGATTGAAGAAATTAAGTTCCTCAAATAGAATAATCCTTATTCCAACACTTATAATCCGGGTTGGAAGACCCATCCAAACTTTGGGTGGAGGGATCAAAAAGCAAACACTCAACAACAAGGTCAGGGTCAATACCAAAACCAGTATCAACAATAACAACAACAAACCCCTAAGAAAGCAGATTAGGAGTTAGCTATTGAAAAGATGGCAGCTCATAATATCCAATTTCAGGATGAAACAAGAAACAATCACAAGAACACCTCAGCGTCAATCAAAAATCTTGAGGTTCAGATGGGCCAAATAGCTCAACAATTGGCGAATGTGCAAGCACCAGGGTCTCTGCCGAGTTCAACCGTACCAAATCCAAGAGATAATTAGGGGATGAAAGTTGTGGTGACAAGAAGTGGCAAAACTGTGGGAGATGTTGAGAAAAAAGAGATTGAAGAGGAGGGCTTGCTTGAAGTAGATCTAGAAATCAGGGAGGATCAAAAAGAGACTGAAGAACAAAGAATACCTGTGGGAGAAAAAGAAAAACTTAAAGTTGTCCTCCCATACCCTGCAAGAACAAAGAAGAAAGATCTGAATGAGAAGAACTTCGAGAAATTTTTGGAGTTATTTAAGAAGCTTGAGATTAACATTCCATTTTCAGAAGCTTTAGAGCATATGCCAATTTATGCAAAGTTCATGAAGGACATCATCTCAAAAAAGCGCTCATTGGAGACTGAACGGGTTATACTAACTGAAAAGTGTAGTGCTATTTTGCAGGGTCTGAAGGTTCCACTAAAAAAGAAAGACAAAGGGGCAGTCATTATCCCTTGTGCTATAGGGGATAGGACATTCAAAAAGGCACTGATCGACCTTGGCGCTGGTGTAAGTCTTATGCCTCTCTCAATTTATAACAAGCTTGGCATTGGTGAAGTCAAAGATACAAGGATGACATTACAGTTTGCGAACAATTCGATGAAAAGACCACATGGAATAGCAACAGATGTTCTTGTGAAGATAGACAAGTTTGTGTTTCCGGTTGATTTTGTGGTTCTGGATATGCCGGAGGACGAAGAAATTCCAATAATATTGGGAATGCCTTTTCTTGAAACAGGGAGAGTGATGATAGACATGGAAGAAGGAACTATGACCCTCAAGGTCTACGATGAAGAGTTAAAAAATCGATGTTAGAGAGTCAATGAAGTTCAAAGAAAATATTGGCACAAGCAAGAACGTTGAAGTTTTGGATACATTATTCATCAAATCAGTGCATTGCCATGTACCTGAATTACCTCGAGAGAGAGTGTTGAGTCTGGCTATTTTTGAAAGAGATGGAGAGATTGATGAAAAGGAGTTAGAGGTTTTAGATATGATGGAAATTCAACCTAAATGGTCGAAACATACACCAAACAGGTGGGAAGATTTAAGGCAACCACAACCTTTCGTAGAAAAAAGGGAGGAAAAGAAAGGGATGGAGTTGAAACAGCTACCTGGAAATTTGAAATACATTTTTCTTGATTCAGAAGAGAAATGTCCGACAATTATCAACTTTTCCTTAAAAGTTGTGCAAGAGGAAAAACTCATACAGGTACTCAAGAGATACAAAAGTGCTATTGGATGGGCAATCGAAGACTTGAAAGGTATTAGCCCTACAGTTTGTATGCACAAGATTCTAATGGAAGATGATCATAAGCCAGTTGTGCAACCTCAAAGGAGACTTAATCCAACTATGAAGGAAGTTGTGCGCAAGGAAGTCGTGAAGCTGTTGGATGCGGGACTCATTTACCCGATATCTGATAGCTCATGGGTGAGTCCGGTTCATGTGGTACCAAAAAAAGGAGGGACAACGGTTATGATGAACGAGAAGAACAAGTTGATTCCAACCAGAACAGTCACCGGATGGAGAGTGTGCATTGATTACCGAAGATTGAACATTGCTACAAGGAAGGATCACTTTCCTCTTCCGTTCATTGATTAGATGTTAGAAAGGTTAGTTGGGCATGATTACTATTGCTTCTTAGATGGGTATTTCGGTTACAACCAAATTGCAGTAGCCCCTGAAGACCAGGAGAAGACAGCCTTCACATGTCCTTACGGTATTTTTGCCTACAGACGGATGCCATTTGGCTTATGTAACGCCCCAGCTACTTTTCAAAGGTGCATGACGTCTATATTCGCTGACATGCTCGAGAGGAACATGGAAGTATTTATGGATGACTTTTCGGTGTTCGGGCCCTCGTTTGACGAATGTTTGGCAAATTTGTCTCTGGTCCTAGAAAGGTGTCAACAAACCAACCTAATCCTAAACTGGGAAAAATTTCACTTCATGGTGAGAGAGGGAATAGTGTTGGGCCACAAGATTTCACATAGAGGGATTGAAGTGGACAAAGCAAAAGTAGAGGTGATAGCATATTTACCTCCACCGGTAAATGAGAAGGGTATAAGAAGTTTCTTAGGACATGCGGGATTCTACCACAGGTTCATAAGAGATTTTTCAAAAATCGCGAAGCCTTTGACTAGCTTACTGGTGAAAGACACTCCTTTCATGTTTGATAAAAATGTGGCGAAGCCTTTGAAACATTGAAGAATAGGTTGGTGACCGCACCGATAGTTATTTCTCCCGATTGGTCCCTACCTTTCGAAATAATGTGTGATGCGAGTGACATAGCAGTGGGAGCAGTGCTTAGGCAAAGAAGAGAGGAGCTGTTGCATGTTATTTACTATGCAAGTCACGTGTTGAATCCCGCCCAGATGAACTATGCTACCACAGAAAAAGAATTGTTGGCAGTGGTGTATGCCTTTGACAAATTCAGATCCTATTTATTAGGAACGAAAGTAATCGTTTACACTGACCATGCTGTTTTGAAATATTTGTTTTCTAAACAGGAATCAAAACCAAGATTGCTGAGATGGATTTTGCTGTTGCAAGAATTTGACTTAGAGATTCGGGATAAAAAAGAGTGTGAAAACACAGTAGCCGATCACCTATCAAGGATGTCACCAATAATGGAGACGGAAAAGACACACACCCCATCCAGGATGAGTTCGTTGACGAACGAATCCTAGCTGTCATGGGAGTGCCATGGTTTGCAGACTACGTAAATTACCTGGTAGGCGGTGTCATACCAGAGGATTTTGATTTTAACAAAAAGAAAAGGTTTGTTCATGATTGCAGGTTCTATTAATGGGACGAGCCATTCCTGTATAAGAAAATGGTGGACGGATTAATCCGCAGGTGTGTCCCAGAGGAAGAGCAGAGAGAAGTCTTGAAAGCCTGTCATGATTCAGACTATGGGGGACACTTTAGTGGAGACAGAACAGCTGCAAAAGTCCTCCAATCTGGATTGTACTGGCCCACAATGTTCAAAGACGCTTAAGTAATGGTGAAAGAATGTGATAGATGTTAGAGGACTGGAAATATCTCTAAAAGAAACCAGATGCCACAAAAGGGTATGCTTGAGGTGGAGTTGTTTGACGTGTGGGGAATTGATTTCATGGGCCCTTTTCCGCCATCATTCGGGAAAATCTACATCCTAGTCGCTGTGGATTATGTGTCAAAATGGGTAGAAGTTGTGGCACTCCCTAAGAATGATGCGCGAGTCGTGGTGAGTTTTCTCAAGCATAACATCTTCTCGAGGTTTGGAGTTCCCAAGGCACTTATCAATGATGAAGGGACACACTTCTTAAACAAGCTCATGGAAAACTTGTTGAAGAAATATAATGTGAAACACAAGATTGCGACTCCATATCATCCTCAAACGAGTGGGCAAGTTGAAGTGTCCAATAGACAAATAAAACAAATCTTAGAAAAGACTGTAAGTGCGTCCAGGAAAGATTGGTCAGTAAAGTTGGATGATGCACTATGGGCATACAGAACTGCTTTCAAAACACCTATCGGTATGTCTCCTTATCAACTGATTTATGGTAAAGCTTGTCACCTACCTCTTGAACTCGAGCACAAGGCTTTTTGGGCCTCCAAGTTTCTAAATTGTGATCTTGCAAAAGCTGGTGAATCCAGAATTCTACAACTTCATGAGTTAGAGGAATTTCGTAATCAGGCTTACGAGAATACCAAAGTATATAAGGAACAAACAAGAAAATGGCATGATCAGAGAATACAAAAGAAGGAGTTTTGGGAGGGTCAGTAAGTGTTGTTATTCAACTCCCGATTGAAGTTATTTCTAGGAAAATTGAAGTCCCGTTGGTCCGGTCCATTTGTAGTGCATAAGGTATTTCCCCACGGGGAGATTGAAATTCAGAATCCCCACAATGGAGATGTTTTCAAAGTGAATGGACAGAGGTCGAAGCCCTATTATATAGGACTAGAGTCAGGATTGATTAATCAGGTGCGTCTCACCGGATGAGGGGCGCACCCATCGAGCCATGTGACGTTAAACGAAGCGCTACGTGGGAGGCAACCCACGTTTATTATAACTTAGATTTTATTTTTGTTTTGTTCGCAGGTAATAAAAAGGGATCATATCTTGCGAAAGCTAGGAGGTAGCAATTGGTGCTGCATCACCCTTTGTGAGTCACTTCTCTCGAGTTTGGTCTGAAACATTGAGGTCAATGTTTAGTTCAAGTTTGGATGAGTTTTTATTGCTTTGGTTTATTTTATTGCTTTGTTTGATTTTTGTTAAGTGGATGTTAAATATTGTGTAATAACACTAGTAGAAATTCTCCCAAATTTTCTGAATTTTGACCGAAAATATTGTTTTGTTTTACACAAGAGCTTGTATTTCAATAAGGTCGGGATTGATATTGTGTGAGATGCAGGGATGATTGTTTTAAGGTAGGAAATTCGGAATAATGTGACATTGATACGAGTCCAACGTGTCGATTCGTACTATAGTGCTTAAAGTCTGCGAAGTACTCCTTGAATAGTTTATCTATACAGTCTGGCATAATTTAGATTCACATGCAGATATGATTGGTTAAGAATCAAATAAAAATGGCATTAAACGATGAAAAGAAGGTAAAAGGCAACCGGCCCGCTAAGTTGGGTAGCCCTCACAAGGTTATTCAGCGCAAAGGGGGTTGATCCCCAAACGTCATCCGGATAAAGGACAATAAATAACTAAAAGGTTTGAAAATTTCATCGGTATTAAAAAGTGGCAAATGTTGCTCGTTTGGTGCCCGAATAAGTGAAGTTCTTGGCTAGTCATGTGCATGTGATGATTATCATAATTCTCAATGCCTTAATCTGATTGTGAGAATGAAAGAGGAGGAAAAGCGGAAAGAGAACACTTAAGTGCGAAGCATAGTTGGAGAGGTATTTTCGTGTCATGTGAATGTCGAGCACACTACTTTTTGAACAATGAGAACTGAACTCTTGCATATGAGTACCGATCTGCTTTGATTTTCATGAGTTTTGGTAATCGTCGCTTGAGGTCAAGCACCAGTTTAAGTTTGGGGAAATTTGATCGATGGTTTTTACACAGTTATTTAGCATTGAATTTCATTATCGTTTCTTTTATTTGTCTAGTGTTATATGTCATTTTATCTCATTTTACGCTTTGGTTATGTGTTTGAGTGTTTTCAGGGTCATAAGAATAAAACATGATAAATCGGGGCAAAAGAAGTGCAAAAATCAGAATATGGGAGGCTACAGATGCATTAACACGGGCCCCCGTGTTAATCAACACGGCCCGTGTCAAAAAGCCACTAGAAAACGCAAAAAAAAACCAAAGTCAGTGAATCAACACGGGCACCGTGTTCATCAACAACCCGTGTTGAAAGCAAAGTGAAGCGCAAAACTACACAGTCGGTGGATCAACACGGGCACCCGTGTTCATCAACACGGCCCGTGTTGAATGGCCTGGAGCATGACTTCTGATTTAGAGATCAACACGGGCACCCGTGTTCATCAACACGGCCCGTGTTCATCAACACGGCCCGTGTTGATGAGAGCGTGTGGAGACTTGTTTTTTCTTATTTTTGGGGCTCGTTGTTATCATTAAGGGTACTTCTGACTTTTGCCGAAACGGGGATAGAGCAGAGACTATTAGAAGGATTTTGAGGATAGAGAAACAGACTTTTGGAAATTACGAAAGAAATATCACGGAGAAAGGAGAGTCACGAAGAGGAATTCGGAGACGGCGAGATTCAAGGGCAGCCACCATTGAAGATCAAAGTCATCGTAGTTCTTTGTAATGTTTAACTCTTATTTGATGTTTTCTTCTAATACTATGAGAGGCTAAACCCCCATGCTAGGGGTGGTCACGATTGATTATTGTATGAATTGAATACTTGATTTCCTTAATGCGGTTTTATATTTCAATTTAATTGTGTAGTGTTCTTATGATCATGTATCGGACAAATACATGTAGACCTATGACTAACAATTGGCAGGACTGTGATTGTTAGGGTTTCTACACAATTAGGTTATTAGGAGTCTAACCTAGGACTAGGAACTCTCTTTTAATCACTTGAATTCTTGATATTTTTATGGTTAAAACCAAGAGTTGTTTGAATGGACATTTGAATAAGGATTAGGGTTTTAATAGTTGCCTTCATTAAGGACTTAAGGAAGAACAATCTAGAGATAGGTAATTGATAGTTTTCATATGCAATGAGGAAATCTGAATTCGGATCATAGTTTTGTTAAATCAACCACTCACCCTAGCATCATTCTCATTATATTTCATCAGTCATTACTTGTTACAAGCGTAATTGAAAGTTTTAAAATCAACCCAACCATTGTTTTTGTTCAATTGAATTAAGAGCCCGAATGGGTATTTACTACGCAGTCCTCGAGATCGATACTTGGGGAAACTCATTATAACTACATCGGCGAAAATAGTATACTTGCTATTTTTCCGATCAAGTTTTTGGCGCCGTTTCCGGGGACTGCCAAAATACTGATCTACTCTTAGTTTGATTGAAATTTTATTGCTCTGCAATTAAAAATTTTCTATTCATTTGTTTATTTACTTTCTATTACATTGTATTAGAACTAATATTGTGTCTAATATTTTATGCGAGGTCAGGCCTCAGCAGAATATCTTTTTGACGCAGAAATAGAAAGAACCCTTCACGCTCGGCGAAGAGGAGCAAAGCAAGCAAGACTGGCCGAGGAAGAAGATAGGAATTCAACACACTCCGACTCAGAGTCAGAAGACGAGACAATGAATCCACCTCAAGAGAGATTACTATGGGATTATGGAGGGACAAATGCACCAGGGGGAAGATTGACCATTGTCAACCAACCCGTTAATGTTCCTAATTTTCAGCTCCATCCAAGCACCATCACTCAGTTGGAGTAGAGATCTTTTTCTGGAAGGGTTAATGAGGATGCTAACAAGCATTTGCAACGATTCCTTACTATGAGCACTACTCTCAAAATAGATGGGCATATTGAAGAGCAGAAAAACTTGCGTATGTTTCCGTTCACCCTTACAGACGATGCAGAAGAGTGGTTCTATTCCCTTCCCTCAGGCAGCATTACATCTTGGGAAGAGATGGAAACAACTTTTCTCAATGAATATTTTCCAGCATCGGTGTTTATGAGAAAGAGATATGAAATCCTCAATTTCAAGCAGAAGGAGGGTGAATCATTGGGAGACTCTTTCAAGAGATTTAAGAGACTATTGGTTGCTTGCCCTACTCATAACTTGGATCGACGGCGGATGTAGATGTTTGCGATGGTGCGAGAATCAAATAAACAACTCATTGACACAGTGCGATGGCTCATCTAACATCTCAACAGCCACCGGTATCAGGAAGATTATTGAAGCGATAACTGCAAATGAGCATCTGGAGTTATACGACAGGTTTGCAAGCAATCCAGATGGAGTAATAGATTTGAAGTTGGAAGTCAATAAGCAGTTAAAAATTGAAGAGACAATAGCTGCCGAAGTAGAAAAGAAGTTAAAAGCCATGAATATTACTACACAGCAGGTGGCCCAAGTCCAACAAGGTCAAAGTGCTATCTGTGATATTTGTGGCGGACCTCATCTGACAGCACACTGTCTTGCAACAGCTCAGCAGATTGAAGAAATTAAGTTCCTCAAACAGAATAATCCTTATTCCAACACTTATAATCCGGGTTGGAAGAACCATCCAAACTTTGGGTGGAGGGATCAAAAAGCAAACACTCAACAACAAGGTCAGGGTCAATACCAAAACCAGTATCAACAAAAAACCCCTAAGAAAGTAGATTGGGAGTTAGCTATTAAAAAGATGGCAGCTCATAATATCCAATTTCAGGATGAAACAAGAAACAATCACAAGAACACCTCAGCGTCAATCAAAAATCTTGAGGTTCAGATGGGCCAAATAGCTCAACAATTGGCGAATGTGCAAGCACCAGGGTCTCTGCCGAGTTCAACCGTACCAAATCCAAGAGATAATCAGGGGATGAAAGCTGTGGTGACAAGAAGTGGCAAAACTGTGGGAGATGTTGAGAAAAAAGAGATTGAAGAGGAGGGCTTGCTTGAAGTAGATATAGAAATCAGGGAGGATAAAAAAGAGACTGAAGAACAAAGAATACCTGTGGGAGAAAAAGAAAAACCTAAAGTTGTCCTTCCATACCCTCCAAGAACAAAGAAGAAAGATCTGAATGAGAAGAACTTCGAGAAATTTTTGGAGTTATTTAAGAAGCTTGAGATTAACATTCCATTTTCGGAAGCTTTAGAGCAGATGCCAATTTATGCAAAGTTCATGAAGGACATCATCTCAAAAAAGCGCTAATTGGAGACTGAACCAGTTATACTAACTGAAAGGTGTAATGCTATTTTGCAGGGTCTGAAGGTTCCACTAAAAAAGAAAGACAAAGGGGCAGTCACTATCCCTTGTGCTATAGGGGATAGGACATTCAAAAAGGCACTGATCGACCTTGGCGCTGGTGTAAGTCTTATGCCTCTCTCAATTTATAACAAGCTTGGCATTGGTGAAGTCAAAGATACAAGGATGACATTACAGTTTGCGAACAATTCGATGAAAAGACCACATGGAATAGCAACAGATGTTCTTGTGAAGATAGACAAGTTTGTGTTTCCGGTTGATTTTGTGGTTCTGGATATGCCGGAGGACGAAGAAATTCCAATAATATTGGGAATGCCTTTTCTTGAAACAGGGAGAGTGATGATAGACATGGAAGAAGGAACTATGACCCTCAAGGTCTACGATGAAGAGTTAAAAATCGATGTTAGAGAGTCAATGAAGTTCAAAGAAAATATTGGCACAAGCAAGAACGTTGAAGTTTTGGATACATTATTCATCAAATCAGTGCATTGCCATGTACCTGAATTACCTCGAGAGAGAGTGTTGAGTCTGGCTATTTTTGAAAGAGATGGAGAGATTGATGAAAAGGAGTTAGAGGTTTTAGATATGATGGAAATTCAACCTAAATGGTCGAAACATACACCAAACAGGTGGGAAGATTTAAGGCAACCACAACCTTTCGTAGAAAAAAGGGAGGAAAAGAAAGGGATGGAGTTGAAACAGCTACCTGGAAATTTGAAATACATTTTTCTTGATTCAGAAGAGAAATGTCCGACAATTATCAACTTTTCCTTAAAAGTTGTGCAAGAGGAAAAACTCATACAGGTACTCAAGAGATACAAAAGTGCTATTGGATGGGCAATCGAAGACTTGAAAGGTATTAGCCCTACAATGTGTATGCACAAGATTCTAATGGAATATGATCATAAGCCAGTTGTGCAACCTTAAAGGAGACTTAATCCACTGGCCTTGTACAAGGAGGGGCTACCCGGGGCGCCCCCAATGCAAATATTCCTCTACTGATGCGTGCTCGAATGGCTAACTTCGATGTCAGACGTATATTGGTCGATCAGGGAATTTTGGCCGATATCATGTACACTCATATCTTCCACACATTGCAGCTCAATGAGACCGACCTGACTCCGTAGCTCGATCTACAAGGATTCAACGGATCCACATCAAATCCATGGGGATACATTGAGCTAATCGTAACCTTCAGAGCTGGAGAAATTGGAAGGTCGATCAAAACGTAGTTCTTGGTCGTAGATTGCCCCTCTCTGTATCAATGCATTTTCTTTCAGCCCACTCTTGCCGAGCTAATTGTTGTACCATCCACGGTACACTTGAAAATGAAATATTACATGGCAGATGGGAAGGTAGTGATAAGTGCCAAAATGTAGTTATTTTGTATATACATTTTGTGGCACTTATCCGTTCTTTTGTTGATATTCTTCGAATAAATCCCCGCTTTTAGTATATTTGTGTACATAATAGAATTATTGAGTTTTGTGTAAATATTGTATCATTTGATAGTTTTTCATCTCTTTTATAGGTATTCATTCATAATTGGAGCATTGAGTAATAAAGTGTCGAAGACACGGCTCCAAACGCACGATTTGGGCAACTCGTCATCGAATAAAGCTCAAATTCAACACAATAAAAATCATCAATTTGGTTGATATTTCTTCATGGTTGGATAGAGCATTGAATAAGCTTTCCAATGCTTCAAACCGGGCGCAATTCCGAGTTACGGTTCTCAAGATACGGCAAAAATAAAATGCTGAAAATAACAGACCGCGCTTAGCGCGAATAGCGCGCTGAGCGCGACCTGCGACATCAGAATTCTTTAAAAGGGGATCAAAACACATTTTTAGGTTATGGGTTGGGTATTTTTTGAGTCCCAACACCATCACCTTCATTTCTTTGGTAGATTAGCTTAGAAAACAACATTGGAGCTTGCATTTTGATGATTGGAGGTGGATTGCTCTTCGATTGGCTTTGACAACCAATGTAGATTTGTGGTTTATCTCTTCTCCCATTTGTGTATTTCTCTTTTGTTGGGTTTTGCATGTATTTCTACTCATAACTCTTGTATATTTATCGCCTTTGGCTTGTATAAAGTTTGCTTTACGAATTTGTGTCGGTGATTATCTTGGGTTTTTACTTTATGTTAGGGATTTGAGCTTTGCTAGGGATAAATTGCTTAGATTCTTACCTAGGATGATTATCTGTTAGTTTCTGAATGCTAGGAATGGTTTTAGATCTAACATTCACTATGGAGTACCTGAACTTAATGCCTCTGCATCGGTGAAGTATGCCAGGAATGGGTATGGAGGTGACGCAGTTGATTCCTATGTTGTTGAGATATGCCAGGAATGGATATTGAGATGATTTAGGAGGATTCTCAATTTGGGTTAGAAATAGCTTAGATTGTGAGAGGTATGTGATGACACGGACGAGTAACGTAGGCCGAGTATGACATGGGTGGTAGATTTAAGTCTGTGACGGGTAGTTTACATTCGTTCCGGACAAGTTGTCTATCCTTTATACTTTTTGTTCATTTACTTTTTGTCTTTTATTTTCATTTATTTTAATCTCAAACTCATTAACCGTAGAATTGTCGAACGACGAATCAATAACCAATCTCTGTGGACACGATACAATATAACCTAACCGGTATATATCACCCGGTAAAAATAATACCAACTCTTTGCTTGCCGCTATACCGCCGCAACAGGTAGCAACTTTGCACGGAGACATCCAAGCCGCTCGAAGATGTTTTGAAGCATCCGCAAAGGGCATGGACTCCATCAACCTCAAACTGCAGATCAAAGGTAGTGTCCTCCATGAAAGCTCTCACAAGCTAGAACCCCTTCCTCGTGTCGACGTCATTGGCCTCGACAACTGCCTGGAGCTAGAGGACTTGGCCGAGAAAAGGTAGAAGGGTAAATCCCTGATGATCGAGGAAGATGCACTCACTCCCAACAGCTCGGAAGGACCCTCGAAGCATCACACACGACCGATACAGACAGAGATTTCGAGCTCGTCCCACTTAGTGACGACCCCAACAAAGGAGTCAAGATCGGGATAGATCTTCCAGTGTTAGCTCGAAACCAGCTCAAAGCTTGATTGAAGGCTAATGCCGACCTCTTCACCTGGCGTGCGACTGAAATTCTCGGTCTTGACCCAGAGGTCGCATGTCACCATCTTACTATTGATTATGCCCTTAAGGTCGTAGCACACAGCACAAGCCAAAGCAGTCCCCGGAAAAAATCGAGGCTACCGAGCAAGCTGTTAGGGACCTTCTATATGTCAATTTTGTATTGGAAGCCCAATATACTACGTGGCTATCAAACCCTGTACTTGTGAAAAATAATTATGAAAAATGGCGCATGTGCATTGATTACTCTGATCTTAATAAGACATGTCCAAAAGGCACCTACCCCCTGCCCAACATTGACAAATTCGTTGACAATTCTACAGGTTTTAAATTGCTTTCATTCATGATGCCTATTCGGGCTATAACTAAATTCCCATGGCTAAAATAGACAAAATTTATACGACCTTCATGACCGAATCGAGCAACTATTACTACAATGTGATGCCCTTCGGGCTGAAGAACATCGTCGCAACATACAAACGAATGATAAATAAAGTCTTCAAAGGCAAAATCGGGGACATGCTAGAGGTGTACATGGACGATATGATCATAAGATGCCAAGAGGAAGTCGATCACGCCCTACATCTCAGAAAATTCTTCAATCAAGCTAGAAGGGTCAAAATGTGGTTCAACTCCAAAAAGTGCATCTTCAGAGTCCGGGCTGGGAATTCCTCGGCTTTTATCTCACCGAGCGCGAGATAGAGGCTAACCCCGACAAATGTCGGGCCTTCTCAGAATTGCCCACTCCGGATTCTAAAAAATTCGTTCAAATCTTCAACGAGATGTTAGCCTCTTTATCACGATTCGTCGCGAGGTCGGCACAACACGCACTCCCATTCCCTATCCCAACCGCCCGTACAGTCTCGACCTGATATAGAAGAAATATTATATCTATATCAGGTTGTGACCTCTAATTCCGTTGGCGCTGCCCTCATTCGAGAGACTCAAAAAGGGAAAAAACTGATCTATTTCACGAGCAAAGCCTTGCAAGGGCCCGAATTGAGATACGAACCGATCGAAAAAAATTTCCCTTTCACTTGTTAATGCCGCAAGATGATTCCGCCACTATTTCTTGGCACACACCTTCATAGTTCGAACAGACTAACCCATCAAACAACTATTGGGCCAACCAGACATGGCCTGACGAATGCTCAAGTGGTCTCTAAAACTATCTAAGTTCGACATCAGGTACGAGATCATGAAAACCCTCAAAGCACAAGTCCTAATAGACTTCGTGGTAGAGATGACTCTTCTAGCACTCCATGAAAGGACCGACAAATGAACGGTATTCGTAGATGATGCCTCTAGCTCGATGGGAAGTAGAGTAGGTATAATTCTGGAAAATGCGGAAGGGATCGTCATTGAAGTATCCCTCTCTCTCGTTTCCTACTTCCAATAATCAAGAAAAGTACGAGGCTTTCCTCGCCAGCCTCCGCCTCGCCGAGGATATGGGAGCGAAGGAGGTGAAGATCCTCACTGACTCATAACTCGTAGCCTCCCAAGTCTGAGGAGAATATCAGGTCAAGAATGGCCAGTTGGCCGAATATTGAGCCCTCGTCCAAGACAACCTAAAAAAGTTCACTTCCGTTGATATACAACACATCCCTTGAGAACACAATGCTCGAGCATACGTTCTTTCCAAGCTCTCCAGCACAAGGACAAAAGGAGGGAATAGATTAGTGATCTAGGAGATACTCCCTCGACCGAGCATAGAGAAAAGGCGCCCCTGCCACAATGTACTTGTCATCGAAGAAGGAACTTCCCGGATGACGCCCGTCTACAAATATCTTACCAATGAGACTCTCCCTGACGGTCCCAAAGAGGCGAGCATTATCAAACAGAGAGCGTGTTCGTATGTCATCCTCGAAGGCAATCTGTATAGGAGGGGATTCTCCATCCCCTTCTCAAATGCATCGAAGAAGCCAGAGTGCCATATATATTAAAAGAAATACATGAAGGCATCAACGCCCAACACCTAGAGGGAAAATCACTCGCTCGAAAAGCCCTTCGGGCTGGTTATTATTGGCCGACTATGTAGCTCAACACCAAAGAGCACGTGAAGAAATGTGACAAGTGCCAACAACATGGACACATGCACTTAGCTCCTCAAAGCGAAATCAAATCCCTATCTTCTCCCTGGACCTTCTCATGGTGGGGGCTCGACATCCTCGGGCCATTCGTCTTGGGAGCGTACCAGAACAAATATTTGATAGTATGTGTATTTGCACGCGCCTAGGAGACCTAGGGGATCCATCATTACACCCTAGTCCCTAGGTCTACCAAGCAACCAACGCACACGACTCGAGGCCATGCGAGCGAGAATCCTCCAAATTCTCCAACCTTTCATTTCCTCGACAACTCCTCGCCTCCTCGGTTAAAACGATCTCAGCTGCACTCTTCGAATCAAGTCATCGCCTCCATAGACGGACGCAACGACTTGGGGGCTACTGTTATGGACTGCCTCGGGCAGGTGACACCTCCTCGAGATACGGCCTTCTACCAAGATCTGTTGGCATACTGGGGGCTATCAACTGCCCGGATCGTGTACCGCACGATGTCCGCTGCTCGACATCCGTCGAGCGGGGTCACAACTTATCGCGTTAAGAACTATGCCCGTTATGTCCCCTTTGCTTAACATAACAGCTAGTTACAAACATCATCGCTCAACTTTGACCTAGTCCGCTCAAACGACTATATTCACGGGTCCGCATATCTCGGTCCAAATATAGCAACCAATGAGAATCCTCCTAACATCATTATATAAACCCTCATATCTTTAAGGGCAAGGTATCACTTTCTTACACTCAAAACCCTAATATTCACTATCATCTTCTTTGAATATTTGCTTACTTTAGCATCGGAGTGCCTTGAAGGTACACCATCCCTCCTCAACATCCACTTGCTCTAAGGATCTTCAACCGTTCCGGCCATCTCCGATTCTGATCATCAGTTCAGATCAATAAATATTCTTTTGCCTGATTTATCTAACTTACTACATAAAATAAATAATTTACAATAAAATATAATATCAATTCCTAATTAACACAGTCTACTCCAATGTAATAAACTATTAGAATCAAGAGACTAATTGTTATGCACTCGTGGTCAGTGCATAACTACAATTCACAAATAATAATTAGTATGTGATTAAAGAAAAAAACAAATATTTATAAAATTTTAACGGTTACGATTCAGTGATAGTGTAAATTTTTTTATATTTTCGCGTATTCCAATTAACTTTTAAAATCAATAAAAAAAATATGTATATGTATTATCTCTTTTATGCTATGTTTAGGTTCATTCAACACTCCTCAAGGAGACCTACATCACTTACATCTTTAAATCAAACAAAAGCCGTAATACTTTAACTTGTCCCCCTTACCAGAACAAAAACTTCAACTTCCAAACCAAATCATAAGAAAGATTATCTAAGTTCCAAGTTTCTAGTTTAAGAATAAGAAGGAGATACATCCTTCTTAACAAGGCCAATGATAACCCGACAATCTCCTTGGAGCATCCATTAAAAATGAAAAATGTAAGAGATAAGTACGTATGATGTGTACAAATCTAATATCAAGGCCGATCTTTCTCAGGTGCAACAAGTGCTGCAGCACTTAACCCCCAAATTTTGGGATCTAATCATTTTTTTTAATTATAAAAATATATATTTTACATTTTTTTTTTGTAAAATAACTGTAAAATAAAAATTCATTTTCAAATATCTATAGTTTTATACCGATTTGTTCCAACATAAGTGTAAAATCATAAATTTAAATGTGAACTTTTTAATTTAATCTTATTTTAGAACGGGATTTCCAGACTAATTGGATCGGTCCTGTCTAATACATGCGTGAATCTCTCAAAAAGAGTCTAAAATAGATTTAAACTATTTTTAACAAAACATCATATCTATATCAAACCTTTCATCTTTTTTACCATCAATGTTTTATTATTCTAAAAATCCGGCTTTAAATCTTTCACTTTGAAAGATAGACAATTCCAATATTTAAAAGCTAAAGTATAACAAACAGAGTGTAAAAGTATAATTATTAAATGTCGTCATTGCATTATTATTGTGATAAATTTATTTGTATATATATAACAAGTATTAATATTTTGTCCATATGTTGTCTCTGATTCATTGTTTCTTAAAAAAAAAAGTGAATATTTTGACCTAAAGTACTCTTTCTAAAAATGTTGCATACATTATTTTTCAAGCGTGGCTCTTTAGTTATGTCCTATGATAAGAGATTATAAACACGTCTGATGTGTTGGAGCACGAGTCTATTATGCACTTTTCTACTTTTCTATGTTTGATGTGCTATATGAAAAAAAAAACATCGCTTAAAGTGGCGATCATGTTAAAATGAAATTAGTGTGATAAGCCGCACATTGAAAACTTAAAACTGTGATATGTGTGAAAAGCCTCACCTTTATGTTCTGTGTAAATTTAGGATGGTTGATGTGTTATTTAGGTAGTGAGAAGGTGTTTGATTTGACATATAAGGTTGTTACTTGTTACATTAGATGATCTAGAAAAAGAAAAATGATAAGATTTTCTCAACTAAGTCGTGTTATGCGGAAGAGGTAGTTTTAGGGAGGGTGACTAGATTCCCTATCATTTGGCTCTCAAATTATTGAGCTGAGATTGTACTTTATGATAGGTTGAACCACTAAGTAAGGTTCTAAGTATCATTTCTCAACAATCACAATTTAAATTCGTACAAGTGATTGTTGTGGTGGGGTAAATTAATCACAACATTATACAACACACTTCGATTTCATTTTTTTTATAAAGTAAAATAAAATTTTAGTTTAAAAATTTGCAATTGTTTATAATATTTTCAATTAATTGTACTTTCATATTCTATTTGAAAAACTTTCGCCCTTAACATTGATTTAACAACATTTCATGACTTTAATGGTGTTTTGTTTCAATTGAAGCGATTTTTAATATATCATTTTTTTCTTAGACAAATGTCATTTCATTAGACCAAACCTCTATAACTTCAGAGTTATTCTCTCATCCATTATCTCTTTACTTTTCAATCATTTTTCTTATTTTCGCTAATTTTACTCTATTTTTTTTATAAAAGCGTTTTGAGCTTGAAAGTCGATTTTCAAACACACGTAATTCACTCACTTCTTGTTTTTGGAGTCTATGCCCAACGTCACTCGCATCATTAAAAATCTTTTCATTACACTAATCTATGAAGTTCTTGTTATATGTTGTGTCAACAATCATTTTTCAATTATCTCGAGGAATGATTTAGTGATAAGTCTTTTCTGAGCGAATAAGTAAGATTTAACTTCATCAGTGTTATTCAATATATACAAATATGATTGAAGAACTACATCTCATACCATTTTATTAACATTTAAACTTTGAGTATCTATATCTTCATCTCTTTCATCATGACAAGACTTAGAAATTCCTATAGAATCTTCTTCGGGAAAATAGTTTTAACAGAACTCAATATCTTCTTATGTGATGTGCCTTTCAACGGTCTAATCTTCCAACAGGTGATGATTCTTTATATACTATTTTAAGATATTCATGTATTGCTCTGTCAAATATATCCATCTTCAATAAACTAGGCCACAAAATCTAATATATGAGTAGATGAGCAATTAATTGAGCCTTAATGTCAAAAACTGATGTAGGAAAATACATCTCTCTTTGATACATGATAATTTCATCACTGTGTTCTAACTCATCTAAGTTTTTTAGATCAATGATTTTATTACATATAACATTAAAGAATTAGCGCAATCTAGTTATAGTTTCCTTCACTATTTTTTGCATGATTCAAAGAATAGCTGTTGGTAGAAGTTGATATAGCAAGACATGAGAATCACAATTAAGATTTTAAGTCAATTAATTTGAGATATTTCATTAGTATAAGCTTCTTAACATTTGATGAGTGATATTTGGAAACTTTGATACCTTGTAAACACTTGTAAAATATATTTTTCTCTTCAAGATAGAGTGTGACATGTTGTAAGCAAATATGTTCTTTGACCTATTTCTTCCAGGGTCTAACTCTTGTTAACTCCACCATATATAGACCATACATTCTTATAATATTTAGTCTTGTCTTAGATATTGAGATGTTTTCTAATCACACAATCACACATATTTTTCTCCATATGTATCACATTAAGACAATATCTTACATCGAGGCTAGACTGACATGGAAGATCAAAGAATACTGATCTCTTTTTCCATATATTCTACTCCCTGATTTAGGGCTTTTGAGTGATATAAAACTCATTGTCTCAATTAAATGTCTTTTGCAATCTATAATATGGATGATTGGGTCTTAGAAAATATTGATGCCTAAGGTAAACAATTTTTTTCCATTATCTAGTCAGTGGTGGCATATATCAGCTTCGCATATATGATGTGCTTTATGTCCATTAACAGTGTACCCCAGATAAACTATTGTATGTAAAAAATTCATTGATTGCGTAAGAAAACATGAAACACATCTTAAAACTTTCATTCCATTATGAATCATCATCATCAATGTCTTCCCCCTACAAAATTCTTAAATCTTTAATCAATAGACTTAGATAAACATATAAATCTTTAATCAATGTACCATTATTTGATTATAGTTTAGCTATTTCTTTGGTATCAGTGTCTCATGGCTTTTACTCTCATTTTGAGGGATTTCCCACGTTAAAATATTGGTGTTCTTTTGTGTCTTTATTTGTTCAATTTGCTGTCCTATATTTGTTGTTGATCCTAACAAGTTCTTACAAGTTTGGGAAATTTTATATTCATTGTTTATTGGTATTTTATTGTGTGTTAATGACCCAACAGTGGAATTAGAGTCGATGGTTTAATTAAGGGACTGCCTCCTTATGTCGAAAGTCTTCCAGACATAGTAGTGGTCAGACGGCGTGTCACGTTAAAGTGTCTGCAACGATTGTACAAGTATGTAGGTGAAAGAGCTTCCACTTTTGGGGATCATAATGGATGAAGTTACACTTGGTGGAGATATTATTATGCAAAAGTGTGAGTTGTTAGTCCTACATTTTTAGAAAAATGGAGGTTGAGCACTTTATAAGTGAGATGACCTATACACCTATCACCTTAAGATTTTGGGTGATTATGTGTCTCTTTCACTTATATGTTGCTCTTGACTCAATATTGATTTCTTCATGATGACCTAACATACAATATATGAAGTTCAACTTCTAATTAGGTTAATGTCAAAACACTTAACTCCTTTTGGAATTTCATATTATTATTATACACATAAATTAGGCATTTCATGCACTTTATACTTGATTAGTTTCTCTTCACATAAAAGCTTCAAAAAAGATAATAGTATTTTTCTATTCCAACCTAAATATATGTATAAAAAAAGGTACACTACCAAAGAACAAAAACGATAGCATACTTTTTTTTTTTTAATATTTTAGTCTGATGTCTAAAATCATATAATTTTAAATAAATTGGTCTTTGTATTAATATATGCAAAAAGATAATATTGTAAGTTAGTAATATTTAATTATTCACTTGTGATATTGCTTTAAAGTTCAAAGGCATTCACAAAATCTTAAATATAGACTAATAATAAGCTTCATGCATATTGATGCATTAATCCAAGTATTAGTTTAAAAAACAATGGAAATATAGCTCAACACAGTAAATAATGTACTATATTGAAACTTGAAACATCCAATTAAAGTATTATAAAATTCAATATTTAAAATTGGCCAAGTATAATTGTTAAAATATCAAAGCAGACAAGCATTTCATTCAAATAAAAATTGTAACAGATTTTCCAGCTAACTTTATAATAATCAATTATTTAAAAATAAATTGAAAGAAATCAATCATAGAAAATATGACAGCCATAATAATATGAGAGAAAATTTTCAAATGATTCATATGTCTTTTTTTTTTGTTACAGGGAAGGCCATAGCCCAAAAAAAAAGAAAAACTACTCAGCAGCAAAACGGGGAATAGGATCCGCAAACAACTCGTTATAAAGTAAACTCTTGATGAAGGGAGGACATCGCTCAAAACAGAAAAGAGAATCCCTAAGATGAAAACCATGTTTAGCAAGAGTGTCAGCACATCGATTTGCCTCACGATAAATATGATGATAATTAAGATTTATGCCTTGGTCATGAAACCCCTTTATCCTGGAGATCAAGTTACCAAACTTGTTATTGATAATATTTAACCTGGAAATATCATCAATAACTTGTTGAGAATCACTCTCAATAATGATATTAGAAAACCTCATTCTTTGGGGAAGTCGGAGACCTTCATAAATCCCCCAAAGCTCTACCCCATAAACACTGCACCTACCAAGCGGTTTAGAAAATCCCCCCATGTGTCTTTTAGTTACAATAGATGTTGTAGTAACTACAAAGGCAACATTATCGCAGATAGCTAGCAATCTTGACATTATGGTTTCAGTTATTGTTTGTCCTAATCAAAATTGCAATTGCAGCAACAAAAAAAAAAGCAATTGCAATCTCAATGAAGGTGATCTTAGAGACCAAATTTTTTTCTTGATTGTTAGCTTATTATTTCAGCTTGATTACTATGTAAAGAAACTCATGACAAATTTGTAAAAGCCGGATTCCATATCTCAATTGTAGAAAATCATCGACTTTGTTTTGTGTTTATATATTTGTAGAGACTCATGTAAAATTTGCAGATAATACTGATAGAAGTTCAATAAAGTTTTATTTCTCATTGTGAGAAGGTCCACTCAACAGAGACATTTTGCAATGATAAGCCAAAATTTGAAATTATCAAATGTAAACATCATAACACAACCAACTTGACATAAACATTATCATATAACAAGTTGCATTCAAAGGAAACAAAAGAAAGAATCACATTCTTAGAAGTAAGAACATAATATAACCAGTTCAACTTAGTATAATACAGTTTAAACTTTCAAAAAGAATAAAAAATATATGCAATGTTCGTGATGATTTTGAAAACTAACCATTTAGACTATTTGTCAACCCTAATTTTTACCCCTAAGATCCTATTCCATTTGCATCATTTTATATCATCAAGATCACAAACTTGGCTGCCTTCTAAGTCTTGCCTTGGGGTGATCACCAAGCACCCTTTTTTGAATCTTTTGATTTGTGTTTACTTTTTACTAACCTTAACCAAAATCCAAAAATATGTTATGTTTCTCTCATTTGTTTTGAAAGTTATGGATTGGATCAAGAACATCAAGCATGGTTGCATCAGCTAGGTTTGGTTGCTCAAACTCAAATATTAATTAATCATTGATTCTCAAAGGATCATTCATTAATACATGATCTATAATATTAGGCATTATAATCTCAAGCTTCATCTATCATAATTTGATCAAATATAGCTCTATGTTTGGTTTCTTACTTCTCAATAAACTTTAAGGTTCACGTGTTTTTTTGCATGCCTTCGTTATCAAGTTTCCCAAAAAATTTGGCCATATTCAATCAAATTTCAATCAAGGTTGCATCATTTCAAATCCAACATGTGTATCATTGTGCCTTGAAATGGAAGAAAAGTTCAAAGGATTCATGTTTGAACAAAGTGCTTTGACCAAAAGGTCAACATTTCAAATACAAGTTCAAAATATCACAACTCACTGATTTTTCTACATTTTTGACAGCTTATTTGGTAAAATTACTCTTCTTATCATCCTCTACAAATTCTATTTATAAGTCAAGAGCCAATTGTGCATGGAAGATCAGCAAAAGTTTGAAAACATAAAAGGCCATTTATGAACTTAGTGAAATTCGATCTATAATTCAAGTGTATTTTGCCTAACTTCCAAAGGTCATAATTCCTTTAATATTCAAAAATTTTGAGTTGTTCATTTTGCAAACTATCACATTTTATTCGCTCTTCAAGTTTGCTTCAAGGATCAAAGGTCAATTGTGCTTGGAAAGCCGTGCAAAGTTGGATGATATAATAGGTCATTTTGGACTTAGAAAAATTTTGACTTGTAATTTTAGGTCATGATACCAACTTCACATTGTCATAAATTTTTGCTCAAGCATCCAAATCAATACTTTCTTGTCACATTGAACTATTTGTAATGTTGTGATTATTTAACAAAAATAATGAGCAATAAATGTTAGGTGTACACAATTTCATGATGATTTGAAGTTGGGTCCATAAGGCTGAATTTCGTGCGTGATCAATTTGATAATTCTTCAAACTACTCCAAATTGAATCAAGTTTTACACGTGAATAGTACATGGTGATGATTAGTAATGTGTAGAGAGAAAAAACGACCCAATTGGCATAAAATGAGTCATGTTTCGGTGACTTAACCATGAAGAAAAATTACACAATCTATGCCACTTGATTTCACACGCTTGAGCCTTCTTTTCACACGTATTCCATTCCATGAACTCAGCTATAAATAAAGGGTCATAATGCACTCATTCTAAAGTTTGAGAGCCCATAGAATCCCTTGATGAACCTCAAATTTATGTAAAAAAATCTAGGAATTTGTGTTTCTTTTGTAAGCTCATCTAGCTACACTTGTTGATTCATTTAACTTTTCCATCATCTCCTAAAGCTTTAGAAACCTTTTCCAAGCTCTGAGACTTATTGAAATATGCTAGCCAAGTCCATTTTCAAACACCTCTGATCATCCCTTTGAAAAGCTTTTGCATTATTTTAGTTCGCCTCGATGAAACGAGTTTAATGGCATATGTCTCCTGATCTGAGATTACAAAATGCCAAACTTCGGTGAGCAACCACCAGAGAAGATGACAGGAGAGGTTGGAGGCCACCTGAGTTTGTTTTAAATGAACTGGCCAATGATACGCGAGCATTTGTTTTAATTCTATTGGTTACATTTAAACTGGATTTGGTGTTTTATTTGAACTAATTTCTACCATGCGTTTTCACTTAAGGATCACCAAATCTTCCACATCATTTAATGAATCCATATCCAATGCTCCATATTTTTTCTGATTTTATTTTATTTTTTCTTATTTTCTTTTAATGTTGTTTTTATCTTAGCATAATTTAAATTTTATTCTAATTATAGGAGCTTAGCAACCAAAAGCCATACTCAAAAGAAGACATTGATGACACCCAAGCACGTTGGGTCAATGTCTTCTTATCTCATTATGAATCTCCACAACAACAATAGTTTTTCTTGATTGCTATTGTTATAGGGAGTTAATAGTAAGAGCATTGATATAAAGTTGAGGAACAAGCACCCTTGTGAGAGACACATCACTTGTACACCTAAAACTTTAAGGTGATATGTGAATGAGTTCCTATCTAATGTGGGACTATTTTCTCACTTACTCACACTTGCTATATATTCCAACACTACCCCTCAAGTGTGAGTCCACAATACTCCCCCACTTTTACCGTCGTTGACACCTTACAACGGTCGATACTAAGCCGGTCCCTTTTTCGAACCAAAGGCTCTACCGCCGTTGACAAATATGAACAAAGATTTTGTCATTTTGATGTGCAAATATGATCATGTCAAATGAGTGTATTCTATCTTGATGATAACAATATAAATTTGCACATTTGATTTAAAATGACATGATATATTCCAATTTTGTGCTTTCAAACATGTTCCCTATAATAACGTTTTGTTTGAAAATGCTATCAAACATATGCCCTATAATAGCATTTTTTTAGAGTGCTATCAAAATCAAATCAAAAAACATACTATAAAGCGCAAAATATCCACTTCAATACCGCTTAAATAAAAACGCTATTAAAAATAGGTACTTTAATAGTGCTTTTAAAGTGCTATTAAACAAAATCTTTTACAATAGCGGCGCGCGGTTAATAGCACTTTTAAGTGCTATTAAAAACATAAGAAAGTGTTATTAAATAGCTTTTATGGTGTAGTGTGTCTAAAAATTATACATATAGGTTAATAGATTTATAATAATATGATACAAGGTCGTAAATATGATACACTTAAATTTTAAAACATTAAAGTTAAATACGTTTTATGACCGATGTTACATGTGTTATTTGTAGTAGACGAAAAGAACGCATAAAAACATCTATTATTAATAACTTAATATCACTTTTTAAGATTATAAATAAGACAAAAATATAAGCCAAGATGAAGAATTACTAAAAGAACAAAAGAGATAAAGATTGAAACATTTTTATTAAAAAAATTTGTTAAATGTTTTATTAAAGATTGTTATTAAAATTTCCAATAATATAAATCATAACTAAATTTTAAATATTAGTCTATAATCATTTCAACGTCACCAAGATGCAACTATACTCTTAAGATTGATTCATGACATAACAGATATAAAGAGGGAACACAAGCACATTACTATTGTCAAGATACATGCAGACAAACCCAAGTCAAGAAGATATCATATATTCTTACTGTGCGGCCCATGAAGTTTAACCAATGCCAAAGCAGCTTTCTCTATGAATGAAAATGCATGTACTAATGTAGTAGTACGTTGTAGTGTTTATAGACTTAGCCAAAACATTGCAACTTCTACCACACAAATTCATATTCTACAACAAGAATGACATGACCTATTTAAAGACTGGAATCTAACTATAAATTTAACCTCTTAGCTTATCTTATCTGTATATGTGATATGTGATGTGATCCTGTTATATTCCTAGTGTCATAATTTCCTATGAGGTCATGAATTATTCTCCACTAAAAAATGGAAAGTTCAGTTAGATTCTTCTGTTTTTCAATTCATTCCAAAATATTTTGAAATCGGTTGAACTATCTGAAACAGTTTAGAGTGTTTAAGTGCAATCATAACCATGTATATTATGAAACACGATGAAGCTAAGGGATTCTTGAGAATAGACTGAATCATGTTGGTGCACAGTTTTGGATTTACAAATTGTGATATTATGTTTTTTTGGAAAGAGATTAAAGAAATTTATTATTCAGTCAAATTATTCAATAATTTAAAAATTACGGTGTGATTTGACATAATATACGACGATAATTGGTTGTCAATGTAAAATTAATGTATTTTTTCGCACATTTTTTTTTCTCATTAGAAAATATTATTTAGACAAAATCTTTCTGTGATTTCTAATTTAATTTTAAATACTGTTTAACTCCTTTATTTTTTTTCTTTGAATTTATTTGTTACGTCTTTTTTTACATAAACTTTATTTTATTTTAAAAAAAAGACGTGTGTTTTTGTTAACATAGTTATCTTTATTTTTGGATAATGTTTAATAACAAAAGTACTTTCGCTAAAAAATCACTAATATGCAAAAATTAGTTTTTCATGCTCTAAGAATACTTCAATGTTTAATTTCTTCTCCCAATCAACTTTATCGTCACTTTATGTCTCACAATTGAATCGAAGCAACACATATCATATATTAGGTGTGAGACATTTTTAGTGAAAGGAGAAAAAGATAGAGAATAAAGAAATAAGGATTTTATTATTTAATTGAATTGTGCAACCTGAATTATAAATTATGTCTATTTATATACACCTAACTTGTATTCTAAGTAGGCTAACATACTCTAATTTGGTTTGGGACTGAGTTTGGATTACACAACTTGAATTATATTTAATATCTTGACACACCTCCTATAATCCAAGTTATCGAACCTACGCTAGTTATAGTCGATATGTATTATTCTTAATCTCTTTTTCAATTGGAGGAATTTGTCGATCTTCAATCGTTTGGTGAAAATATCGGCCAATTGTGCTTCAGTTGGGAAATTCCTTACTTCAAACTCACCTCAATTAACCTTTTTCCTTAGGAACTAAAATCTAGCTTCAATATGCTTACTATTTCCATGCAAAATTGGATTCTTTGCAAGATTAATAGTTGACTTGTTGTCGATTAGTATTATTAGAGGTTTCTTGACTTCGACCTTGATCTCTTCAAAGACAAATCTAATCCAAATTTCTTAACATGCAACATAATATCTTTCTATATATTCAGTCGCATATGATGACAATGTCACTGTAGGTTGATTTATCGAGCACCATGAGATTGGAGCACCAAATACTTGAAAGAAATAACCAGTTGTGCTTCATCGATCTTCCTTATATCCACACCAACCGGCATCTGAAAAACATGTAACCATAGCTTCTCCGCGTTCAGAATCTTGTCGAAATAGAATTCCACAGTTTATCGATCCTTTTAAGTATCTTAAGATTCTTCTTGCAACCTTCATGTTCGACACCCTTGGTTCACTCATATATCTGATTATTAATCTGACTGTGAACCCTATATCAAGTCGATTGTTGCACACATACCTCAGAGATCTCACCATTTGTTTGAACAAAGTAGCATCAAATTTTTTCCTCTCCAACTTCAAATTTGGTTCAACAAGCGAATATGCATGAGTCAAATCATTCATCCTGAATTTTTTGAGTATCTCTTTGACATACTTTCTTTGATGCAGCATCATACCTTGCTTCAAAATTTAAAATTCTACACATAGGATGACAATTCAAAATTTTCCTAGATCTTACATTTTAAATTCCCACATCATCATCTCTTTAAACTTTGACAAGCTCTCCTAACTATTTCCAATTACTAGCAATTCATTAACATACAAGTAGATGATCATTATATTTTGTACCACAACTTGACCATAGACACCATACTCAGATTTGCATTTGACAAATTCCAATTTGACTAAGTATGAGTTGATCTTCTTGTTACATGCCCTAGGTACTTACTTGAGGCCATAGAGCGCTTTAAGCATCTTATACACCTTACTCACTTCCTTGTGAATCAAAAACCCTTGAGGTTGTGTGATATAGACCTCTTCGTCTAAAGGATCATTTAAAAATTCTGATTTCACATCTAAATGAAATTTCAACCAATCTTGCCTGCATGTCAAGGCTACCATTGGTCGAACAGTCTCCAATCTAGCCATTGGAGAAAATATTTTAGAGTCTTCTCTTTGAAGAAATTCTCGAGCTACCGATCTTTCCTTATGTCTTGCTATCAACCCATCAATATTGTGTTTCATCTTGAACACCCACTTTACTTTGATATCTTTTTTGTGTGTTGGCTATTCGACTAACTCCAATGTATTATTTTTTTCTATTACTTGTAGCTCTTCTGCCTTAGATGATTTCCATTGTTTATTATGTAAAGCCTCGCTATAGTTTATTGGTTCAACACCTACGAGTAAAGCAAAATGAACTAATTCTCCTTCTGATGTTACTTTATCATCACCAGTCACTTCATAGTCTTGAGGTCTTGTTGGACGAACTCTAGTTCTTTGAGGTCTTTGTCTTGTGCTAGCCACACCCTCTTCGACTTCAATTATGTCGGAAATGTCAGCAACTGCTTTGAATTCTACTGGAATATCAATAATTTCTTTAACTTCGACTTCATCAGTTTCTTCGTCGAAACCACAACTCACCAATGGCTTGTTAATTACATAATTAGAATTCCAATCACAGGTAGAATTTTCACCAATATCAATGTCTCAAATTATCACAATTTTCTCATTGATTGGATTGAATAGCCTGTATGCACCAGTTTTATGATATCCTACTAGAATGATAGGTTCACTCTTGTCATCAAGCTTCCTTTTTCTCGCATCAGAAACATACTTTTAACACATAGAGACAAACATCTTCAAATGACTCATTAATGGTCGTTTTCCATTCCAAACTTCTTCTTGAACCTTGTTCTTCAATTTCTTGGAAGGGAACTTGTTTAGAATATAAATTGTAGTTGAAACAACTTGACCCCATAAGGATTTTGGTAAGTTCTTCTACTTTAACATGCATCTCACCATACCCAATATGGTTTTGTTTCTTCTTTCTGCAATTCTATTATGTTGAGGCGTAAAGGGAGTAGTTACCTCATGAATGACACCATGTTCTGCACAGAAAACTTTAAACATCTTGGATGTTTATTCGCCACCACAATGTGTTTTCAAAAATTTTATCTTCTTGTCACTTTGGATTTTGACAAGTATCTTGAATCTCTTACTTTATGCACTTTGCAATACTTCATTCTTTCGCTTGTTCACGTGGATCTGGAGCTTTCAAATATACTCATCAACAAAGGAAACAAAATACTTTTTTCCACCAATGTTTTTCTCTTTGAACAACCACATACATCTGAATGTACAATTTCGAGTATGCATGATGATCTCATTGACATGGTCGAAATGAAAGAATTTTTGGATTGCTTTCTGACAAAACAACCTTCACGGAGTTTGTTGGGCATCTCAAGACTTTATATTCCATTTACCATATCTTGAGTAATCAGTTGATTGAGTGATCAAAATTTAAAGTGACCAAACCTTAAATGTCATTGTCAATTATCATTATGGTCGAAAATTATTTTCAAGCATTGTACCTATGTCGAATTGATCATACT
This sequence comes from Vicia sativa, assembly GCA_021764765.1. NCBI lineage: Eukaryota > Viridiplantae > Streptophyta > Magnoliopsida > Fabales > Fabaceae > Vicia > Vicia sativa. The sequence continues at coordinate 13,265,737 of CM038796.1, forward strand.
CTTAGGGTGTGTTTGGATTGACGATGGACATAATTGATTCTAGTAGAATTGAGTTTGATAGAATTGATTTTAGTATAATTGATTTATGTTTGGATATATTTATGTAAAAGTGACTTGAATAATAAATTTCAGTGTAAAAATCATCCAGAATCAATTCTGGAGACAAAAGCTACCAATTCTAGATTCAAGTAAAATCAATTCTGGAGCCAGAATCAATTCTAATTTTGATAAAACAAACACCTCAAAATTATACATAATCAATTCTACACCTCTTTAATTGATTCTGACTTTTGTAGAAGTGGAACCAAACATACACTTAAACGTTTGATTTTTTAACAACGGAGATTTTAAGAACAAATTATTCTGGGCGTCGAACAATTCTAAAGCTCCATATTTCATGACGAATGAGAAACCTTTTTGACCAATTGTCGAAGACTCAGTAGATTGCACTTCATGCCAGATACATAAATTATATCTTTGATTAAGGATTTAACTTCATTGCTCATTTGAATAACAATGTCGCATGTGTCTTCAGCTTGCAACGAGCTATTATCAGTAAGTTTTACCTTGCTCTTCTTCGACTCTTTGAAATCTTCTAGACACTTCTTTCAACTAGTCATGTGATTCAAGAAGCCAAAGTCGAGGAACCAGATCTTGGATTCGACATAGTTATCAGCAACTGCTGCCATAACCACCATATCATCGTAATCATATGAATCTTGATAAGCAAGGTTCTCTCTTTCATTCTTGCCTTTTGTCGATACCTTGTCTTTTCTGTAGCAACAATGCTTGGCCAAGTTTCATTACTTTTCACATTTATAACACTGCACACTTTTTTCTCTTTTATGTCTTTATGGTAGGAATTTTCTTCTCCTCTTTTTGATGATTCAGAATCCCTACCATTAACCTTATTCTTGTGCGGAGTCGACCAAGACTTGTTGCCTTGAGTCTTGTTGAATTTGACTTTTAATTTGTTTAAACCGCTATTCTATTTCCATGAGTGAGCCTGCAGTGCTTGTATTGAGTCTTGAACTCATTTCCTTTCGACATTCTTAATCTGATGCGTTTCCAATAAACTATTCAATTCTTCCAATTTTTGGGTTTCAAGTTGGTTGGATTCTTGAATAGCTATGATAACACGATCATAGTGAAAGGAAAACATACACATTACCTTCTCAACTATCATCTTATCAATTAGGGTTTCACCATAACCCTTCATGATATGGATGAGTTTTTGCACCTTCGACACATAACCTGTAATCTTTTCATCTTCTTCCATCAACAACAATTCATATTGTCGTTGCAAGGTTTGCAACTTGACAACCTTGACTTTATCACCTCCTTCATAGTACCTGACAAGAATATTCAACCTTGACTTTATCCTTAGATGCGGGTTTTGTAGGAGTCTAAAATTACCACGTAAAAAAATGAGGCCAAAATTGATAGATGAATACTTAAAGATTCATAATGGTTTTCAACATACCTGATCATCTATGAAAATGAGGTCCGATGGCCATGCAACAAAAGATCTTATTGCATCTCGCATCAATGTGGTCTCTGAAACAGTATCAGGTACCGGTAGCAACGCATCCAGATCTAAAGCAACATCAACCGATACTTTCATGTGTCCACCGAGAGCGGTCTATGGTGAAGTAAATCTCCCAAAGTGTTATGCATTTTTTCCTTGCCAACTAGGCGATAAGTTGGTGACGATAAGTATAGCTGACAAGACGAAATGCCCTAAACCAATAATAAATATTTTACTATTAATGTGTATATATGTCAATTAACATAAATGTGCTATTTTAATTTCACAATAACATATATAATTACCTCGGGAAATTTATTTTGACAGTTGATACTAACTTTGTCACTAGTTTCTTTCAACTGTGAACTGCTCTTTTCTACCATATATCTCTCTTTATCCTTTTGCAATTCACGGACTTGTGCTTGTAATTCCTGCAATGTTTGCATCACTTCTGCATTGCTAGGATTTCTTTTCCTTGGATGCTTATACAAAGAGTTTGGAGTCACACCATGACCTTTACCCTCACCCGACCGGGATACTCAGCAACATTTAGTGCTCGACTAAGTACGCTCCTGTTATCCTGGTCCTCAGCTGTGGATACCGATTGCGATAGGGTCTCCTGTAATTCATTTACATAGTGATTTAAATATATTGAACAACGGGATTAACAACTTGATTTAATTAAATATACAATGTTATACTTACACATTCATCATAAATATGTTGAACATCAGGATTAACAACTTGATCCTTGCCCACACGAGCTTCCTTCCACAACACATGTGTTGGAAGTGATGTTTCGTCACTTTTTGTCTCGTCTAACTACGCATTGACACAAATAATAAGATCATCAATTATAATACATTGAGAGAATTAATAAGATCGTAGCATTTATATTTACTATTACCTTTTTCACTAACGTCTCTTTCTTGTGAGTTTTCTTGATTACTAGCCATTTGACCTGTAATAAAGAGAAAAAAATGAAATGACAAATATAAAAATTAATAATCAATAATCCATATATATATATATATATATATATATATATATATATATATATATATATATATGAGGAGGATCAAATTACCACACCAAGTTACACTAATTATTTTGATATTGTTTTGATCTAATGGTTATTAGGTGACAAGTTAATGCCCATATCATACATTCAAATAGCCTCATCTAATTTAGGTAATAAATCATTCTATTTTATAAAATCATACTTTTATACAATAAAATCTTTTTTCTCACTTTTTCTAATCACTCATGTAATTCTTCATATCTATTTTCTTTAAAAAAATAATGTAAATCAAAATATAATTTTAAAAAATAATCATAATTCATAATAAAAAACGGTTCTTATTATTTAAAAATAATAATCATTTAAAATATTTTTTTTTCTTTTTACTTAAAGTAAGTTGATAAACTTTTAATTAGAGTACAAAATAACACTCAAATTGGCTATAAAAATTAAATAAATAAATAACGAGTATATATAAATTTTGTTGTGAAATTAAAATAATTAAAATAAAAAATTAAAATAATATTTATAAATAAGCGAAAATTTTATCGATTTTACTATCCACTTTATATTTATTTTTCAATTTACAACTTAATTACTATGCACTCATTATTTGAGTTTCTTTTTGTTTATTTACATAATTTTTTAATATTATTTTATACTCTATTTAAAATCATATCAAATATTCTAGTTTATCATAAGTGAGGAGAATATAATTTATTAAAATAAATAAAAACAGATAGTAAGATTTGTTTAAAAATAAATTTATTTGTCACTAAAGGTGAAACATATAATAAAATATTGTAAAAATGATTTAAGAAATATTACTATCTGTTTCACAATGTTTTACAATGAAACATATAATAATTTAGTAATATTTGTGAAACAGATATTATATGTTTAATTATTGTGAAACAGATAGTAAAATTTCTTAAATCATTTTTACAATGTTTTATTATATGTTTCACCTTTAGTGACAAATAAATTTATTTTTAAACAAGTTTTACTATCTGTTTTTATTTATTTTAATAAATTATATTCTCCTCACTTATGATAAAGTAGAATATTTGATATGATTTTAAATAGAGTATAAAATAATATTAAAAAATTATGTAAATAAATAAAAAGAAACTCAAATAATGAGTGCATAGTAATTAAGTTGTTAAAAATAGAAAAATAAATATAAAGTGGATAATAAAATCGATAAAATTTTTGCTTATTTATAAATATTATTTTAATTTTTATTTTAATTATTTTAATTTCACAACAAAATTTATATATACTATTTATTTATTTAATTTTATAGCCAATTGAGTGTTATTTTGTACTCTAATTAAAAGTTTATCAACTTACTTTAAGTAAAAGAAAAAATATTTTAAATGATTATTATTTTAAATAATAAGAATTTTTATTATGAATTATGATTATTTTTAAAATTATATTTTGATTTACATTATTTTTAAAGAAAATAGATATGAATTACATGAGTGATTAGAAAAGTGAGAAAAATTTTATTGTATAAAAGTATGATTTTATAAAATAGAATGATTTATTACCTAAATAAGATGAGGCTATTTGAATGTATGATATGGCATTAACTTGTCACCTAATAACCATTAGATCAAAACAATATCAACAATAATTAGTGTAACGATGTGGATCCCTCTCTCTCTCTCTCTCTCTCTCTATATATATATATATATATATATATATATATATATATATATATATATATATATATATATATATATATATATATATATATATATATATATATATATATATATACATATATTTAAATTTTATTGAATGATATAGGCTATAATTATATATATTGTTACCTTTTTCACTAACGTTTCTTTCTTATCTTGGTAGAAATATGTTCTACTCGTCCCTTAACAACGCGAACGGTTAGATTGATCCAAATACTATTATAAAAAAATTTATACAATAAAAACTGACTCAACCACTAATTATAGTTCATTCACAAGTAGAGGATGTAAGCAACTAATTTAAGTGGAAACGATCCATCATGCTCAATGAAATTATCTTGAACTAAGCTTGCTCAAACCATAAACAAGTTTGTAATCACAAGGTATACAATCAAAATGAAACTTATATGATGCACATGAACAATTCAAGAACCAAGTAATCGATCATTCAAGAAATTTAATTCACAAATGAAACTACAACCAAAGAAACTCAAGTTATTATTCAATTCACATTCGAAACATGGAAAATCGAATTCATAGTAAGTTCTAAACCCCTAAACCAAAATTCGGGCAGAAACTACCTAAATCCAATCATGCTTAATGAAATTATCTTGAACTAGTGTTCAATGCAAATGGAATTCACAACGTCACCATAACCGAACTCACCGTTCCAAGTTCATAACCAATCAATTTAAAATTTTGACCGAACTAAATCAAGAAACAAAACTCGTATGGACATTAACAAATGGATCATATACCAACATCAATGATCATCACAAGTTAACACAAACGACATATCACAAAGTCAACATAACAAGTATACGTAGATATCAAGACTAGCATCCAAATTTAACCAAGACATCATGTCAATGCAGTTTTAAACAAAAAAAAACATCTATCCTAAATTGATATTGTTATTCAATAGAGTTTATGCTAACTATAATAAAGTTTATCACAATTTATTCAAAGTTTATTTAATGTTTATGCAAACTATAACAAAGTTTATTCAACACATTTTATTCAACACAGAATGTCATGTGCCCAATCGATACAATGGTTTATTCAATGGTTCACTACAACTTGCATTCTGACCCTTATTCCAAATTTCCTATGAACAAAAGCAACATTTGAAGCCCAATACAATGTTGTTCTATCGGAAACTAAACATAGTGTAAGATACTAGCATTTGTTTTTTTTAGTTCAACATAGCTTTTTCACAATACTCGAATTGCCTAGACAAATCAAAACCACTAATCAAAAGATAACTAACAACACTAAAACTATTTTTTACATGGATTAATCATAGAGTCAGCAACATATTAGTTATGTAGAAGAATATGAAAAGGCATGAAATCTTACGGAATAGCTACAAAGATGGAAAACCAATGTGTTGCGACAGACTTTGACGGTAAGGAAGCAAGTCGAAGACGTGATGATGGTGATGAACCGGAGTTGACGGAGAGCTGGAGGGCTGGACAGGGGTGAGAGAACGAGAGAGTTGGCAAGAAACTGAAGGTTTCGTGGCGGTGGTGAGGGTGATGTATCGGCGGAGATGGTCAGTGAAACGAAGGGGTTGTAGTGAAATGAAGGGGTTGTAGTGAAATGAAGGGGTTTGTGAAGGTGGGAAGGAGGAGACGGTGAAGGTTGTGTTTATGAAGGTGAGAAGGAGGAGGGTTTTCTGAGAACGGAACAGAAATCGTGTTTTGTGGTTTCAGGGTTTTACAATTTTAATTATAAAATTAGATACGAAAGCGCTTTTCAAAAGCGCTTTCTTAGGGCCAGATATAGCAGCGCTTTCTTTACCTATGCCTTTAGCAGCGCTTTTCAAAAGTGCTTTCTTAGGTAAACCTTTAGCAGCGCTTTTCAAAAGCGTTTTCTAAGGTACAACCTTTACCAGCACTTTTTCCTTGAAAGCGCTTTCTTTTCATTGGCTTTAGCAGCGCTTTTGAAAGCGTTTTCTAAGGTTAATATTTTCATTGGCTTTAGCAGCGCTTTTCAAAAGCGTTTTCTAAGGTACATCTATAAGAGCGCTTTTGTAAAAGCGCTTTCTAAGGTGGAGGCCTTTAGCAGCACTTTTGAAAAGCGCTTTCTAAAGGTAGCCTTTAGCAGCGCTTTTTTTAGCGGAATTTTTTAACAACTTATGGCAGCGCTTTTAGATAAAAGCGTTGTCTTTGTAGTGCTGTCATAAGTTGTTTTTGGCGTAGTGAGCTGAAAATTATGGACCCTTTTTGAAGCTTTTCCATGTTTTGAATATGATGGAACTCTTTTGAAACTTGCAAATTTAATTTTCTTTTGAAATGTATTAATTGTTACTATGTTACTATGGATCTAAACACTTATTTAATTTTTTTATTTATGGTGGGTTTGCTTGAAAATGGTTAGACACACTTAGACTTACTTGTTGTCTTTGAAATTTGTAGTTCATTCTGTTCAAATTTGTGTTAATGGTATCATTTTTTTAAAATCAAACAAAACACTTTCTAATTTTAAAAATAAAATTTTAAATGTAAACCGGACTAGCCCGAAAAACCGAAGTCCGTGAAAGGTCGGGCTTGGTCAATCAAATTGTAGCCCGTTTATAAACCGGGCTTTTTAGTCTGGCCCACACAAAGCTCAAGCCTGTCACGGGCCGGGTAGCCCATTTTGACACCTCTAGAAGTATTGCATACTCATTGAGCTTGTTTAAGTGATTGACTATTTGAGTATTAATCGTATTCATTCGCGCATTTTTCTCATATTATTCATTGCGTTTAGACGATTGAAAATTCATGGAGCTTTCGCAATAAATTTTGAAAAGCGTAAAATTATAAATAACTGATCTATTCAACCCCCCCCCCCCTTCTAGATCAATCACATCATCTACCAAGTGTGTCGAAATTAGCCTAGTGTATGTTGAAATGTCGAAGGAGTTGTCTCGATAGGATTTTGACTTTGACCTATTTTACTAGTGTTAGCTGAATTAAGTATTTTGGACTTTTGTGTTTTGAGCTTTGACTTATAGAGCAAGCAAACCTAAAACTCTAAATAGGGATTAACCCATATTTTTGTAAATACTTCACTACTTTCAATTGCATAATAAAGTCATAAGGTTGTGAGCAGAGAGAAAAACTCTGCCGAAAATAATTTATTCTTCCTTTGTTCAAACCATAACTTCTTCTTCCCTAATTATCTTCTCTTTCTTCTTCCATTAAAATTGTGGCGTAGAATCATCTTGCAACTAAGGTTGATTTATCACTTGAGTGAAGAGTGAAGAACAAGATAAATTCGACCTAATTAATTGAATCTTATTCATCAAGAATGATTTAAAATTCTCCATAAATTATGTGTAATTCCTAATAAAAATAGACATGCGTTATATAATTACTAGACAACTTATAAAATTAAATGGAAAATATACACTACATTACCTACAAATTTAAGTCAAATTTATAAGCTCATTGCATCGCTTGTAATCTTTCGATTATTTGGAAACCTTTTATTTGAGAACATAGTTATAGTATAAATTATTCATATGAATTATTTTAAAGAAACATGATAAAAATTGAATAAATGATTAAATAATAGTATAATTTTTATTTTAAAATTGACTTTAAGTACAAAATATTTATGAATATTTTTTTTATTCAACATAAATCAAACAACAAATATGTAAATAATATTTTAAAAATTAAATCAAATCAAAAGAGTTAGTTTTATTTTATTTTTTAAATAAAATAAAACTTAGATACAATTCCTTAGGTATGAGTTATTCTAGTTTTCAATAAAAATATATAAATGTACAATTTTCTTCTACTCATATGATTTTTTTTTCCTATTTTCACTCTCTAAAAGATATTTTTTGGATCAAAAGAAGACAATTTTATTCAAAAAAATAGAAGAGTAGAAAGCCGATCAAAATGATCCAGACGCCTAAGTGACTACGATCAGACAAAGGAAAAAGAAACATCAAATTGTCACTCTATTACAAATTCTGTTTTGCTTCCTATTATATTTTGCTCTCATGCGGATAATATTTATCACTATCATGTTCTGGTTGTTGGAATAATATATAAAGTGTGGGTAAGTGGAAAAATAGTCTCACATTGTATAGGAATGTGGAGACTTGATAATATATAAGTGAAATAACTCATTCATCTATCACCTTAAGGTTTTATGTGGACAAAGGATGTGTCCTCTAACAAATGTACTTATTTTGGTGCTTATATTTCCAATCACCCGGAGTATGTATGATGTCAGTAACTATAGACTGGAGGACATTAAATACACAGAAAAATTTTACACATGGAATAATAAACAGCAAGGAGAGGACCATATATTCTCCAAAATTGATAGAGTCCTTGGGAATCAAGAGTGGTTGGTCAATTTCCCCAAAGAACTTGGGAGTTATGGCCTAATAAAGATAAAATTGAGATCTACTGCAGTAAGATAAAGGATGAAGAAATTCAAAGGGTGATTGAAGCCTTTGAATTCAAGAGGAGTTATCTTCCTTTCAGGTACATAGGCATCCCTATAAACTAAACGAATTTTTGGGTCAGAATGTCAGATACTGGTGGATAAATTGACAACCAGAATAAAGACGCTCCAGGAATCTATCTTTTATAGGAAGAACAATACTTGTTAACTATGTCATGTTAATTATTCACACCTACTAGTGTTAGATCTGTGTCCTTCCCAAAAAAGTTATCAATGAGATCGTTGAAGTGTGTAGGGCTTATTCTAGACTGGGAAATCTACCTCAAACAGTCCTGGTAACATAGCCTAGTATAGTTAGTGCAAGCCAAAATCCAAATGAGGATTGGGTTTTAAGAATAGCCTGCTATGGAATGAAGCAGCTATAGGAAAACACGTGTGGGCTCTGGCTATAGATAAATAAAACTTATGAGTGAAATGGATTCACCATACTTACATAATATACCACATTTAGAGAATGAGAAATGAATTCTTTAGCATGATCTGATGGAGATTCCTGAGTTGTGTGTTAAAAGAATCAAAGAGGATGTGAAAGGCAGAACTTCCCATCTAAATTTAGATAAAGTTAGCCAAAATAACATAATTTGGTAGAATGTTATAATTGTTTATAGTTTTATCTTTTACAAACCCAGTTTTGGAATTTAATAGATTTGCTGATTTATAAAAAAACTACTTTGGCAGGCTAATCACAAGATAAATTTATATTTACCATAGAAGAGCTTTCTCCAAGGCACTTTCAGTTTTGATCCTCTCATCATCTAGTAAAAAAAAATTGTAACATATTTACCTGTAGAATGGAACTCATTTCACTCTGCAAATTGCACGAGGGCATCTCGATGTTTGAACATTGCTTTGAGGGTCCATGAGCTATGGTTGTCGGGACAAAAGGTCGTGGGTGTAGCACCCTTCAAATAGTAAGAATGAATCCATTAAATCTACAACTTATCTTTTTTCTCCCAAACATTTCACACTCTCTAAAAGATATTTAAGTAAACTTGTCATATTTTCGTTGAAAAATAGTATAAATTACATATAAGAAATTGTATCCAAATTTTTTCCTTTTAAATATTCATATCAAGTTTGAATTCTATTTGAATAAATAATCAAGATATTTAATCTTTTTAGTTAAAAGTAAATAATAAATCTTTAAAGTAAGATTAAATAAAAAAAATGGTAGAAATTCATATTTATAAATATGTCTCATTATCACTAAATAATTCTAAAAATTACAATCCAGATTCTAATCTTGATACTACTTGAATTTTTAATCGTTACTACAGATTACAAATGGATTTTCAAAGATACTTAGTCAAAAGTATACTATATCTAAAATTATTACTTTTCTTAAACAAATTTTAAAAGAAAATCTTAATTTAAATATTTAGAAAACAAATCATAATCTTTTTTTTCACTTTTTCTTTTAAAATTTTTTAAAAGAAATTTTCACCAATACCAAATAGTTAAAATTTCCAAAAATTTATATACGTGATTCTAAAAATACTGGTGGTCATTAGTCTTAGATGTATAATGTTGCCATCACAAATTGTATACTAAAACGGAGAAAAAATATTTTAGCTTTTATAAAATAAAAAATAATTTTATTACTGACCTAAGAACCAATACTACTGAGGAATTGTAATTATAATTGTTAAAAATAAAATAGTGGTGATCAAATGTGCGATATTTTGAGACCATAACCTATGTTAAATAAATAGTTTTAACATCCACTCATATCAAAAACATATTAATTAATTTTTAAAATAATCAATTATTTAATAAAATTTTAACTTAATTTGATCATTGATCAATTAGAAATCATAATTAATAAATAACTAATTTAATTAAATTAAAATATATCTTAATATATAACTTATTAAGATATCTCAACAATGTAATTATTACTATTTTTTGTGGTACAATATTATTTTTTTCTTTATTTACTATTGTGGAAATTTTCTTTTTCACTCAAAGTTCTTTTTTTTGACCCAAGACAATGTCTACCTGAATTGCATTTCAACGAATCTTGACCAAAATACAATATATTTAAAAGCTGTTGACGGTTTCTTTTTCAATTGAAAATGACTATTTAAATATATATTTTGTCTATATAAGAAGAACCAACATTTTCATACGTCGTATCGATACAAACATTTATCCATAAGAGGTTACAAAACTAGCCAAAACTCTCATTGAATCTAAAACACAAGAAACAAAAAACAATGGACAGAGGGTGTTCAGTTCCATCATTGAAGAAAAATTTATTAGATGAAGAAAGTCTTATTGTTGAAACAAAACAAGAGATTCGACAAAGAAAGCCTGGATGGAAGGCCATGCCTTATATTTTAGGTGTGTTTCTTAATTACAAAGTAACACACTTTTACGTTTAATTTATTTATTTTTAAGTTATTATCAGTATCGTGATCGGAATGTCCGTGCTTCATAGTTTGTTAATATCTTATATATTATTATCTTTTATGCTTATGAGAAATGATGGATTAATATTGGAAAAACTGTGCAGGAAATGACACGGGTGAGAGGTTGGCAACGTTTGGAATGCAAACAAACTTTGTAATATATTTGATGAAAGTGTATAACATGGATCAAGTTCTTGCTGCAAATATTATGAATACTTGGGTAGCTGTCTCTAATATTGTTCCTCTCATTGGTGCTTTGGTTGCTGATGCATACTTGGGAAAGTTTCGTACAATTGCTGTTTCTTCCTTTGCAAGTCTTATGGTATGTTCATTGCATGCATGATTTTAGAATTTTTTAATTTATTTATGTTTTACTCAATGTTTGATCATTTTAGAGTTTGTGTTTAATAATGCATGCATGCATGAAATCACAAAGAATATAATCAACTACATGTATTAATTAATATCATAATATAATTTGTAAAATAACTCTTAGAATTATTTGCTTATATACACTCTAGATTTTCGGTTTTCGTTAAAAATTTACGTTAATATATGTAATCTTAGGACAAGTTAATACGTATGTTAAAATAATTTATTTTCTTTTATTTTCATATATTAAATATAATTTTAGTGATTTGTTGAGAAAACAGTAAGTAATTATCACTTATACATAAAATATTTTTATTTTCACTCAAAAATTTACGTTAATATATATATAATCTTACGATAAGTTAGTACATATTTTGAAATATTTCATTTTATTTTTCATGTATTAAATATGACTCTTAGAAATTTTTGCATATATATTTAAAACTGAATGTATGTTTAACAATTTGAATTATTATATTATAGGGATTGATGATACTAATGCTAACAGCATGGATGCCACAACTTCATCCAGCACCATGTTCAATTGAACAACAACAATTTGGTGTATGTAATGGCCACACAAATTTCCAACTATGGGTCTTAATTTTTGGTCTATTCTGGTTATCAATTGGCACTGGGGGAGTTAGACCTTGCAGCATTCCATTTGCAATAGACCAATTTGATATGAACACTGTTGAAGGAAGACATGGAAGTAGCAGTTTCTATAGTTTGTACTACACAACACAAACAATAATCATGTTGATAAACCAAACTGTTGTGGTTTATATTGAGGATTCTGTTAGCTGGACTCTTGGTTATGGAATTTTCACTCTATTTATGTTACTTTCTATTATAATTTTCTTTGCTGGGACTAGAGTTTATGCTTATGTTCAACCTGAAGGAAGCATATTATCTAGCATTGCTCAAGTTTTGGTTGCAGCTAGACACAAGAGACACCGCCATCTTCCCGCGATCGAGGACTCACATGAAGCTTATTATGATCCTCCATTGTTGAATGATTCAGATGGAAAGTTGCCTCTTACAAAAGAATTTAGGTAAAGTAGTATCTCTTATTACAATACATGTTCAGGATCACTTATGAGTTGTTTTAAGTATTCAGAGGTCCAGTGTAGGCTAGCCACGATCTATCCGTTGCAAAACAAATAGGGTCATATTTTTCCATGATTTAACAATAACAAATATTTTATGAAACATTTTTATAAGTCCTATGTTGTAGCCTGTCATGCACGTTCTTATAGACGGTCTTGCTAATGAAATGCCCTAATTTCTAACTATTGGTTTTTTTTGTGTTATAGATGTTTAAACAAAGCTGCACTTGTGGTTGAGGAGAATGAAATAAACATTGATGGATCAATCAAAGATCCATGGAAACTTTGTAGCATAAAACAAATTGAAGAACTAAAATGCATGCTCAAAATAATGCCAATATGGGTAACAAGCATCATAATGTTCATACCAGTAGGGCAACTATCAATATTTTCCATCTCACAAGCTTTGAAAATGGACAGAAACATAGAATTCCTCAACTTCGAAATCCATGCTGGCTCAATAAATGTAATTTCACTAGTAGCAATAGGTATATTCCTACCATTTTATGATCAAGTACTTTCTCCTTTACTCGAAAAAATCACAAAACAAGAACAAGGACTCACAACTCTTCAAAGAATCGGTCTCGGACACGGTTCAGCAATTTTATCAGTACTAGTAGCAGGGTTGGTTGAAAAAAAGAGAAGAGAATTAGCCATTTCAATGGGAGATCCGGACGGTGTCGCGCCTATGTCGGTAATGTGGCTAGCTCCACAGTTTTTACTCATAGCAGGTTGTCATATATTTGGAACAGTTGGACACACTGAGTTTTTCAACAAAGAATCACCAGAAAGCATGAGAAGTATAAGCAATTCATTGCTATGTTTGAATCTTTCGGTTGGTAGTAACCTTAGCACATTTATTGTTAACATTGTGCATTCATATACTGGGAAACAAGGGGAACCAGATTGGCTTGATAATGATATTAATAAGGGGAGATTGGAATACTTTTATTTCATCATTGCTGGATTGGTGGTGTTGAATTTCTGCTATTTCATATTTTGTGCTAGAAAATATCGTTACAAGTCTACTTTGTTCAAAGGATGAAAGTGGTGAAAAGGAGCATATAATAGTATTCCAGCATAGACATTTTAGATAGATTACATATATACGTTTGCATAAACATTTCTTGTAATTGATAGCATAATCATCAAAAGAATCCTTAATCCTTTAGGATATGAGAGATTGTATTTCAAAATAATTAATAGTTATTTATTATTATTATTATTATTATTATTATTATTATTATTATTATTATTATTATTATTATTATTATTATTATTATTATTATTATTATTATTATTATTATTATTATTATTATTATTATTATTATTATTATTATTATTATTTTGAATCAAAGAAATAATTTTATTAAGATTCAAAAACAATTATAGCAAAAGTAATTAAGAGATCCAGCTACCCAAAACAGCCACAAAACCAAAGTCACCCCAATTAAGGCATAAAAAGACTACCTATGTGGTCCATAAGTTTGGGTTTAGCCCAAAATTTATACACAATTAGCATCAATAATTTTCTGCACAATCACATTTGTGTTAGAATAAAGGGTTTTCAGTAAACATTGTGATTGATGATAGAAGAAGAAGAATAAAGAGAGAGGAGAGAGAGTTTTGTTTAATTGTAAAACTGTATGAAAAATTCTATTGATTGTTATTGTAAAATGTCATCTATCTAATACAAGAGAGCTCTTTATATAGGCACACACAGTGCCCAGATCCAAAACTTGATACTAAACTAAGGCTTAAATGTTAAGGCTCAAGCAACCTTCGACACACTGCAACAACATGCAATTCGACAGAACAACTAATTCGACAGAACAAGAATTATACAAATTAACACACCCCTTAATTCATGTTCTTGAGACTTCTCATCTCGATGCTTCTCTTTAACTCTTCGAAACTGACTTTCTTCAAAGATTTAGCAAATATGTCGGTTAGTTGTACTTCTGTTTTGCCGTGCTTAATTTCCAGCTTCCCTTTGTTGACTTGATCTCTCAGAAAATGATACATTCTTTCTATGTGTTTACTTTGACTGTGACACACAGGGTGATTCGCCAAATTAATGGATGATTTGTTGTCGACAAATAGCTTTATCTTCTTAGGCTCCATTATCTTGAGTTCTTCAAGTAACATTTCAATCCACGCTGCTTGGCAGGAAGTGTAACATTCCTTTTCTAAACCCCAATAATCATAACATAGATCAGAGTAAAATAGAATGCATATCAAAAGGGCATTGTATATTTTCTTTAAAATAAGACAATACATATATACACTGGTCATAATCATAACACATATTTGAATCTCATGTTTAAAACAAATCATGCATTTCACAGCAACTTATTTTCTTATTCACAGATACTATCAATGATTACATCTCATACTATAACCATCAGATGAAAAACAATGAATCCATAACATAATCAAGTCATCAGAATTCATATATCGGCACCAAGGCCACATCAACATAGTATCTCAACATACACATTCAAAATATATGAGAATACATAACAACTATCTCGTAAAAGCAGAACTATAGATAAATCTCATGTTACATGACCAGAGCAATGACTCAACTACCTAGTGTAAGGAATAAACTAAGTAAACTCTTTCAACTAGTCTCGTGCGAAACACCACTGTCATCGAAACTTGCACGTTACCCACATAGAGGCAACATTACAACAGAAGGGTGAGAATTCACATCAATTCTTTGAACTTGATAATCTCTTTCAAATATGAAGCATACACTAAATATAAGAGAACATGGTTGATAACAAGAGTAATCTTCAATGAGACAATTCTTTCAAAATCTTGAGAATTGAGGAGAGAAGGCATGAAAGTAAACACATGAACCTATTGACTCCTTGAATAAGAAACTTGTCCACCATTCACCTACAACATTTAGCAAGAAAAGTGTACACATATCATCGTTAGCCAAGTATCAATCATCACACACAAGAAATAACCTCATACACAAGGTGCTTGGTGATATTCTAAGGGCAAATCCAAAGAGAGGAGAGAGGTAGATTCAAATTGTGATCTTTGTGCCATGCAATGATATGAAGTATTATAGAATCTTAGGGGGGGGGGGAAATTGGGGTACAACATTGTCCATATTTAAGTGTCCTATATCCGGAGATAAGAAGGGAACCTTCGCCTCGATGGGATAAAAGATACTTAAATATAATATGAGCCCTATTTTTTTATCCTAATATGTTGTGCAATGCTCGATGATTATGCAATGCAATATGAAAATTTTCACAGGGGAATGGGAACAATAGCAATAATCTTTAGATAGATGGAGAACTATCTCCTCACAGAGGAGTCAGCAAAAACAAGAGAGCGACACCAACTTTCTAAAGAGAGTAAACCATCAGCCTTGAATAAATACCAAAAATTGTCTCTAACCAAAAGGTGGTAAAAAGACAACATAAATAATAGACTGAGTCTTCAAAGAGCTATGGAGCTTCACCAAAGACAAGCTGAAAGCCCTTTTTTAACTAGGACTCTTCATCCGAAAAAGGTAACAAAGTAATCATACAAATAATGAGCCAACAATCCAACCATTAGAGTATTTAACGACAAACTATCTCCCATAATGACGAGATTGTCATCCATCAGAACACATATATTCGATAAACTACCTTCCAAAAGACAAGGTTGCCATTAATCAGAAAAACAGATCTTCGATAAACTACCTTCCATAAAGACAAGGTTGCCGTTCATCAGAATAACAAATCCTTGATAAACTACCTTCTATAAAGACAAGGTTTCCATTCATCGCAATAATAAATCTTTGATAAACTACCTTCTATAAAGACAAGGTTTCCATTCATCGCAATAATAAATCTTCGATAAACTACCTTCCATAAAGATAAGGTTGCCATTCATCGGAATAATAAATCTTCGATAAACTACCTTCCATAAAGACAAAGTTTCCATTCATCGGAATAACAAATCTTCGATAAACTACCTTCTATAAAGACAAGGTTGCAATTCATCGGAATAACAAATCTTCGATAAACTATCTTCCATAAAGACAAGGTTGTCATTCATCGGAATGACAGGTATTCGATAAACTATTTTACGAAAGTGCAATTCAGAGAGATATTACTACAGATTAATAAGAAGACATAGTTTCATATAATCATATGATGGTTGAGAAAGTTAAATATAAACGAAGAAATTGTTTTACGAAAACAAACCTCAGATCCTTTTGCACCAAATTGATTTGTTGTTTTTTACTACGGCTCTGTAGTTGAGTGTAACCTATTTCTGAGACCAATCCAATAACATCTACATAATGAAGAAAATAAAGTTTAAAAAAGCAACGTACTAATCAAACCAGTTCACAAACCATTCGATTAAGAATAAATGACCAACATACCTATCAAAATATCGTGTTTCCATTTTCCAGTGAGGATATCAGCAAAGGGTTTAAACTGTAGTGGTTTAAGAGGGATTTCATGTTTATTTTTCTTAGAAACTGATGTACCACCTGTAAATGTGACCAAAAGTTTGTGCTCCGAAGCCTTGAACAACCCATCATTCAAGGAAACCTGAAAATTAGAAATAATATATGTGTTGTTCACCATTATGACAGAATCGTGCAATTTGGCTACAAAACTTGGAACCCTCATATGTATGTCTGAACCCTGATATCAAAAAAGGCAACGAAAACTATATTAGATTCGTGTGGTAATCATGTTATCAGATTAAGTTATATGTATAACTTTGTGACAGTAAACCATTTTATCAGTGAATGAAAATATAATAACATGACATGAAAATTATGGAAATACTCATGATACATTCATGTATTTATCTAAACAACATAAACAGAAATAAACTTTAATAAATATCCTTTCATATTTTACAAAACCAATTATAGGGTGTCCAACAATATAACTAGACAAAACAGATCCGACAAAGTTTCACAAACCATTCTAGATTTTCCGAACCATACATAAAATAAAAATATAGTGCATTCAATAAAAACAATATTCTTACATCCTTGTCAACCACGACCATCTCGAAATGCTCCTTGTTCTTGTTCACCACAATCCATTCGTGATGGATACGAACTGAAATCTTCCATATTTCCTTGTTATCATTTATATCTTTCACCGGTTCATAGGGTCTATGTAACACCCCATCTAAATACCCCGAATATATTAATTAAATTAATACCTAAATCATCTTTAATCAGAGTTTAACACAGTATAATAAGGGATGTCACAATTAATAACCAAAATAAACTTCATTCAAACAGTAGCCATGCTACACTGAGGATCATCATCCAACAATTCAATACTTGTAAAACCATGTCTTACACAACGGAAATACCAAAATTAAAATTTAATAAGACACCAAGGTCATCAAGGAAATCAAATCCAGAATAATTAAACAATAACGATTCTCTTAACTAAGCGTTCCCCAGTGTTACAATCTAATCAGAGCATGACACTGACACACGGACTAAAAGATAAGCTCTAGAGCCATCCTCACCGACTCCTCAGCTGCTAATTTAATCGAAATGGTAAAGTAAGGGTGAGACTTCTCATAATTAAAGCATATTATAAGTCTTTCAATCAATAATATATCACAAGCATATTATTTCACCCACTTAACATAAATTGATTCACACACAACCATATTCATCATGCTTATTCATAACGATCAACGAAGAGTAACAAAGACATCCTAACATGTTACCACTTCATACAAATATAATGCGACTCAATGCATGCGGTGCCGACTGTGACCAAGTCACCCAACACGATCCATCATCAACCGGATACGACCATCGATTCGTCCATAACCACTCGGACACGAATCCAGCATAACCATCCATCCTCACTCGGGTATCGGTTATCGGCAATCCAAGCCAAATTCCGCACAATGGGAATTAACTTCACCAAAACAATGCATATGCATGCACATCAATAGCATGCAACATTAGTCAGTCTATGTAATACATCAATTCAACATAACTGAAACAACCATCCAACATGATATCTCAACTAATCATGCATACAATCAACATCAGCATAAACATGCAAACCAATCAACATGATATATCAATCCATTATGCATACATCTAACATCAGTGTAAACATGCCAATACATCTATACATTATCAGTACATCCATCAACACAGGATCTCCACTACACACCATTAACTATGCGTCAGTCAAAAGTCACTTATCTCAGAAATTGGTTCATTTTCAAAATAACTTCAAGTTTAGAAAATATTTTCAGTTCATAAAATAGAGCATTAAATTTAGAAAATAACGTCCAAAACGGCGCTCAAAACGGACTTACGGTTTGAAAGTTATGAATTTTCAAAGTTTGGCATTTTTCAAAAATTTGAGTTGGAACCCGGTTCCTACATATACAGGAACCGGTTCCTAAAAAGCTTCAAAACCTCGCTTCGGAAAAAATGTATGGGAACCCGGTTCCGACACATACAGAACCGGTTCCACGTATTTTTCTTCTTTGTAAATTTTCAAAGGCAACCGGTTCCTACCCATACAGGAACCGGTTCCCACGTGTTACAATGTCATTTTCTGCACTTTTGACAGCATCCTTCCATTTTCAATTAAATCCATTTTTACCCATACGAACCCCAACATGGGAAACACTAAAATACATCATTTGGCATCATCTATCTCATCAAACAACATATTTCCATAATCTATTTTCATCTACCGACACTCTAATCATATTCCATACATATTCGACAAACTAATCGACACCAACCGACATTAGGTATACTTCCATGGAAACCTAGAATTTCCTAAACATAGATTCCTAACATGCCATGGTCTATAATATTAACATCGAAACCTATAATAAGCAATAACCAGTCGAAATCACCCCTTACCTTGTGGGTTCTTCGATTTCTGACGCTCCTAGTTCTTTTTCCTCCTTTCCTTCTCTTCTCACTTCACGTATCTTGTTTTCTCCAAAAATGATTCCTTTTTTCCTCTTTTCTTATTTAATTCCTTTTATTCCTTTTAACATAAATAAAATAATTATTTAGGCTTAATTGCAATTTTGGTCCCCATATTATTCATTTTTTTGGATTTTGGTCCCTCTATTTTAAAATTCGAAATTTTAGTCCTCTTATTTTAGTTTTTTGAGGATTTGAGTCCCCCTGCAAATTTGAAGGCTATTTTTAATGACATAACACATACATTGATGACATGTCAGTGTCAATTCAGTAGCGAATTGTTCAATAAAACTATTTTTATTTAAGATTTGTGTGGAACATGTCATCAATGTGAGCTCAACGTCGTTAAAAATTGCCTTCAAATTTGCAGGAGGACTAGAATCCTCAAAAAACTAAAATAAAGGGACTAAAATTTCGGATTTTAAAATATGGGGACCAAAACTCAAAAAAATGGATTATAGGGGGACCAAAATTGTAATTAAAAAATTGAAATTTATAAGATGTCGATTTTATTTGTATAGTTATTTTTAAAATTATTCTGCTCATTTGGGAATATAAATTATTAGTTAAAATCGTTAGATTAAAAGAAAATATATAGCGAATAAATGTTTAAACCTACGCTTAAAGATAATAAAATCCTTCTCATCTATAATTGAGTTGACTCATGGACATAACGAATCAAATTATGTATAGTTTAAGTTCAACTCATTTAGCTAACGAACATATGTTCTGTTTGATAAAACTAGTTAGTAGTTAATAGTTGGTAGTTGATAGTTGACAACTAATAGCTTATAGTTGATGACTGATAGCTGATAAATATCATGAATGTTTTGTAAATTAGTTATTTTATTAGTAGATGAATATAAAATGATATCCGAATTAGAATGATATGGTAAGTGAATGAGTATGCAACAGATAGTGTTGCGATGAATAAATGAGAAATAAATAAAACTTGTTTTCATTGCACATCTTCAAAACCAATTAACAAATAAAACAAGTCCACATTTCAGTACTTAATAAGCTTGTCTATATTAAAAAAAAGAAGAAGCTAACTTCCATATCTGGACCAATGAACATATAAAGGCAGAAACAACATCGCCACGTAAACCTCCTCACGGACGCATTCAACGAGTTCCACGAGATCGAATTTGCGCATATTAAAAACTCAATGGAACTGTGAGTCACTGAGACATTCTCACAAACACGTAGCGACCTCAACCAAACTTCACAATGGATCCTTCATCTTCCTCCTCACTCTCACAATCCCTCCACCTCGCCATGGCCGCGTTACTCGGAGCGTCGTTCATGGCCATTTCCGCCTTCTACATCCACCGCCGTACCGTCGACCATGTCCTCCACCGCATCCTCGAAATCCGCCGCGCTGGTTCCATCACCGAAGAAGCTTCCTCTGACGACGAAGAGAACTACGACGATCCGAGCGAGTTCGACGGAGAGGAAATGGAAATGGTTACCGATTCGAGGTCCGTGGATGAGAATACTATGAACTTGCTTCGAAGCTATAGAGTTTCGTCTTCCATGCCGGACGTTGTTTCTGCAACCGAATGGTTGCGTGATCATCCGATGAACCGTTCGTCGTCTCATGAGAATCTTAATTCTGTTCCCATTGGGCTTCCGTCTCTCAGAATGAGCTCCAAGCATGGTGAGAATTTGAGAAACCTAACTGTTTTTTGTTTTTTTTTCGTCTTGGATTGAACTGTGATTTATGTGTTTTGCTTTTGGTTGCAGATAGTGCTCAGATTTCGAGTTCTTATAAGAGGATAGGTTCTGTTGGTAGAATTAAGACTCCGATATCACCGGGACGAAATGCGTTTGAGAGTGCTGAGGATTCTGATGATGATGATGATGGAACACAGCTTGGTGATGATAGTCAGATTCCTTTCTACCCTGTGACTAGAGATTCTTCTAATTCTTATGTGAGGATTTTGATTTATTGTTTGTTGGGATACTTATATGCTATTTAAAGCTTTGTCAGCTAACTCTAGTTTGTTGTTGATCATTTTCCGGAATGGAACCTCTCGGAGTGATTTTCATATGAGAGAATAAAGTGTAATCTCTCACCATTCAAACTCTATCGTTTGAATGACACATGAGTGGGGATCCTACACATGTGTTTTTGTGTGTTTTCAGTAAGTTTAGTTAGGCCTCATTGTTTTGCTACAATGTTATGTTTGGTGCAGAAGAAGCTTTTTTGATTTGGTAATTTAGAGATAGTATTGGTGTTGTTTGGTGCATGATAACCAATCTTTTTCCTGCTCAGTTCTTATCCTTGATAAGTTCTGAGTCGTTTCACAATTCAAAGGCTATATTCTTGAGAGGAAGTTTTTTTGATTTGGTAATTTAGAGATAGTATTGGTGTTTTGTTTGGTGTGTGATAGATAACCAATCTTTTTGTTTCGCAGCTCTTATCCTTGCTTTGTGGTGGTGTTTCATAATTCATTACACAGTTGTTTCTATATTTGCCTTTAAAGTGGATCATGATGTTGTTGTATTGCAGGGACTTAATCCAACCGTTCCTTTCAGAGCCGATGATGTAAATTGTGCAAAAAATCAGAAGTTTGGAGAAGTTTCGAAAGAAGCAGGAGCTGGTGCAGATATGAATGGTGGAACAACTGATTCAACTGCAGTACATGCAACTGGGAATGACCTTGTGTTTGTCAATAATGTCTTGTCTGCAAGAAGCGCAGCACTTGGTACTTTCAAATCATATCATTATCTGTATTCTTCTTCTTTTTGTTTCTAAATACTTGTGGGTTAAATACTTTCAGATTTATTCTTGCACATATCCTCCTTTTCCTATCCTCCATTTCCTATCGTATTTTGACTCTGTTTGATCCCAGTTTTAATGCTAACGATAGAAAACACTATGATTATGTTTTTCTACCGTTTTTGCTTTTATAATATATATTGAAAAAAGGAAAGAACCAGTATTAAATGCATCATTGTCTTGTACAGAGCCATTGAATATTGAAGAGGAGGAAGTTTGCAAGATGATGCGAGAATGCTTAGATTTGCGTAAGAAATATGTTTACAAGGAAAATGTTCCTTGGAAGGCTGAACCTGTCGAAACTAACTCTGATCCATTTCACTTTGAACCAGTTGAAGCAACAGGAGTAAGTTTGTTGCTTGTCCATCATTTGATCTGTCACTCAAATGTTTTATGATACACGTGGGATCGTTGTCAGTTATTAACATACATTTTTGTTTCGAAGTGTTTGTCTGATAATGTTATGATTTATTGACTTCTTGGCATTGCAAACAGCACCACTTTAAGATGGAAGATGGAGTTGTACGTGTTTTTGCAAGTCGAACTGGTGAGAACAGTGTTAACAATATGACAATGTGAATGATTGTTTCTCAGTTATCTAGTTTTCATCACGTAGTTTCTCGAGAATCAAAGAACTGAGCTTTATTTGATAATGTGTGCAGACACAGAAGAGCTATTCCCTGTTGCAAGCGCAACAAATTTTTTTACTGATATGGATTACATTCTTAAAGTTATGTCTATTGGGAATGTTCGCTCTGCATGCTACCACAGGCTACGATTTCTTGAGGAAGTGTGTTTTCACAACCTTTTTTACACATGATTTCTTTATGCTTTACTGTGGCGTTTGTTTATAACATGCATCTGATCATTATACAGAAATTCCGCCTTCATCTGTTACTGAATGCAGATAGGGAGTTTGTTGCCCAGAAAAGTGCACCACACCGAGACTTCTACAATATCCGAAAAGTTGATACTCATATTCATCATTCTGCGTGCATGAATCAGAAGCATCTCCTGCGTTTCATCAAGTCAAAATTAAGAAAAGAACCTGATGAGGTGAAATCTATCTTCTCTCTGCTCTTGTATTTTTAGATTTGTTGCTTTTGTTTATTTTTCTATCAGTATTAAAACTTATGTGTTCAGGTTGTTATATTTAGAGATGGAAAGTACATGACACTTAAGGAGGTGTTCGAGAGTTTGGATTTGACTGGGTATGCATTGTCCTTTGATATTTTCATTTAATTTCTTGAACAATGAGAATCTCATATATTTATGGGCTTACGTGTTTCTAATTAGTGAAAGTTATGATGCAGATATGATCTGAATGTGGATCTGTTAGATGTTCATGCAGATAAGAGCACATTTCATAGATTTGACAAATTCAACCTGAAGTATAACCCTTGTGGGCAGAGTAGACTTAGAGAGATATTTTTAAAGCAGGATAATCTTATCCAGGGTTAGTAAGTGGATGAAATTTAGCAATTCCAAATGATTTTTAAAAGTGTTAGTTGGTGCTTTTTGATTTAATAATAGCTAAACTTCCCATATTGCAGGAAGGTTTCTGGCTGAAGTTACAAAGCAAGTTTTGTTAGATCTTGAAGCGAGTAAATATCAGGTAAAGTTTTCAGTGATCTTAGTTGCTTCCCCCCCTGATATTTTTATCTCAATGCATTTCTGTTAAAACATAAAATTTTCAGATGGCCGAGTACAGGATCTCTGTTTATGGAAGAAAACAAAGCGAGTGGGATCAGTTGGCAAGTTGGTTTGTTAACAATGCTCTTTATAGTAAGAATGCCGTATGGCTAATCCAGGTAGTGTGTTATTCAGTCTTCTATTCTTGCAGCATATCTCTCTTTTTCTCATACTTGGTTTGATGATCAGCCATTGGGCCTCGGTAGTAAGTAACCCATCATGGCCTCAATGAGAAATTATGTCCACTGTTGTTTTGTTTGTCTTATATGTGTTATATCTGTCTTCTGAAGCATGGGTACTTGTAAAACGGTGGAATACCCTTACTGGTACACGTACTTACCCTGTACGCATACGGTATTCTAGTTTTTTCCCCATTATTCCACTGCAAGTACAGTTTGGCTATCTTATATATTCATGCATTCCTTTAAGTTTCACCTTTTCCTGGACTGGTCCTTCAAGTTTTATTTTTTTTCTTCCAAATGGTAATTTATGTTAATTATGTTTACACTGTTTGTCTTTTTAACAAGCTCCATTATAAAAAAGCACTTGTGACATTTTAATATTGAGATAACTTACATAGACATGCCAGACCGTCTCTTACATTTCTGTCTTTGCATCTTGTTTATGTTTAAATTCCCAGACCGTCTTTACATTTCTGTTTTTGGCCAAAATGTCATCATTCAAGAGCAATTGTTTGAATTCATAAACTCAAAACAGTGAGCTGCAACACTATATTCTTCTAACAATGGCTCTTGTTTGAATTATCATTTGGTTCATTGACTCTGTTTTTTTCTTTCTTTTCCTTGACACAGTTACCACGGCTATATAATATCTACAGGAGTATGGGAATTGTTACCTCCTATCAGAATATTCTGGATAATGTGTTCATTCCTCTTTTTGAAGCCACTGTAGATCCAAATTCTCATCCTCAATTACACTTGTTTTTGATGCAGGTTTGTGAATCTGTATTTTTATGTTCATGTGCATACCTCTACTTTGTATGCTTTTATATTCTGTTGTATAATTTTCCATTCTAGCATAGTAACAGTCAGTGGCTGATCCAAAAATACTGTTCATCGGCGACAAGAAATAGTTACATGACTTTTACAGTACAGATATGATAGAGTAAAGGCCTAAACTAGCCTTTTTAAAAAATGCGGATACTTATTTTCTTAGTTGGTATCTAGAGACAGTCAATAGTGGGGTAGTTCAGGGCGCGAACTTCCAAGGCGTGGAGGCTTAGTGACTGGCTGCGGCGGTGAGGTCTGGTGCGGCGTATTAAGGCCCCGGTCGTTCTGTGTCTGTTTGCGGGTCACAGGATGTGGAGCAGGTTGCGTTTTTGAAACTTTGATTTGTTTTTTCTGGGGAAACTCTAGATTACCATTACAGTTTTTGGCATGTGCGTGTATTTTGGGGTTTTCCCATGTAACCCTAACTCCTCTTTTCTCCCTCTTTCTACAGAACTCCTCCAGTGCAAGAACACCATCTTCTATTGTTTTCTCCTTTCTTTTTCTTCTCTGTTTCCTCCTTTCTTATTTCTTTACTCTGTTTTTTCTACTTTGTTTTGATATTGTTTCATTCCTTCCATTGTTTCCCCTTTTTCTATCTCTTCACTGTTAACTCTTGTTTTTTCCTCTTCTTTTTCTATTCTTATGCTAGGACATTCATTTGATTGTTGGTATTTAATGTATGTTGTTCTGATTAAGATTTTTAGATTTCTATTTCTATTTATGAAAGTTTCATGACTTGAATTATTTGTTTAAGTTTACATCTAGGTTGTCAATAGAGCGCTATAGCGTAGCGGTAAAGGACCTCGCCACAACGCTTTTGGGCTGCTAACCGCTATCTGCAATAGCGGAAATAGTGGCCGCTATTTGTAGAGGCGTAGCGGTGGAATAGCTGTGCAATAGCGGTTTTGTAGCACTTTACAGACCGCTATTGTGAAGATGAGGACAATACTCTAATTTTGATTTTTTTTTAAAGGGCAAATTTGTATTTTTCCTTTTATTTCACTAATATAAAAGCTAAAAGTGAGGCTTAGGTCATTAAAGATTCTTGTGTGAAAAATACAAGGGCGTTATGAATGGTTTCAACAAAACGAGGATGAAAATGGAATGTTGGAAGATGATTTGGTTTTAGGAGAAGAGGGTTTGACTTGGGAAGTTGTTGGTAATGCTGCTGGGGCTAATGAACCAAAAAGAGTTACTAGGCATCACTCTAGACTTTCTACATTAGTGTCTAAGGGAGATGAGGAGTTGGAGGTGGAAGAAGAAGAGTTTGAAATTGAATCACGAGATAAGCAAGATGATATTAGCGTGGTGGAACGAAGATGAGGTGGATGTGATTTAGTCATTTTGTTTATGTTTAGAATTTCGTTTAGTCATTTTGAGTACATTCCTAATTTGAGTCATTATGTTTGGTTTATGTATGTTGCAACTTTTGGTTTATGTATGTTGCAACTTTTGTTTTTAAGTCATTATGTATGTTGTTGGAACCTATTTTTAGTATTTATGTTTTCATATTAAGTATTTACCTTGATTTTTAAAAGCTCACAATAGTTGTCATCCCGCTATCCGCTATGCCGCTATAGCATTTGGGAGGTCCAGCGCTACGCGCCACTATCTGAGATTAACAACCTAGGTTTACATTAAATATATGTTTATTATTCATGTAGTTTGTCCAAATAATCATCAAATAGTGGTCATCCTGCTACCCCCATTTTTGGGGTCGGCCACTATCAGGGATTGATTATGTAGGTTGATATCCGAATGCCTATTTGGTCCCTGTAAAATAGAAGTTTCATGATAAGCTATAGCCACTTTTAGTGTCCAATGTCTTAAATAAGATTACCTCCAATGTAAAGAACCTAAGAAAAACATAATACATGCAAAATTTTGGAATTGCAGTCATCTTGCTTTGCTCTATCCCGTGATTACATAGGTAGAAATTACGCCATCCATCCGTAATAGTTTCTTTCATTTGTTGATGTACTAGGTGTAATAAATTTGAGTTTATTCTACATACAGGTGGTTGGATTTGATCTTGTAGACGATGAAAGCAAACCTGAAAGGCGTCCAACTAAGCACATGCCTACTCCATCTGAGTGGACTAATGAATTCAATCCAGCATACTCTTATTATCTATATTACTGCTATGCAAACTTGTACACTCTCAACAAGGTTTATGTTATTTACCATTCATCTCTTTATAGAGCGCTAGGCCTTTAACATTTGACCATTGCATTCACTTCTTTTCTCTCTTTCAATTTCAATGTCAATTATGCCTCTTTTTGTGTGTGTGTGGCTGGGTTGAGTCCCTCAAGCACAGCAGTGAAAATAAGAAAAGATGGGGCAGTGCTAAATTCACAAAAGGAACTTTAGGTTATCAACTCCCAAAATTAATATCTTACTGTTGTTTGGTTTCAGCTTCGTGAATCTAAAGGAATGACAATAATAAAGTTGCGGCCTCATTGTGGAGAGGTTATTTTCTGCACCCTAACTGGTATGGTTTAATCATGTATATTTCTTAAGATGTTAATATCAATTAACTCATGCAGGCAGGTGATAGTGATCATTTGGCTGCTGCCTTCCTCCTGTGCCATAACATTTCTCATGGCATAAATCTACGGAAGACTCCTGTTTTACAATATTTATATTACCTTGCGCAGGTTGGTCTTGAGGCAGAAATATTCAATTGGTCAACTTAGTTTTAAAATCTTTCTAATATTTCAGATCTTGCTGAATTCCGTGCTCTTTAAATTATATCTTTGTGTTTTGATGCATGATTGATTATATATTAATACCATTATGTCCTATTTAGGTTGGATTAGCTATGTCGCCGCTTAGCAATAATTCCCTTTTCTTGGACTATCACCGCAATCCTTTGCCCATGTTTTTCCAGCGAGGACTGAATGTCTCTCTATCTACCGATGATCCTTTGCAAATTCATTTGACAAAAGAGCCATTGTTAGAAGAATATAGTGTTGCAGCAAAGGTTGTTTTCTGCTTAATTCTTAGCCTGTTTGTTTAAAGGGTGGTCAAATATTCTGTTAGCTTTCCCTGGGATCAGATATATCTTACTAAAATATGCATTGCAGGTATGGAAACTCTCTGCTTGTGACCTGTGTGAGATAGCTAGAAATTCTGTTTACCAATCTGGATTTTCACATGAAGCCAAGGTAATTAAGAAGAATGTAGGAATTTCACGCTTTTGCATAACAGTATTTATACTAAATACAAATTATTGATTGTCAATTGTTATGCATATTTTTTACTTTTTATCAAATGATTTCATTTTTTCAGGTTTAAATAATTTGTTATTTGAGGGTTCTATCCTTATTGTATGTTAAGGGTGTGTGTGTCTGTTTCATGTATTAAAAATCAATTACCAGGAATAAGTTATTAATATCGATATCTGATCCAAACTCTTGTTTGCTAAATTCCTTCCATCCTCTTGAGTGTCTTCATTTTCGGTTTACATTATTATATCATAATTTTTTTTCTTTCAGTTACACTGGCTAGGGGATAAATATTTCTTGAGAGGTTCTGAAGGAAATGACATTCACAAGACAAATGTTCCCAGTTTGAGGATCTCTTTCCGATATGAGGTTGAAAGTTTGGCACTAACATCTTATTTTATCTGTGCTGTTTGGTTTAGTTATTCTTCAATAATTACTATCCCTATGTTCTTCCGAGATTAAGATTTATTGGTGCTTATGCAGACATGGAAGGATGAAATGCAATATATTTACGCTGGTCAAGCCACCTTTCCCGAAGATGTAGATCCATAAAGCCAGCCAGATCAAACTCGCCATTCACCCTTGCGATATTAGATGCTAATTGCTTCGGTCAGTTATCTTTTGATGAGCAGCAGTTTTGCCAGCGACAAGCTATTTCCTTTAGTCACACTTTCGATTTAACATAATCAACCAGACAATGATAATGTTGACATGCGGCGTGAACACTTCTATAAGTCACTTTTTAGAAGTAATCAGTAGTTAACTAATAGTTGTCTTAGAATTTTCTTCTTTATCAGTATTAATATGCAGAGTTGGGTTTTCTAATCCTATGTAACAAAAACATGAGTATTTTAAATGAAAGATCCTCTTATCATTTGCTTATTTTAGATCATTGTAGAAAGATTTTAGAGACTAAAAATTAATGTGTAATGACATTTTGAAAATAAGTTTAGAATATTTTTGGATGGTAAAGGTAAATAAATTCCCCTACTTTGTAGCAGAATCACGTCCATACCTTAAGTAGTCGGTCGAGGTTGGTTATGACCATGACTTGCGCTTTTAAAGGCATTGCACTGCACTGTTTTATTCTCTTTTAGTTGCGAAATTTTAAAAATGTCTCATGTTTTAGGAGATATATATATTTTTTTATAAAATATTTAATTTCGAAATATATATCCAAATAAATTTTACTTTTTTACAAAAGAACATATATATCGGGATAAACAAACCTACTAGTCATGCAACATCAATGCAATAAATATGTGATTAATAACAATTTTCATATTGAAAGACAATTGAAATATCGCAAAATGATTCCGATAAAATTTTAAAAATATAAAAATACAACTAAAAATTAATAAAATCAAATTAAATAGTGCCTACAAATTTTTTGGTATTTTAATGGAAAGTAAATCAAATAAAATAGAAAGCAAGAAATTTATGGTTTTTAGGGTGTTATCTCATATATTGTCTCAAAATATGAGACTTTAATCCATGATTTTTTTTTGATGAATTGACACAACATTTCGATTCAAAATTATTTTTTTAGAAAATTGAGTTTTTTACGTTAGGTCACGTAAATGTCAGAAATGTAGGAACACAAGTGTCAGAACGCGAGGATACAAATTCGATGATTTTAATATTGGTTAAAATCGACAGAGAGTCTCTGATAACTACACTAATTTCAATGAAAATGAATAGTAAATGGTTGAGTGTTTTCAAATATGCATCTCTGAATTATCCAAGGCTTCAGAGATGCATAAAGGCCCGAAACATGGGAACATAAAGGTCAGAACGCGGGGATATAATATCTATGATTCTAATATTGGTTAAAATCGATTGAGAGTCCCTAATAATTGCGCCAATTTCAATAAAAATGAATAGTAAATGGATTCATGAGTGTTTTCAAATATGCATCTCCGACTTCACTCAAGATTCAAAGATGCATATCCGAACTAATTTGTTGGTTATTTTATAAGAGTGCGTTCGGAGATATATCTCTAAATAATGCCGATGACATTTTCAAAAAGTGCATCTCAATAGGCAAGGGTGTATTAAAATTTCCTTTTTTAATGATCATTGCAATGCATGAGTAACTTAGATTTTGTTCGAGTTAGATGGAGTTTTGGAGGGAGGGAAGGAAGTAGAGAGAAAAATCATAAAAAGTTATATTTTCCCTTTTTTTGGGATAAAGAATGGTAATTGAACATGATATGAAACTATTTGTCATGAAATAAATTATGTATATTTTAATATTGTAAATTTACTTTGGCTATGCAAGTTAGAATTGAACGATTTTAAGAAGGTAATTGCTTTTTCCACCTTTATAGTGTGGTTATCATTTTTGAAAATTTAAAATCATTTTTGAAATTTTTAGAGATGCATTTTGGATACATTATAAATTATTTTTGTCAAAATTTTGTTAGAAGATATATCTTTGAATATTTCAGAGGTGAAGAGATGCATCCTATAAAATTCTTATGTCAGATATGCATCACCAAAAAGTTCCATGCATGCATGGTGGAAATAACATTGTCTAAGTTTGTATTTTTTTTTTGAATTTGAAGTTATTTTATTCTGACTAACAGTGTTATAATTCATAATTTGATTCAAACATTAACGTCTCCAAATAAGGTAATGCATAATATTACATATTTCTCAAAGTATAGAAAATACTAGTATAACATCCGAAAATACAAAAAAAAAAATAAATACAACCAATTGCATACGCCTAATTTTAATCCATTGGCCCCTCCTTTGTCGTCGGTAACCAAGGGCATTCTTTGCCTCAGTAATAAGAATGTGTGAGTGCACTTGTCCATTAGATGTTTTGCATGATATCAAAAGTAGAATAACTTTATCATTTATGTATATTGAACGGTATCTTTGAGTCTTTATGTGCACATTTGCATTACGTATCTTAAAATGCATTTAGAACATGCTTGGAAAGGTACAATGCATTAAAAATGAGTTTTTACATGAAAAACATGTCTAAGTGTCAACACATACGATATATGAGTTGACACATGTGGATCAATAATAAAGTTTGTAGCATTTATAACTATGTGTCGACACATACAACCTTTCAGACCGACGCATGCTAGAATTTTTTATCTATGTGTCGACACATACATGTTTCATGTCAACACATGTATTGCATTTTTAAAGCATGTAAGTCATAGTTTCTATGTGTCGACACATGAGCTTGAATAGGTCGACACATGTCATTACATGTGTCAACACATGAATTATATGTGTCTGTGATTTTTCTGGAAAATTATATTTCATTTTAATTTTTAAGCCTCTCTTTTTGCCTCCAATTTGCACACATATAAATACTTCATACATGCATCATTTTCAACTTAATCAAACTATAAACACTTACAAAAATTTCTAATCATCATCAACCTCTCATCTATGCATACACACAAACAAATTACACTTAATCATTCTTTGTTTGGGTGCCATATAGACTTGTGTTAATAACATTCAATTTAAGTTGGTGTAACCTAAGATTGAGTTGATAATCTTTGGGGTTTCATTAGGAAAAACTTTAGGGTTTGTCCACCAAGACTATAGTGTTGATTTATGGGTTTTCCTAAGGTTTCGTGATTTGAATTCAATCGAGTAAAAGTTTTGAAGAACAGGTGGTTCTTGTAGAGGAGTGGCGTGAGACAGTGAACCGATTGGAAATCAATTCTCAATTTGAATTAGGCCGAGTGAAAGCTTTGAAAAACAATGGTTTCTTCCAAAGGAATAGCACAGTGAATCAAATTGGTATTGTTGGGTGACTCGGTCAAGCTCAGATCAAAGAAAGATAAAGGGTTAGAATCAACATCACACATAAGGTTTGTAGTGTTGGATTGCTGCATTGCTCTTGTAATCAACTTCTTACGTATAGATTGAAGCTCCACCTTCTTCACTGATGCATCGTCGTCGTAGCACCGTGTTAGTATATCCCACGCAGCCTTCGTCATCGTTGAATCAATGATTTCCCCAAATAAATTTGCATCCACACACTGATGAATTTAGAATAACGTTTTGTAATCTTTCTTCTTTGCATCTCTTTGCGCATTTCTATGTTCCATCGTCGCATTCACTGCAATCGAAATGTAACCTTCAACGACGATATCAAGAACATCTGCAGCACCAAACAACACATGCATTTGAATCATCAACCTATTTCAATTATTTCCACCAAACATTGGAAGCTTTGTATTCAAGTTGTTTCCTCCATTCATCTTCGTTCTTGTGCAGTGAAACTCAAACATATCTCATATCTCACCAAATACTCGCGCTTTCCAATCCCGTAAAATCAAGAAATGCAATTCTGTTACGATTCTGATCGTAAATTCAAGAAAAACAAAATCAATTACATACGTCTTCCATACACTCATGTTTCTCTGTGAATCGAGCAGGAGCTCTATCTACCAATTGTTGAAGCACAAAGTTTAAGATGAAGATGAAGATGAAAGAAGAGAGAGAGAGATTCTAACAAATTTTTAGAGATAATTTCTTAGTGAAAAACTTGTAAACTAATTACAAATTTATTTTAATACACAAACTAAATTTTCATGCAAGCACAACAAACTTATAACAAAACATATGCTAGAAATTAAATACAACTTTTGGAACAACAACCACCGAAATTTCTAACTTTTGAATCAAATACTGTTTGTGAATATTCGACTTTTGAATATGAATTATTTCTAACATTTTACGGAACTTGCATGACATTCCTATAGAAAAAATGTATTATAAAAAACTTAATTTTAGACAGCCTTTTAGTTATATAATGGAGTTAGTATATTTCTTAAAGAGACATGCTTTCAACATTCATGTATATTACCTATTTGCTGTAGAACTCATATATTATGTCATAGAACAACTAGTTGAATGTCCTTCAAAATAACTCAAAAATTTAAATTTATTAGAAAAAAAGTAAAATATAAAACTCGATTACGAGAGTGTTCGTTCATCCTTTTTATACAATACTATGATTCGTATGATCTAGCTGGAATATTCTTATTTCAGTTCCCATCACTTAGAATATTGTCAATTTGTCTGTACACACTGGTTTTTTCGAATCGGTGGCATCTGATTTGTCCGTCTTTAAAAAGCTACATAAAAAATGCAAACCTTAGACACATTTAATTATATTGATGAAATTTGATTTTTATTTTTATTTTTTAAAATTTTGGATTTGTTTTATGTTTATAATATATTTTTTTTTGAAAAGCAACTCTCATAATCTAGCTGAACATTATGTCGAAATCCTCCCCTTCTTCCTCTTCTACAACACCAAAAGAAACACATGAAGTTTTCCTTAGTTTCAGAGGCGACGATACTCGCAAGAAATTCACAAGCCATCTCAATAGTGCATTAAGAAGGTTAGATATAAAGACATATATCGATGATAATCTAAAAAGAGGGGATGAAATATCGCAAGCGCTTCTCAAGGCGATCGAGGAAGCAAAACTATCTGTGATAGTTTTCTCGAAAAACTATGCGAATTCTAAATGGTGTTTGGATGAAGTTGTGAAGATACTTGAGTGTAGAAAAAATAATAGGCAAGTTATTTTGCCTGTTTTCTATGAAGTTGATCCTTTCCATGTTCGTCATCAAAGAGGAAGTTACGCTGAAGCATTCGCGAAACATGAAGAACGTTACGCGAATAATATGAACATGGTGCAAAAATGGAGAGATGCTTTAGGTGAAGCAGCTAATACTTCTGGATGGGATTCCTTGTCCAACATCAACAGGTAGTTTTTTACTGCTAAATTTTACTTATTTTAGTTTTTTCAGATGAAAGAGATAACTCAACTGATATGTGATACACGAGTTAATTAAGCTTTTGGTCCAGAGATACAACTTTATAAATTTTTCATGATGATGTTTCTATTAACAGAACGGAATCTGAACTTGTTGAAGAGATCGCTAAGGATGTTATGCAAAAGCTAAACCAGGTTGATGTTAGTGACCTAAGCAAGCAAATTACGAAATTAGGGCAACTTGCAGAGCTTCAGCTTCAATATTATAAAATCATGTCGAGTTACGAGAACCAAGAAAGTTACAACGCAACAGTTGACCGAATAACGGAACTTAAAATGATGAGAAGTATTAGAATGCTTCGTTTGGAACCAGAGATGATTTCATACCTGGAAGATTGTGAAGCTTATTATGAAAGATTTTTTTAGTTGTATGGTGCTGAAATCGTTTTATATTTTAGTTGTATTGTGAATGTGAAAGTTGAAACTATGAACTGGTTGTTATGCTTTTTTTTTAATATCATATTGAATTATGAAAATAGTTTTTTTTTATGGCAAATGGTTAGTAGTAAATATTAAGTAAAACCATTTTTATTCAATAGTTGGAGATTTTGTTAAGTTTTTGCTGTTAATCTATGTTTATGTCTATGTTGTAATGACAGGTTAATAATTGACTGATTGTTAGATTTTGAAACTTAACCGTTTTAAGGAGGGTTAACCGTTCGGTTTGGATCGATTTTAAGAAAAAATTATTCAATTTTGAAATTTGAAATTTGGAAATTGTGCACGCGTATTGGAGAGCCATGACGAACGGTTTCTTATGGACAACCGATTGCGTAGGAGACGAGTTATTCGAATGTGATAATTTTAACACTAAACTGTTACCTTAAAATTTCTAAATATGTTTAAGGGTATGTACCAAAGGCAAATGTTCTTATAAGCAAGGGGTTGATCCTTAACGAATACAGGTTCCTCAGAAGAATTTATGAAACCAAACCAAGGATGTCAAAAAGAAATGTGTTGACCAAAGGAATAAACATGGGAATTGGTCGATTCGACCAAAGTATCAAATAAACATGGAAAAAGTCGGGATCTGCGGCCAGAAGGGAAAAGGGTCAAGACAAATATGGCGAGTGGGATCAGTTGGCAAGTTGGTTTGTTAACAATGCTCTTTATAGTAAGAATGCCGTATGGCTAATCCAGGTAGTGTGTTATTCAGTCTGCTATTCTTGCAGCATATCTCTCCTTTTCTCATACTTGGTTTGATGATCAGCCATTGAGCCTCGGTAGTAAGTAACCCATCATGGCCTCAATGAGAAATTCTGTCCACTGTTGTTTTGTTTGTCTTATATGTGTTATATCTGTCTTCTGAAGCATGGGTACTTGTAAAACGGTGGAATACCCTTACTGGTACACGTACTTACCCTGTACGCGTACGGTATTCCAGTTTTTTCCCCATTATTCCACTGCAAGTACAGTTTGGCTATCTTATATATTCATGCATTCCTTTAAGTTTCACCTTTTCCTGGACTGGTCCTTCAAGTTTTATTTTTTTTCTTCCAAATGGTAATTTATGTTAATTATGTTTACACTGTTTGTCTTTTTAACAAGCTCCATTATAAAAAAGCACTTGTGACATTTTAATATTGAGATAACTTACATAGACATGCCAGACCGTCTCTTACATTTCTGTCTTTGCATCTTGTTTAAGTTTAAATTCCCAACCCCAAAAACCTTAGAATCAGAGTGCCTAATTTTTGGCCAAAATGTCATCATTCAAGAGCAATTGTTTGAATTCATAAACTCAAAACAGTGAGCTGCAACACTATATTCTTCTAACAATGGCTCTTGTTTGAATTATCATTTGGTTCATTGACCCTTTTCTTTTCTTTCTTTTCCTTGACACAGTTACCACGGCTATATAATATTTACAGGAGTATGGGAATTGTTACCTCCTATCAGAATATTCTGGATAATGTGTTCATTCCTCTTTTTGAAGCCACTGTAGATCCAAATTCTCATCCTCAATTACACTTGTTTTTGATGCAGGTTTGTGAATCTGTATTTTTATGTTCATGTGCATTCCTCTACTTTGTATGCTTTTATATTCTGTTGCATAATTTTCCATTCTAGCATAGTAACAGTCAGTGGCTGATCCAAAAACATTGTTCATCGGCGACAAGAAATAGTTACATGATTTTCCAACAAGAGGCTGAACCAAATTCTAGCATAGTAACAACCTAGGTTTACATTAAATATATGTTTATAGTTATTCATGTAGTTTGTCCAAATAATCATCAAATAGTGGTCATCCTGCTACCCCCATTTTTGGGGTCGGCCACTATCAGGGATTGATTATGTAGGTTGATATCCAAATGCCTACTTGGTCCCTGTAAAATAGAAGTTTCATGATAAGCTATAGCCACTTTTAGTGTCCAATGTCTTAAATAAGATTACCTCCAATGTAAAGAACCTAAGAAAAACATAATACATGCAAAATTTTGGAATTGCAGTCATCTTGCTTTGCTCTATCCCGTTATTACATAGGTAGAAATTACGCCATCCGTCCGTAATAGTTTCTTTCATTTGTTGATGTACTAGGTGTTATAAATTTGAGTTTATTCTACATACAGGTGGTTGGATTTGATCTTGTAGACGATGAAAGCAAACCTGAAAGGCGTCCAACTAAGCACATGCCTACTCCATCTGAGTGGACTAATGAATTCAATCCAGCATACTCTTATTATCTATATTACTGCTATGCAAACTTGTACACTCTCAACAAGGTTTATGTTATTTACCATTCCTCTCTTTATAGAGCGCTAGGCCTTTAACATTTGACCATTGCATTCACTTCTTTTCTCTCTTTCAATTTCAATGTCAATTATGCCTCTTTTTGGGTGTGTGTGGCTGGGTTGAGTCCCTCAAGCACAGCAGTGAAAATAAGAAAAGATGGGGGCAGTGCTAAATTCACAAAAGGAACTTTAGGTTATCAACTCACAAAATTAGTATCTTACTGTTGTTTGGTTTCAGCTTCGTGAATCTAAAGGAATGACAATAATAAAGTTGCGGCCTCATTGTGGAGAGGTTATTTTCTGCACCCTAACTGGTATGGTTTAATCATGTATATTTCTTAAGATGCTAATATCGACTAACTCATGCAGGCAGGTGATAGTGATCATTTAGCTGCTGCCTTCCTCCTGTGCCATAACATTTCTCATGGCATAAATCTACGGAAGACTCCTGTTTTACAATATTTATATTACCTTGCGCAGGTTGGTCTTGAGGCAGAAATATTCAATTGGTCAACTTAGTTTTAAAATCTTTCTAATATTTCAGATCTTGCTGCATTCCGTGCTCTTTAAATTATATCTTTGTGTTTTGATGCATGATTGATTATATATTAATACCATTATGTCCTATTTAGGTTGGATTAGCTATGTCGCCGCTTAGCAATAATTCCCTTTTCTTGGACTATCACCGCAATCCTTTGCCCATGTTTTTCCAGCGAGGACTGAATGTCTCTCTATCTACCGATGATCCTTTGCAAATTCATTTGACAAAAGAGCCATTGTTAGAAGAATATAGTGTTGCAGCAAAGGTTGTTTTCTGCTTAATTCCTAGCCTGCTTGTTTAAAGGGTGGTCAAATATTCTGTTAGCTTTCCCTGGGATCAGATATATCTTACTAAAATATGCATTGCAGGTATGGAAACTCTCTGCTTGTGACCTGTGTGAGATAGCTAGAAATTCTGTTTACCAATCTGGATTTTCACATGAAGCCAAGGTAATTAAGGAGAATGTAGGAATTTCACGCTTTTGCATAACAGTATTTATACTAAATACAAATTATTGATTGTCAATTGTTATGCATATTTTTTACTTTTTATCAAATGATTTCATTTTTTCAGGTTTAAATAATTTGTTATTTGAGGGTTCTATCCTTATTGTATGTTAAGGGGGTGTGTGTCTGTTTCATATATTAAAAATCAATTATCAGGAATAAATTATGTATATTTTAATATTGTAAATTTACTTTGACTATGCAAGTTAGAATTGAACGATTTTAAGAAGGTAATTGCTTTTTCCACCTTTATAGTGTGGTTATCATTTTTGAAAATTTAAAATCATTTTTGAAATTTTTAGAGATGCATTTTTGAATACATTATAAATTATTTTTGTCAAAATTTTGTTAGAAGATATATCTTTGAATATTTTAGAGGTGGAGATGCATCTTATAAAATTCTTATGTGAGATATACATCACCAAAAAGTTCCATGCATGCATGGTGGAAATAACATTGTCTAAGTTTGTATTTTTTTTTTTTTGAATTCGAAGTTATTTTAGTCTGACTAACAGTGCTATAATTCATAATTTGATTTAAACATTAACGTCTCCAAATAAGGTAATGCATAATATTACATATTTCTCAAAGTATAGAAAATACTAGTATAACATCCGAAAATACAAAAAAAAAAAACAACCAATTGCATACACCTGATTTTAATCCATTGGCCCCTCCTTTGTCGTCGGTAACCAAGGGCATTCTTTGCCTCAGTAATAAGAATGTGTGAGTGCACTTGTCCATTAGATATTTTGCATGATATCAAAAGTAGAATAACTTTATCATTTATGTATATTGAACGGTATCTTTGAGTCTTTATGTGCACATTTGCATTACGTATCTTAAAATGCATTTAGAACAAGCTTGGAAAGGTACAATGCATTAAAAATGAGTTTTTACATGAAAAACATGTCTACGTGTCAACACATACGATATATGAGTTGACACATGTGGATCAATACTAAAGTTTGTAGCCTTTGTAACTATGTGTCAACACATACAACCTTTCTGACTGACGCATGCTAGAATTTTTTATCTATGTGTCGACACATACATGTTTCATGTCAACACATGTATTGCATTTTTAAAGCATGTAATTCATAGTTTCTATGTGTCGACACATGAGCTTGAACAGGTCGACACATGTCATTACATGTGTCAACACATGAATTATATGTGTCTGTGATTTTTCTGAAAAATTATATTTCATTTTAATTTTTAAGCCTCTCTTTTTGCCTCCAATTTGCACACATATAAATACTTCATACATGCATCATTTTCAACTTAATCAAACTATAAACACTTACAAAAATTTCTAATCATCATCAACCTCTCATCTATGCATACACACAAACAAATTACACTTAATCATTCTTTGTTTGGGTGCCATATAGACTTGTGTTAATAACATTCAATTTAAGTTGGTGTAACCTAAGATTGAGTTGATAATCTTTGGGGTTTCATTAGGAAAAACTTTAGGGTTTGTCCACCAAGACTATAGTGTTGATTTGTGGGTTTTCCTAAGGTTTCGCGATTTGAATTCAATCGAGTAAAAGTTTTGAAGAACAGGTGGTTCTTGTAGAGGAGTGGCGTGAGAGAGTGAACCGATTGGAAATCAATTCTCAATTTGAATTAGGCCGGTGAAAGCTTTGAAAATAATGGTTTCTTCCAGGAGTATAATGAATCAAATCGGTATTGTTGGGTGACTCGGTCAAGCTCAGATCAAAGAAAGATAAAGGGTTAGAATCAACATCACACATAAGGTTTGTAGTGTTGGATTGCTGCATTGCTCTTGTAATCAACTTCTTACGTATAAATTGAAGCTCCACCTTCTTCACTGATGCATCGTCGTCGTAGCACCGTGTCAGTATATCCCACGTAGCCTTCGTCATCGTTGAATCAATGATTTTCTCAAATAAATTTGCATCCACACACTGATGAATTTAGAATAACGTTTTGTAATCTTTCTTCTTTGCATCTCTTTGCGCATTTCTATGTTCCACCGTCGCATTCACTGCAATCGAAATGTAACCTTCAACGACGATATCAAGAACATCTGCAGCACCAAACAACACATGCATTTGAATCATCAACCTATTTCAATTATTTCTACCAAACATTGGAAGCTTTGTATTCAAGTTGTTTCCTCCATTCATCTTCGTTCTTGTGCAGTGAAACTCAAACATATCTCATATCTCACCAAATACTCGCGCTTTCCAATCCCGTAAAATCAAGAAATGCAATTCTGTTACGATTCTGATCGTAAATTCAAGAAAAACAAAATCAATTACATACGTCTTCCATACACTCATGTTTCTCTGTGAACCGAGCAGGAGCTCTATCTACCAATTGTTGAAGCACAAAGTTTAAGATGAAGATGAAGATGGAAGAAGAGAGAGATTCTAACAAATTTTTAGAGATAATTTCTTACTGAAAAACTTGTAAACTAATTACAAATTTATTTTAATACACAAACTAAATTTTCATGTAAGCACAACAAACTTATAACAAAACATATGCTAAAAACTAAATACAACTTTTGGAACAACAACCACCGAAATTTCTAACTTTAGAATCAAATACTGTTTGTGAATATTCGACTTTTGAATATGAATTATTTCTAACATTTTACGGAACTTGCATGACATTCCTATAGAAAAAATGTATTTTAAAAAACTTAATTTTAGACAGCCTTTTAGTTATATAATGGAGTTAGTATATTTCTTAAAGAGACATGCTTTCAACATTCATGTATATTGCCTATTTGCTGCAGAACTCATATATTATGTCATAGAACAACTAGTTGAATGTCCTTCAAAATAAACAAAAACAAATAAAAAAACAGCCACTTGAATGTTTAATAGAAAATCTCAGATCAACTTCCCTTACTGTCTTAACCATACAATAGACTTTTTATACGAAATTTCCTAGTACTCTAGAGTTTGTGTTGAAAATCAGTATTCTATAGAGAAAATTAACTCAAAATTTAAATTTATTAGAAAAAAAGTAAAATATAAAACTCGATTATGAGAGTGTTCATCCTTTTTATACAATACTATGATTTGTATGATCTAGCTGGAATTATTCTTATTTCAGTTCCCATCACTTAGAATATTGTCAATTTGTCTGTACACACTGGTTTGTACATATTTTCAACAACCACTAGCTAGTTATATGGAGTAGACTTTTTATGATATAGCTGTAATCATCCTTCACCTTTTTTTCCTCTCTTTTGTTAAACTAATTCAGTTGATAGTTGTACGGGACACAAAATATACGAATTCGAATCTGCGATATCTGATTTGTCCGTCTTTAAAATATTACATAAAAAAATGCAAACCTTAGACACATTTAATTATATTGACGAAATTTGATTTTTATTTTTATTTTTTAAAATTTTGGATTAGTTTTTATGCTTATAATATATATTAGATTTTCAATAACTTCCAAGAAGCTGCTTCAACCTATTAAATTAAAGAAGGCATGTTATTTATAGAATAACTAGAGAGAAAGAATTTCAATCTTCAACATATCAACAACTCTCATAATCTAGCTGAACATTATGTCGAAACCCTCCCCTTCTTCCTCCTCTACAACACCAAAAGAAACACATGAAGTGTTCCTTAGTTTCAGAGGCGACGATACTCGCAAGAAATTCACAAGCCATCTCAATAGTGCATTAAGAAGGTTAGATATAAAGACCTATATCGACGATAATCTAGAAAGAGGAGATGAAATATCGCAAGCGCTTCTCAAGGCGATCGAGGAAGCAAAACTATCTGTGATAGTTTTCTCGAAAAACTATGCGAATTCTAAATGGTGTTTGGATGAAGTTGTGAAGATACTTGAGTGTAGAAAAAATAATAAGCAAGTTATTTTGCCTGTTTTCTATGAAGTTGATCCTTTCCATGTTCGTCATCAAAGAGGAAGTTACGCTGAAGCATTCGCGAAACATGAAGAACGTTACGCGAATAATATGAACATGGTGCAAAAATGGAGAGATGCTTTGGGTGAAGCAGCTAATACTTCTGGATGGGATTCCTTGTCCAACATCAACAGGTAGTTTTTTACTACTAAATTTTCCTTATTTTAGTTTTTTTCAGATGAAAGAGATAACTCAACTGATATGGATAGACTAGTTAATTAAGCTTTTGGACCAGAGATAAATTTTATCTTTGGGCCGGACCCTAGAGCATATTTATAAATCTAACCACTTTATAAATTTTTTTCATGATGATGTTTCTATTAACAGAACGGAATCTGAACTTGTTGAAGAGATCGCTAAGGATGTTATGCAAAAGCTAGACCATGTTGATGTTAGTGACCTAAGCAAGCAAATTACGAAATTAGGGCAACTTGCAGAGCTTCAGCTTCAATATTATAAAACTATATCAAATTACAAGAACAAAGAAACTTACGACGCAACAGTTGACCGAATAACGGAACTTAAAATGATGAGAAGTATTAGAATGCTTCGTTTGGAACCAGAGATGATTTCATACATGGAAGGTTATGAAGCTTATGAAAGATTTTTTTAGTTGTATGGTGCTGAAATCGTTTTATATTTTAGTTGTATTGTGAAAGTTGAAACTATGAACTGGTTGTTATGCTTTTTTTTTTTTAACATCATATTGAATTATGAAAATAGTTTTTTTTTATTGCAATGATCATGGATTCAATGATAACGGATGGCAAATGGTTAGTAATAAATATTAAGTAAAACCATTTTTATTCAATAGTTGGAGATTTTGTTAAGTTTTTGCTGTTAATCTATGTTTATGTCTATGTTGTAATGACAGGTTAATAACTGACCGATTGTTACATTTTGAAACGATTGTTACATTTTGAAACTTAACCGTTTTAACGAGGGTTAACCGTTCAGTTTGGATCGATTTTAAAATAAAAATTATTCAATTTTGAAATTTGGAAACTTTGCACGCGTATTGGAGCGCCATGACGAACGGTTTCTTATGGACAACCAATTGCATAGAGACGAGTTATTCGAATGCGATGATTTTAACACTAAACATGAAACTCCGATGGGAGGAGAATTCAATGAAAGTTTAGAAATTTATAGTAAAGTTACAAATTGAATAATTTTCTCTTTTATATTCAAAAATCTTACCAAAATCTAAGACTTATTTACGTTCCTAAATTTTTGGCATAGACTTTGCAAACCACCACAGCAAAAGTCACAAAGAGGCATATGCAGCGTAACCCTCTTAATTGATTATAAAATCAACTTGTACTTGAAAAAATGGCCTAATAATCTTACTTGAAAAAATTCCGTACTCTATTCTTGACTTGCAAACGTGAACACATGAAATCCTTTTCTTGGTTGCTTCCTGGATCACTATTCTTATGTTGACCATAAATAATTTATTTTATATTAATAAATTTAGTAAATAATTATATATAAAAATATCATGCAAACAGAATAAAATGCGTCACTTAATAAATGTTACACGCATATTTTAACAGCCACTTGAATATGTGAAATTTGAAATCTATGTCAACTAGATCACACCTTAATTCGATCTTCAAGACTGTTCAAGGAAGGCTGGAGGTAGTTAACATTGAAATTAGCATCAACTTTTAATAACTTCTAATCAAAATCTCAGTCAACTTATCATTCATATTTCGTATGATTTACACAAGCAAGACCATTTTTATTTGAGCAACTCAACTTTAAAAAAAAAATATTTTTTTTAAATTAATTTTTTTATATGTATTTTTTATAAATTGAAACACTAATTTTGACATCCTATAATATAAATATATATTATTAAAGATCAAAACATAATCACAATTTTTAAAAAAAATTGTGTTTTAAAAGTGATATTTATAAAAATCTATTTAAAATTAAGTGATTTTTTGAAAATTTAAAATAAAAAAGAATTAAGTAAAATGATGAATACTTAAAATAACTTTTTAAAAATAACTATTCAAATCAAATTTGTGTTTGAATTTTTTATTAAAATAAATTAAAACTCTTTTTTACACAAAATTATGTAATATTATAAAATTCATTTTTTTTAAAAAGTTGACGGGTCTATTTGATTTGACATTTTTTAATGATTTTTATAATGTTACATGTTTTTGTGTAAAAAAAGTTTATTAAAAGAAATTTTTTATAAAATTTTTTATTAAAAATTTGATTTGAATAATTATTTTTAAAATGTTATTTTAAGTATTTCATTACTTTATTAAGAAAATGGATATCAAAATTTCAAAAATCCGCTTAATTTTGAATCTATTAAAATAATTTTTCATAAAAATCAGTTTTGAGAAACAACATTTTAATTTTTTTTTTACAATTTCGACTATTTTTTGATCTTCAATAATGTATGGTTATGTTATGAAATATCAAAATTAGTTTTTCTATTTAGAAAAAGCATATATATAAAAAAAATTCTAATATTTCTTTAAAATGTTTTTATAATAATTATTGTAAAAAATACAAAGAAAAACTCTTTTAAAAAAAAAAAGCTAAATCAAACATGCCATAGATCGCTCCATGATAATTTATTTTCAAGTCAACTAGTCGGAGACCCGTACTTCCGCACGGGTGAATTTATTTTAATATTAACAAAATAATATTTTAAATATACATGTGAAAAATTCATATTTATTTGAGAAAGTACAATAAAAAATAATGAAATCAAAATATTATAATAAATTATATGATTAGACAAAATATAATGGTCAATTTGACAATGATGTATTTAGATACATGTATGCATTTAAATTAAACTACATAATGGAAAAATAAACAATTATTATATAAACTTAATTGTAATAAATAATTAGAAAAAACATGTGACATGGAGAAAGAAAAAAAATTGACATTTAAAATTAATGATAATAATTCGATAGTGA
The DNA here is from genome assembly GCA_021764765.1 of Vicia sativa. NCBI lineage: Eukaryota > Viridiplantae > Streptophyta > Magnoliopsida > Fabales > Fabaceae > Vicia > Vicia sativa. The sequence continues at coordinate 13,310,533 of CM038796.1, forward strand.
TCCGTTAGATAAAATGTCAGTTGTATGTATGACTATGTACTATTATTCTATTTGATAAAAAAAATATTTAATTTTATTGAAATTAAAAAATAGATTAATTAGTATTTTTAGTGATAATAAATAAATAGAATAGATAAAATATGTCTTAAATACAAAAAATAAAAAAATACTTGTCAAATGATGAACAATGGTGCATCATCTAATATACATAATCTTAAATGAATATTGTTCACATGATAATTATATTATTCCATTTGAAAAGAAAACATGAGTTTTTATAGGATTCATTTACAAATATTTACGAATATTAGTAATAACTATAAATTTTAAAAATACTTTTTTGATTAAAATAAAAAAGGTAAAATGGTGACAGTGACCCGTAAAAATAGTAAATTTGAGGGGTTCTAATTCACTACAAAAAAGACTCTCAGTTTCAACGTGAATATCACGTCACAACTTGAAAAATCACTTCGTAACTCATTTTCAGCGACAGGAGCATTTATGTCGCTGGGGAACAAATGACAAACTTGTTACGACGTGAAATACATGTCACAAAGTTGTGACGTGGTATTCACATCGCAACATAGTTGCACAGGGGAGCAGTGGGATAGACAATAAAGTTGCTTTAGTTGCGACGTGAAATACATGTCACAACTTTGTGACATGTGTTCCACGTCGCTACATATGACGTTATTTAAAAAAAATTAATTACTAATAATTTTCTTTTATATATAATAAATTAATTAATTAATATAATAAAATTATATAATTATATATTTATATAATAAAGTTTTATATAATAAATTCATATAATACAATTTTATATAATAAATTTGGTAAACTAAAATTATATAATTAAATTTAATATAATAAAACTAATAAATAAAAATTTAAAATTTAAAATTTAAATAAATTTAAATAAATTTAAATAAATTCAAATTTAAAATATCTTACATAAATGCAAATTTAAAAACAAATTAAATACAAAGTGTTTTTACGGGCATCTTCACCTGGATAGTTATCAAGATCAAAATCATCATTTCCGTCATCCTCTAGCTCTTGATCAGGAACATTTTGATTTCCACCACCTTGCATAAATCGTCTCATCTGCTCCTCTATATCAGATTATCTCTTCTGCATGATCTCCAATTGTTGTTCTTGCTCTTGTCTCATTGCCGCCATTTGGACCTCCATTTCGCGTCTAACCTCACTTAACGCCAATTGTCTTACTGTTTCAACTTCTGCTCGTGTCAGATTTGGTTGACGTGACCCTCCTTCTCCATCTCTAACTCTTTGAAATAGTTTCCTATCACCAATTCTCAAGCCGACTGCCAAATTTCCACCCCAAAAAAGCAACCATTAGACCCTTTTCCCTCAACTACTTGATTCCAAATATAGAAATCAACATCTGCATGAAGTGGCTCCCCCTCAGCTGGAGTATATTCAGGATCATTTTCCAGAAAAACTGTGAGCAATGTTTGATAATCATCCTGCACATACATACAGTAAAAAAATTAAATAAAATATTTACATATACATTAAATTATATTAAATTAAAATATACTAAATTAATATATATATATATATATATATATATATATCGGTTGCCAAGTGAAAATCACGTCACAAATTTGTTATTAAATTAAAAATAATATAAACAACATAAATTAAATTACTTACAAAAGCTCTTCGCGTGCGCTCGTCAACAAAACCTCCCGATCTCTTTGTCCGAGTCCTTGTAATCAACTCAATGATCAATGGTGGTCTCCCTAACTCCTTAGTCTAAATAATAAAATTAAAATTAATTAATAAAATATATTATAAATAAAAATATAACTTAAAAAATTAGTAATATTCACCATTCGCTGAACATGTTCCGCAATACTAATACTTCCAACAATATTGACACAACCCCCCCTTTTTGGATGCCCTCATCTTCTTAAAAGTTTCTGATTTAGTTTTGAATTCTGACGAATCGCAATATGTAAGAAGTTCATCGAAAACCTCTACGCCTATCTAGTTAGGACAGATACCATGAAGCTCATAATTCTCCCTAGCCCACCATATTATATCATAAAATCTTCTAGAGGTTCTGCTATAATAGTTTTTTTCAATCATTTTCTCGTTCAACGGATCCCACACACATTTTTCATGCAATGTTGTATGACTTTAAAATAAAAGTTAAGTAATTATAATGAAAATGTCATTTAAATAAAAATAACTAAAACAATAAATTAAATTTACAACTTAAATAAATAACAATACCTTAAAATTTTTAAACCATTCTTCTTTATTTGTAACCTCGCCAAAGTTCTTCCAAAATGATTTATACATCCGCTGAATTATATAATTTATAACCTTGGCAGCAGTCTAACTTGGCTCGAAACTAAACAACAACATTTTGAATTAACAATATTAAATATAAATTTATACAAAAAATGAAAATGTATACATACTTAAATAAAAGTTTATAAATAAAAAACTTACTTGCTTCCTTCGGGCCAAATCCAAAACCTCCCGTCAATGACATGAATCTCACTCAGATCATCCCTCCCACGAAGGTCAGCTTCATCTATCTCATCAACTGCCACATCAACATCACCATCATCCTCACATCCAGGTACATGTGTTGGCGTGGGGTGCTGGATCCTCTAGTCTATTTGGAATGTAGGGTGCGAGATCCTCCAGTCTGTCTGGAATGTGGGGTGCAAGATCCTCCAGCCTGTGTGGGACGTGGACTGGGGGATCGTCCAACCTGTGTGGGACGTGGACTACGGGATCCTCCAACCTGCTGGGAGGATGAGGGCATCTGTGTGGGATATGGAAAACTAGGTCCTCCCATCTGCTGGAAGGATGAAGGCATCTGGGTCTGTGGGAAAGGAAAACCAGGTCCTTCAGTCTGTTGGAAGGATGAGGGCACCTGGGTCTATGGAAAAGGAAAACCACGTCCTCAGTCTGCTGGAAGGATAAGGGCATCTGGGCCTGTGGGAAAGGAAAACTGGGTACTCTAGCCTGCTGGAAGGATGATAGAATCTGTGTGGGATATGGAAAACTAGGTCTTCCCGTCTGCTGGAAGGATGTAGGCATCTGGGTCTGTGGAAAACTAGGTGGCACAAAAGTTGCAGGTACCCTAGACGGGTATGTCTGAGAGGAGAGTAATGGGACAAAAGCCTGAGTACTGGCCATGGACATAAGATCAACCTGACTCTGAGGGGGGGGAGGCACATGGCCGAGTGAGGTTCCTCACATGTTACTACCCTCAGACGTTGGGACTTTTTACCACTATCCTTACTCTTAGGTGGCATTTTACCTATATATATATATATATATATATATATATATATATATATATATATATATATATATATATATATATATATATATATATATATATATATATATATTCATCAATAAAGATAATAAATTCATTAACATAAATAGATATTTATTAATAAATTCAATAGATATTCATTAACACGTTCATTACATGTTCATTAATATTACATTCAATAAATTGTTTAGTTATTCTAAATCTTCATGCTCGTTATCGATATCATTCTCATAATCCGATATAATATTGTCCTTGGATTCAAACTCTTCATCATTCTCGTCACCCACATTATTATCAACCAAAAATATAGACGCATCAACTTGATGTCCCTCAACAGTTGTATCAGACAAACTTGTAATGTCTTTAGCTGCAACCACATCATTAATTTGTTCAACATCATCAACTTGGTAGGCAACATCTTCCACTAGATCGCTAGTTTCAATATGACCTAACGGTTTTGTTTTTATTACAACATACCATCCTCTTTTACATATTACAAATGAAGGATAAGGAACATAATACACTTGTCTAATAATATGTGACATTATGAAAGGGTCATACTCTTTGTATCTCCGATTCATTTGAATCTCAACAGTACCATATGACTTGTCTATTTTTGTGCCTCTAGTTGGATCATACCATTCACAATGAAACAAGAAAACTTTATTTTCCGAGTCCAAGTAATTGTATACCAACTCGTAGATATGTTTAACAAAACCATAGAAGTCGTCTTCACCGCCATCTGTAACTCCTTTTACAAGTACACCAATGTTTATGGTTTTTTTCCCTTTGGTCCATGCCTCAGTGTGAAATTTATATCCATTCACGAAGTATGTGTGCCAATCATTTGCGCTTTGGATAGGGCCTTCTACCATGTTTTTCAAATGGAGTATTTCTGGAGTTGGTGCAAGAACGCAAGACAATCTTTGCTTGAACCATAAGGGAAATTGAGCATGAATGACACCGAATGTTGACTGTACACCAGTACTATGAAAATAGGCATTGTTAAATTCCTTACAAAACACACACCATAAGTTTAATAAGTTTGGTATACACACATTGTCAACAGAGTTAAAAATTTTGGGTAAACTTACTCAAGATATGGCTTAACTTCAACACAATTGATCAAGACATAGACATGTGCGGATTGCATTTCTTTTTGGGTCAACCCATGCACACCCTTCTTTCCAGAAGTTTGACCTGGAATCCCGAAGAATGATAAGGTGAATTGACTTCTATGGTTGAGATTTACAGGATTCGGTATGATTCTAGGAGTTAACATCAAGTGATTGAAATAGTGACTGCAAAAATGTGATGTTCTCCGATGCAAGTAATGTGCACATATAGATCCTTCTACTCTAGCTTTATTTTTCACTAATCGTTTTCAATCACCCATGAACCTTTCAAACGGATACATCCACCTATATTGAACAGGTCCACTAAGATAAGCTTCATATGCAAGATGCACAGGTAAATGTTCCATGGAGTCAAAGAAACCAGGCGAAAATACTTGTTCCAACTTACAAAGAATGAGTGCAATATTTTGGTCCAACTTAATGATGTCTTCCACTTTTAAAGATGACGCACAAATATCTCTGAAAAATTGACTAATTTCAGTTAGTGGATCAAAAACATGTTTGGGTAGCGATCCAAATGCAATTGGTAGCAATTGTTCCATAAAAATGTGACAATCATGACTTTTCATACCATGCAACTTTCTAGTGTTAGGGTCAGCACACTTTGCTAAATTCGATGAATACCCATCAGGCGTTCTTAAATATTTTAACCATCGATAAACCGCTTTAGCTTCTTGGGAAGTCAAAATGAAACAAGCCTTGGGTTTTAATAACTTTCCATTCGGTTAAGGCTTCAACTCCAACTCTTTTCGGTTACACCAAAATTCCATGTCTTGTCTAGCCTTCTCATTATCTTTTGTTTTGCCTATCACATCCATCACTGTGTTAAATACATTACCAAAAAAATTCTTCTCAATATGCATAACATCAAGATTATAGCGCAACAAATTATCTTTCCAATACGGGAGGTCCCAAAATATACTTCTTTTTGTCCAATTGTGTGTGACTGTATCCTTCAATTAGGTATGCTTTGCAAGTATCTGTAAATTTTGGTAGTTCACAAACTTGGTTTCATATAGCACCTGATGACAATCGAGGCGGAGGAAAATCCGTCACTCGTTTATCTTTTTTAAATTTGTCTTGTTTCTTCTATAGGGATGATTTGTTGGTAGGAATCTGCGATGACATTCAAACCACGAGCTTTCCCCCCTTTATCCAACGTAAACACTTTGGTGTATTCCATGCAATGCAGACAACCAATTTTTCCATGTGTACCCCAACCAGACAACATGCCATATGTTGGAAAGTCATTAACGGTCCATATCAAGGCAGCTCGCAATGTAAAGTTCTGTTTACGGGATATATCATAAGTCCATTCTCCAATCCACAACCTCTTCAAATCATCAATTAAATGTTGTAAGTACACATCAATTCCGACTTTTGGACTGTGCGGGCCTGGTATGACGCACGTCAAAAACATGTATGGTTTTGTCATGCACATCTCAGGAGGGAGGTTGTAAGGGGTTACAATAACTAGCCAACAAGAATACGCACTTCCCGACGCTTGCACGTATGGGGAAAAACCATCAGAGCATAATCCAAGCCTGATATTTCTAGGTTCTGCAGCAAAATCTGGATGTGTCAGATCAAAGTGCTTCCATGCCTCACCATCAGATGAATGTCGCATAGTGCCTGAACTTGTTTGGTTTGTATGATGCCATGTCATTTGACTTGCACTGTGCATTGAAGCAATCATTCTTTTTAACCTTGGTATTATTGTAAGATAAAGCATGGATTTTCTGCTACACGCTTTTGCTTATTGTTAACGACTTTACTGCGAACTTGATATATCAGACTATTACAAAACTTACACCCCTCTAACGATCCATCTTGAGTACCAAACTCATTGTCATAAAAGAACATGCAACCGTTAATGCAACAATCAATCTTTTTTACTTTTAAACCCAACTTCGACACCCACTTCTTTGCATCATAATAACTTGTAGGCAAGTTGTCTTTTGTTGCGGTGGAATCCAAGATCACTTTTGCGAAATTTTCCAAACACTGATCAGAAACATTCCAATTTGACTTGGCGGCCAATAATCTCACACATTGATAACTTTGAGTCTGACGACCCTTCAAACAATGGTGTATTCATCTCATTCATCAATTGATAAAATCTTTGCGCTTCCTGTAACACCTCAATATTACCCAAGGTTTTATATGCAAAAATCAGAGTAATTTAAATTTTCATAAATTCAATACTGAGGCGTCACACCTTCAAAACCAAATCACTTTAAATAGTTTGCTTTAAAGTATAAATCTCGGATACATTGCATCGTCGGAAATCATAAATTGATTCTTAGAAATCAAAACATCTTCTTTATTAAACTTCCTCATCAAATCATGTTTTCATAAAGTATGATTCTTATTCACAAGGAGATAACAACAAAAGAACAACAACAAGACAACACAAATATTCCCCCCGAGTGCTACGTATCAGAGCGACACCGACTCGACTAACAGCAACTATAAACTTCGTCTTCATAACCTGCACGTTACCAGTATAAAGGTAACGGCGAAACAAGTAAAGCATGAGATACTCCAAAATATATAATTAAAGGCATGATAACATATATATATATATATATATAGTTTTGGAGTCATAAAAGATATAGGTTAATAAATGCATTCCAACACATATCCAAATCTCACTCACTTTAATCGTCGTTATAATGTGTATAATCAACACTTTATCGCCATAACCTCATCGACATAAATCATCACAACAACACATAAACTTTCATCACCACGAAATCATCACAAGTCAATACGTCACTAATCAACACGGCAATCATAAACAACAACATCAAACAATGCTAATAACATAAGCAACAAAACTTTGGAGTATAACTCCCATCATGGTTGCCATAGTTTTCAGGCCAATCAAATCCAACAACACAACATAAACAAAATCATCACAAATTCGCTAAAGCCCATCGTCGCTTTGGCATAAAAGCCCTCGTCGCTTGGCATAAAAGCCCTCGTCGCCAATGCAATGTATGTGACTCGACAACACGACACAACAATAACATCATCATCACACTCCAAAATTGGCATAAAGCCCACATCGCCATAATTTATCCACATCAAGATAAATAAATCATCGCATCATATTTGCATTATGCAAAACATCACCAATAATTCATCATCATCAAAACTCACGCATTCACAAATCGGAAGCATTTATTAACAACATCAATATAATCATCACATCATCATGTACAAACAGATATATCATCATTATCAACAAAGTCATTTAATCATGAACAAATCGTCGCAAACCTCATGTATAATCATATAGCATCGTCATCAAATAAATCACTCAATTCTAAACATGGAAAAATAATCAAACATCAATAATTATCGCAAAAGTCATTCATAATAACTGGCATTAATCATAATCGTCAACATCGCAATCGGATTGTCCATACGTGTCTTAAATCGACTAAAACGCAATCCGATTCAATTTAACCGTAATTTGGCCTATTTCGGGTCGTTTCATAAAAACTCGTAGTTTCGAAAAACTAACCTCACCACTATGTTTTACACGTTGAACTTAGCTAGCACGTTAATTTTCGTTGAATTCTGAGCAACTTGCTCCGTCGCCGAAATTACCGAAATCGGGAAATCGGAACATAATCGGGTTCTGAATTTAATCGGCTAACTTATGTCCTAATTTTATTTTATTAATACCAACTAGTTGTATAAGGATTTAAGGAAAATGTAAGAAACAGAAGCAAACTGAAGTTATGCAGAAAAATGGATTATGTAGAAACAGAAAAACAGAAAAACAGATACAGCAAAATCCACATTTTTGTTACTTCATCTAGCAAGCATGGGTCGTACGTCCCAGGGGGTTAAGGGAGAGGGGGCGGGCGCCTTCTAGGCTGGGGCGGTCTCCCTCCATGCTGGGGTGGGCGCCTCCCATGCTACAAATCCTCCAATCCTTCTTCTTCTCCATGGTTTGTGCTATAGGCTGTGTTCTGCTATGGTTTCTTTTATAGTTTTTCTTCATTTCCATTCTTACAACTTATTCCTACTAGCCATGGTATTTAAACACCTATATCAATACTCCTAACTCTACTCTCCTAAGTCGTTCCAACAATCACACACACAACTCATAAATCCTACTATCAATTTATCTTAAATCCAAATATATCAACCAAAACCCTAACTATATGAAATGGAAAATCAAACCCCTTACCTCAAATGCTTGGATGATTGCAAGATGCTCCAACAAAAGCCAAACCTCAAGCTTGCTCTTGCTCTTCTTCTTCTTCCTCCAAAACCTTCTATTTCTCTCTATGCTTCTATGTTAGGTTTTGTGTTGAAAAATGGAAGAAATGAGGAAATAATGGTTTTATGAAGGATTCTAGTACTAGCCAAGGGTGTACACCCAATTCTCATAAATTAATCCTCACACCCCTAACTATTATTAATTAACACTTTAATAATATTATTAACTCAATTAATTAAAATAACTCCGGGGAATTAAATATCGGTCCAAATAATATTTTACCGAACCGAACGGAATAAAAACCGGACCGAATCGAAACGTCGCCAAATATATTAACAGATATATCGATTAATATAAATATTCTCGTCGCAAAATAAATATCGATCGGTAACTCGAAAATATTAATATAATATAATATTAATTAAAATGGGGCGTTACAACTCTCCCCCACTTATAAACTTTTCGTCCTCGAAATTTCGACCAAAACGAACAATTCGGGACATGCCTACACATTCGTCCCCTCAATCCTCGCGTCAATTAAACAACATACAAAAGACACCAAAAACAAGGGCATCTCCCTAACCACAACGTCCCGTCAAGAACAACCATGCCGAGATGCAAAGCCCATCCAATGCACTCGAAAACCAACTAACAACCCAACAACCAAACGAGTCGCAGACACACCGGTTCACTCGAGAACCAAACAAACAAGATCAATACCATCCTAACGCCTCAACCATGGAATTAGTCACCCACTAGAACCGACACTTCGGAAACGAGTCATCAAAGATAGGAACATAAAGTCCTTCGACACAACATCGACTCCATCGCTAAAACGAAGACAACAAAATGGTTATTCAAATCAAAACTGAAACAATCAGAATAGGATAGTACCACGCGTGCTACGCAAACACGAAAAAGATGTCTTCATTCACGCATAAGTACGAACTCAAGAAGTACACTTGCAGTTATCGCTTTCATTCCATAAAATCACAAGGTCACATCGTCCTTGAAGGTTACCAACGTACAACCCTTGAATAATAACTAGTTACTCAAACATAACCGAACTGCGATACACCATGCATTCTAGGGCGTATACTGACGACTTGCGACTATAACTCACTAGTCCAAATCCAACAATCTTGCATACACGCTAAAAATTCAATGCTCGATATTTAAACCATGCTGCGTCACTTTTACGCATATGATGCCAACCGTAAAACAACTTGGTTAATCCTCAACTTCACAATTACTCAGAATGGATACGTTCAAAGCGTACACCCATCAGGATACCTCATAACATCAGTCTCATCAACTCAAAAAATCACTCTTTCATTCTTGATTGATCAACGTCCATTGATCCTCTAAAATACACGACATAGTTTGACCTTTTCAAATATTGTCCAAATATTCACTTGTGAAACTTCGACGTATACACTTGACTTCAATGAAGTCTTCCTTTATGCCAATTCAATTCCCAAAATTTGTATTAAGTAATCACCATCCTCGCACCGTCGCAACGATCAATACACAGGTTTCTTATTCGAAACACCTTTCATAACTTTCAATCTTCCAAAGTGGTAATTCAAACCAAAACACTCTCTCAAGAACTCTACCCATCAACATCATCTCATACTCCTGTAATTACAAAACAGGTTGGACTTAGAACCATAACATAAATATTATGGAATCCAACATGAACACCGTCGCGACCGACTTCAGTCACAAATAGAACATCTTCCTTTATAAAACATCAATCATCTTAAGGTACCTGTGGCTACCAAACCATCTCAAAATTCTTTACCGTCAAGACTTATCTTAGTCGTAATCTAATAATCCACCGCGACCATTAGTATCCGACGAAATCCATATGTTAGTAGTGAACAAATCCTTAATAACCTTTTGAACTTAATCTCAACAAGTGTCCCAAAACAAACATGCGACATTCTTCAAAATAATAAATCGGATATTCGGGGTTATTCGCGATATCAACATACTAAACTCAACACCAGACGAAGTCTCTTTATAGATCGTACTGAAACTTTGAATTGTTTTCAACAACTCCAATCTCCTCGTCGTTAACATCAACACCCTTAAGATTTCAACTGAGCACAACCGCATCAAACTCTAACTCACGCGTCCGGAAAAAAATTTCCCTATGAAAATCAAATCGTCCATGGTGACAAAACACTCTGCCAAATCTAGGCCGAAATATATCTTAAGTCCAAAATAAAATATCATTATACACCACACCATGTTCTCCAGTACTAAACAAGACCAAAATCAAAGCATTCGCTTAACTTTTCACCGGCTCAAACAAATTCACTTCCCATTGCGAAGTCCAAATAACGACTCGACCATCTCAAGTCAAAGCACCCTTGATCAATACCAACTTATAAAAAGATCTTCCATCAAACTCGCAAAGCTAACCATCCAAAAAAAAAGGAACTTCTAAGCTCTTAAATACCTCTTGAGGTCTTCTACAAGATACAAATTAAATCTTCGCGGGACTGTCCAAAATATCACCGTCTAAGTCGCTTACTTAAGGCACTCACTTCCAACAGTTCAAAACTCTTTCTTTAGAATATTCAACATACACTTCGTTCCTTTGTCTAAAAACGACACACCAACTAAAGAGACCTTTTCTTTCTTCTCGAACAACAAAACCGGCGTAATCCATGGCGACCCACTTGAACAAGCAAACTCTGCTCAAACCATTCCTCAAGTTGACTCGTCAACTCTAACTCGGAAGCATACATCCATTAAGGATATTTCGAATCACGATTAGTTCCATAAACTTAATCCGTCAAAACTTCACTTTGCACTACGGCGGTAATTCACTAACATCTTCACAATATGCTTCAGAAGAATCACAACAAGAAGTTCGCTTGCCAAAATCTTGTTTCTCACCAAAATCCAAATTCGCCCGCAACACAAGTAACCATGCACCACCTTGTGCTAACTCATCTGCTTCATACACTATTAAGCTGGCAAGACAAGTCAATCCCAACCAACACAAATCCCGACTACTATCAACAAGAGATTAAGGGTGATCAATTCCTCAATTTGTCAATAGATAGTCGACAATCATGATGGTGACATAAAACATCTTTACCAACTACAACAACATCTTCAAACTTACACTTCAAGTTACCAAAGCATAACACTGCATGAGGCTCCAACTTAAGCCACAAGCGCCACCAAGAAGTAAAACTTCTCCCCTACTTGTTTCACACTCATCTATGCAGACAAACAGTTAGAAACAAGCAAGTAACCACAGTGCTTCACACACATGCCATATACAACATGGTTAAACACATTAATAACCTGGCCGACAGACCGACCTGCTCTGATACCACTAATGTAACACCCCAATATTACCCAAGGTTTTATATTCAAAAATCAGAGTAATTTAAATTTTCATAAATTCAATACTGAGGCGTCACACCTTCAAAACCAAATCACTTTAAACAGTTTGCTTTAAAGTATAAATCTCGGATACATAGCATCGTCGAAAATCATAAATTGATTCTTAGAAATCAAAACATCTTCTTTATTAAACTTCCTCATCAAATCATGTTTTCATAAAGTATGATTCTTATTCACAAGGAGATAACAACAAAAGAACAACAACAAGACAACACAAATATTCCTCCCGAGTGCTACGTATCAGAGCGACACCGACTCGACTAACAGCAGCTATAAACTCCGTCTTCATAACCTGCACGTTACCAGTATAAAGGTAATAACGAAACAAGTAAAGGGTGAGATACTCCAAAACATATAATTAAAGGCATGATAACATATATATATATATATATATATATATATATATATATATATATATATAGTTTTGGAATCATAAAAGATATAGGTTAATAAGTGCATTCCAACACATATCCAAATCTCACTCACTTTAATCGTCGTTATAATGTGTATAATCAACACTTTATCGCCATTGTAAGTGTTTTGTGTTGGCTGCAATTTTTGGTAAAACCATATTGGTGTGTCAATGTCTTGACTGATGTCATGATATTCTGATATGAAGACAAATTCTGCAGAAGGAGTGTATTTACAGGTGCAGCTCAGAATCTTTGCATAACAGATGATTATGCTATTCTCAGAAGAACAGGTTCTGCAAGAGAAGTGTGCAGGATGTATGATGTCATGACCAATGTTAAGACATCCTATACTTAATAAGTTATTGTGCAGGTTTTTATTTCCTGAGAGTTTTCAGGATTCTGTTGGGCTGTTCTGACCAGATTGGTGTGTCAATGTCTTGACTGATGTCATGATATTCTGGGTTGAAAATAAATTCTGCAGAAGAAGTGTTATACAGGTACAACTCAGTTTGGTTGCATAGCATAATGATCTGCTATGATCTGTTATGCTGGAAATCTGCAAGCAGAATGACTAATGTCATGACCAACGTTATGACATTCTGTGCATAATATATTGTTATGCAGATTTGTTTTTCCTAAGAGTTTTCAGGATTTTGTTGAGCTGTTCTGATGTGGATTATATATGCTCACGTGGACTTGAGGTTAATTTGGTTTTACCCCTACTTTGTTATGTTGTAAAGACCAAATCTTTAGGTGAACTTTGGTTAACCCTAGCTACTTTTATGGAAGCCCAAGTTGAAGACTTTACTGCTTCTATAATATGGAACAAACCCTTATGATTGAGCTGCGCCTTTTCTGAGAAGAAGAAGAAGTAGATTTTAATTTGTATTTTAGTAATTCTTGTGAGCCAAACAATTATCTTTTGATAAGTGTCTTGGAGTAGGATTTGGTTGTAAGGGTAGTTTATCACTCAAAGCTTTGAAGCACGAGTATTGTGTCTCTTGATTAAAGCTTTGAAGCAAAATCAAGTATGTTTATTGAAGAATGTCTTCACAATTCTATTAATCATTAGGTTAGTATCACTGCTGTGATTGAGGGGGAGTGAGTAGGAACTCAGGTCTAAGTAGGACTTAGATTGAACTTGCATTGGGTAGGTCTTAAGTGAAGGAGATAAACTGGTTGGTTTATTCCTGAATTAATACTACTTATAGTGGATTTCCTCCCTGGCTTGGTAGCCCCCAGATGTAGGTGTAGTTACACCGAATCGGGTTAATTGATTGTGTTCTTTACTGCTTTTTAAATTACTGTTTGGATTGTTAACTGTTTGTCAGATACGGTGTCATAACATTCACTTTGACATTAAGTATCTGCTGCCAGAATTTCAGCCATAACCTCATCGACATAAATCATCACAACAACACATAAACTTTCATCACCACGAAATCATCACAAGTCAATACGTCACTAATCAACACGGCAATCATAAACAACAACATCAAACAACAACATCAAACAACAACATCAAACAATGCTAATAACATAAGCAACAAAACTTTGGAGTATAACTCCCATCATGGTTGCCATAGTTTTCAGGCCAATCAAATCCAACAACACAACATAAACAAAATCATCACAAATTGGCTAAAACCTATCGTCGCTTTTGGCATAGAAGCCCATCGTCGCTTTGGCATAAAAGCCCATAGTCACAAACATCATCACATCATATTTGCATTAAGCACTTCATCAAAGTCAAATCATCGCAAAACTCATCATTTATATTCATTGCATAGTTATCATGAAATTATCACATCATATTCATTTCATGTTCATCATAAAGATCATCACAAAACAAAACATCATATATCATCGCAATTCCACATAAACCATCACATAAAACTCAACATCAAACGACTCGACAACATAACCGACTCCATGAGACACGACTATGTTATGCATGTGGTACCCATCGCTTTGTCCGTAATTAGGGACATTGGCATAAAGCCCATCGTCGCTTTGGCATAAAAGCCCTCGTCGCTTGGCATAAAAGCCCTCGTCGCCAATGCAATGTATGTGACTCGACAACACGACATCACAAACACGACACAACAATAACATCATCATCGCACACCAAAATTGGCATAAAGCCCACATCGCCATAATTTATCCACATCAAGATAAATATATCATCGCATCATATTTGTATTATGCAAAACATCACCAATAATTCATCATCATCAAAAGTCATGCATTCACAAATCGGAAGCATTTATTAACAACATCAATATAATCATCACATCATCATGTACAAAGACATATATCATCATTATCAACAAAGTCATTTAATCATGAACAAATCATCGCAAACCTCATGTGTAATCATATAGCATCGTCATCATATAAATCACTCAATTCTAAACATGGAAAAATAATTGTGAGATATTGGGTCGAACTCTATTGTGTCGAAGGATGCTAGAATTGTTAGCATCGAATTGGGCATGTTTGTTATGTCCAATTGGTTAAGTTAGCTTGTACCCTAAGTTAGCTTGTAATGGGTATTTGTGATAAAAGCCCATTAGTTTAGTATGTTAGGTTTATTATAAATAGCATACTAGTCTCTCATCATTGCATACTGCAAATCCTAATTTAGGGTGAGAGGGTTATTTGTTATTCTTGTATACTTGTAATCTTGTTTTGAAGATAAAGGAAAGAATAACAGTTAATAATCAATCCTTGTGTTCATCGTGTTCCTCATTCTTTTTCCTTACATTGAGCAACAAAGTTATATTTTGTTTCCAAGGTATCCGATTCACAACAATAATCAAACATCAATAATCGTTGCAAAAGTCATTCATAATAACCGGCATTAATCATAATTGTCAATATCGCAATCGGATTGTCCATACGTGTCTTAAATCGACTAAAACGCAATCTGATTCAATTTAACCGTAATTTGGCCTATTTCGGGTCGTTTCATAAAAACTCGTAGTTTCGAAAAACTAACCTCACCACTATGTTTTACACGTTGAACTTAGCTAGCACGTTAATTTTCGTTGAATTCTGAGCAACTTGCTCCGTCGCCGAAATTACCGAAATCGGGAAATCGGAACATAATCGGGTTCTGAATTTAATCGGCTAACTTATGTCCTAATTTTATTTTATTAATACCAACTAGTTGTATAAGGATTTAAGGAAAATGTAAGAAACAGAAGCAAACTGAAGTTATGCAGAAAAATGGATTATGTAGAAACAGAAAAACAGAAAAACAGATACAGCAAAATCCACATTTTTGTTACTTCATCTAGCAAGCATGGGTCGTACGTCCCAGGGGGTTAAGGGAGAGGGGGCGGGCGCCTTCTAGGCTGGGGCGGTCTCCCTCCATGCTGGGGTGGGCGCCTCCCATGCTACAAATCCTCCAATCCTTCTTCTTCTCCATGGTTTGTGCTATAGGCTGTGTTCTGCTATGGTTT
Organism: Vicia sativa; assembly: GCA_021764765.1. Lineage (NCBI taxonomy): Eukaryota > Viridiplantae > Streptophyta > Magnoliopsida > Fabales > Fabaceae > Vicia > Vicia sativa. Next base: position 13,326,549 of record CM038796.1, read on the forward strand.
CTTTTATAGTTTTTCTTCATTTCCATTCTTACAACTTATTCCTACTAGCCATGGTATTTAAACACCTATATCAATACTCCTAACTCTACTCTCCTAAGTCGTTCCAACAATCACACACACAACTCATAAATCCTACTATCAATTTATCTTAAATCCAAATATATCAACCAAAACCCTAACTATATGAAATGGAAAATCAAACCCCTTACCTCAAATGCTTGGATGATTGCAAGATGCTCCAACAAAATCCAAACCTCAAGCTTGCTCTTGCTCTTCTTCTTCTTCCTCCAAAACCTTCTATTTCTCTCTATTCTTCTATGTTAGGTTTTGTGTTGAAAAATGGAAGAAATGAGGAAATAATGGTTTTATGAAGGATTCTAGTACTAGCCAAGGGTGTACACCCAATTCTCATAAATTAATCCTCACACCCCTAACTATTATTAATTAACACTTTAATAATATCTAATAATATTATTAACTCAATTAATTAAAATAACTCCGGGGAATTAAATATCGGTCCAAATAATATTTTACCGAACCGAACGGAATAAAAACCGGAACGAATCGAAACGTCGCCAAATATATTAACAGATATATCGATTAATATAAATATTCTCGTCGCAAAACAAATATCGATCGGTAACTCAAAAATATTAATATAATATAATATTAATTAAAACGGGGCGTTACACTTCCTCATTCGGAAACTCTTCCCCGTCAAAATCTCCAGGTTCATCATATGTCACGTTCACACCAAAAGCATCTTCAACCATCTCACCGATCAAATTAAAGTTCTCCTCATATTTCATAGTCGGTCGACTACTTGAAGCATGCGCATTGCTAGTCTCTGGTACGTTACTCGACAGTTCTTCACCATTATACGTCCAAACCCAATAATTTTAAATAAAACTCTTTCTATGCAAATGACGTGTTACTTCCTCTTGGTCACTAATTATTGGTCTACATTCACATTTAAGACAAGGACGCCTAACTCCTCCTTCGCTTCGACAACATTCCTGAGCAAACGCCCACGTGATAAACCCATCAACTCCTACTATAAAATTGGGTTTAAGTCCACGTCTTCCTGGAAATGTTCTATCGTACATCCAACTACGATAATACCGATAATATTCCATACTGCACATTTATAGAATCATTGTCTTTTTAATTAGAAATATTAATCAATTTAATAATATTCTTAAACGTATACTATTTAATATTTACTATTCTTAAAAATATTATTTTTGTTTTAACAATTAAACATGTACTATATAAATATATATTATATATTAAAAATACTATTAAATATATATAACTATTATAGTTTATTAAGATAATTAAATGTATTTAACTTTTTATTTCAGATATAATATATTCTATATAAAAAAGGTAATTTTTAATATTTTATTTATAATTTTATTTTTAAAATATTAGTAATATTTTTATACATAATTATTATATTCATTAAGATAAATATTTAATTATAAATATGAAGTATTTAATTATAAATACTATTTAATATTAAATTCTATTTTTAAAACAATAATATAAACTATGTATTTTATTTTATTATAAATATGTTTATATATATATATATATATATATATATATATATATATATATATATATATATATATATATATATATATATATATATATATATATATATATATATATATATATATATATATATATATATATATAATAAAATTTATTAGTTTGCTTTTCATTAAGATAAAACATATATTTGTTTGCTTTTCAAAAACTAATATATACAAAAGTGATATTTTATTAAAATAATCTATAATATATACAAAAAAAAATTATTTTATACAAAAGATATAAAATATTACTTTTATTAAAATATATTTATTAAAATAATTAGTTTGCTTTTATTAAAAATTATAATATATACAAAAGTGATATTTATTAGTTTGCTTTTCATTAAGATAAAACATATATTATTTTAACAATATATCCTATTAATATTTTAAAACAACAACATATAATATATTGTATTAATATTAATATTAATATATAACAGTTTTAATAATATTAATATATAATAATTTTAATATTAGTTTTAATATAACCATTTTTTTCTAATAGTTTTAAAAGTATTAATAAAAAATATATATAATTTTTGTTTTTATTTTATTTACTCTATTCTGTTTTATTTTATTTTTTTTATAAAATAAATATTAAATATTTAAATTATAATTTCGTTTTATATTAATTAGTTTATAAAATAATCTAATCAAAAAAATAACCTAATATTTCTATTAAAAATATATCACATATTATTAATAAACATTTAATAAAAATCTGGAAATTTATTTTACCTCTTCTTCAATCTACTCTACCTCTCCTACACCTTCTTCTCTTTCACCTTCTTCTCTCTTCAAAAATCTAAACAAAAAAAAAAACTAACATTAAACATAGAATATAGTATGAATATAAAACGGAATTATAAAAAAATAGGGATGTAATTTACCTTTGATGTAAGATTATGTGAAATTTGTGAAAATTATTTAGGATTGAAAGGTATGGAAACTTGAATTGAGATTGAAAATTTGGGGATTTTGGGAGAGAAGGGTTGGCTTTGGGAGGGATAATAGAGAAGAGAAAAATTTCAGAGAAGGTTGTAACGATGAATAAAAGTAGAGAAGCAGAAGAGGCAAGTATATAAATTAATCAGCAATGTGAGAATCACGTCGCAACCTTGCCACGCGAGACTCACGTCGCAACATGCCAATGGTAAGATTAATTATTGTCCCTGCCTGCAATGCTGCCACAATGTCACTTCAGTGGAACATTAAATTTTCCCTCTAAAAGTTGTGACATGTTTACAACGTTACAACTAAATTTTTTTAAAATTTGAATCCCCCCGTGAATATTACAGTTTTTTCTATTTTAATTTAAAATTTTAATATAGCGACGTGTAACCCACATTGCGACGTTTTTCAACAACCCCAATGTCTGACTGCTGATTACTTTATGGTTTTAAATTTATTTAAAATTTAAAAACACATTGCGACGTGACAACCACGCGATTACCACATCGCTACTTTATGTCGTTAGAGAGAGTATTTCTTGTAGTGATTTTCTCATTCATCAAATATTTGTTTAAATATTAGTCAAGATAATTTTTATCAAATTATTTACATGAGTTTATTCTATTTGTTTATAACATTTACTTTATATTTATTTTAATTTAAAGTGATAATGATTTCTTGGTGAAAATGATAATAATTCTTTAATTCCTTAATATTTAAAATTATTCACATCTCACAACACATAAAAAATTAATCGATAAGGATATAATTAAATAAATCCTTTATTTAATTTAATAATAATAGTTATTTAACTATAAATATGTAATTAAATAATAGAGAATTTGAGCTCTTAATATATAAAGTACATTAGGATCATGTAAGTGGAAGGAGTATAAAAAATAACATATATGTTACTCTTTCCAAGAGACCAAAGAAAGAATTAGAGAAAGACATTTTATTAATTACTATTTTATCCAATGTATAATGCAATTTATTTTTTAGACAAAGACATTTTAGCCAGTTTAGTCAATCTGATAGTAAATGCTTTGTAGTTGATTTTATTAATAAGAATTCATTTTTGTGGGCTCCCAGTAAACCTAGAAGTTTTTTTTATCTAGTAAAGATGGTAAACTTTAAGCTCTATTTATAATCACCTCTTCAGATCAATGCATACTCAATCAATAACTTTGATATTATTATCGTTGCAAATTTGGATGCATGATTATTCTTGACACTTCAAATTTTTTCATATTTGTAGGTGTCTGATTCCTGAACTAGAAATAAAGAGAGATGCAAAATATGCGGCAGAGTAGAGCTTTCAATGAGGCAGAAAAGAGGGTACATGCAATGTTAACACTTCAACGCTCAAGTCACTATGTGAAAGAGTGGTAGGTATTCAATGAAGTGTTTGAAAATTGTTACTTGATTTGGCCCATTTTCGACATGTAGGGGAGAAAAATAATGGTCTTGCTATCTTTTAGTTTGGAATGTAACACACTAAACACCAAAAATTATGTATTAAACTTTACTCGATAATTTAAGGTGTCACCAACGATAATTCTTTAGCAACACAAATATTTAATAAACATGCAGTGGAAAGTATTAACGTTCATACAACATTTGTCATCGTTCACTCACCTTCACTTAAATTATCATTGCGGCAGTATCAATATTAATCCTGATGATAAAACATTTCAACTTAAACGTTTAGTCTCAAACTTCAATTCAAATAAATTTGTTTTCAAAATAACGAGTTGTCATGTGCAACTCTCAACGACTTCAATAGAACACCAAATAATCTAAATAAACTCCAAATAAAACATAGAGTGAAGATCCATTTTAGTCTCTCATAATAATTGAAGAGTCCAAATTAATCTTTAAAATAAAGGTCTTTATTTAATCACGTGATTAGACTGCCCATGTGTACTATTTTCGTCCATGTAAGTTAGCTTGTTTTTTGTTTTTGTCCCTATTCTGTGATGGCTATGCTTTTTCTTCTTCTTTTTTTATAATATTTAACTAGGTTTAGAACCAAGGACCTCTTGTTTGCAAGAATACTATTTGTCTACTAAGAGCATAAATATTGGGGGTAGTATTTGCCTACATGTACCACTCTTGTCAGAATGGTATGGATAATTGCATCCAAAAACATGATATAAGAAAGCCATCATGATCAAATAATACTACCGTGTCTTAAGTTTTTTCTTTATATTTTACAAAGATTGAATCTTATATAATAGAGTTGGTGGGACCCAATTTAAACTTTTGTATAAATGGTATGAATATTTACAAATATTAAAGTGGTTTAAAATTTAATGGGGCCCATTTAAGACACCAAAATGAGTATCATGGATATTGATGCTCTAAAACACTTGAACTATTTTGTTATTAGTAGTAATGCATATATATATATATATATATATATATATATATATATATATATATATATATATATATATATATATATATATATATATCAAATGTAATTAGTTAACTATCAAAACAATCAAAATATATTTTTACAACACAAATTATACATTAGTTATACTATTTATAAAAACAAAACTCCAAACAATTTTTTCTAACACAAATTATACATTAGTTATACTATTTATAAAAAAAACAAAACTCCAAACAATTTTTCCTAACACAAATTATACATTAGTTATACTATTTAATAATATGAAAAAAATTAAAATATTTGATAAATCATGTAATAAATAACTGAAATATTTACTAGAATAATTATTTAACGAACTAGATTATCATAATTTTAATAGTTTAAATAATATATAATTAAAATATTAAGAGTTAAAATATTATGTAGTAAAACTACTAATTTAATAGTTAAAATATATTTATTATTTAACATTATTATTTACAAGTTAAATTTCATTTTACAATATCATTTTATAAAATATTTACTACTTAAATAGTTTATTTTAATCATAAGTATTTTCATTTAATAAACTCACTTAATTATTCATTTAATAAATATTGAAATATAATAAATTAATAAAGACCAAATTCCCCCTATTTTAGTGTTTTCACGATTTTCGTCCCCCTATTTTGTTTTTAAACACTTTTGGTCCCCCATCCCTACTTTGGCTACAAAAAAAATGCTTATATGTCACTTTTTAAAATACGTGGCATATAATAAAATATCAGTTGTGTGTTATACAATTACAAGGAAGGAAAAACATTTATTTTAAAAATGAAACATAGTCGTTTTTTGTAGTCAAAATGAGAATGGGGACCAAAAGTGTTTAAAAATAAAATAGGGGGACTAAAATCGTGAAAATACTAAAATAGGGGGACCAAAAATGTAATTTAGCCATTAATAAATTAATAATTCATTTGTAAATTCAGTATTTACTACAATATTAGTATTTACTTAAATAAATCAATAAATTTATTTAATAAAACTTAATAACTAGTTGATATATTTTAAAATATTTAATATTTAAATATTAATAATTGAGATATATTTTATTTACTAAATTTATTAAATATTTTGTTAAACAATTTATTTTTTCATAATACTAAATATTTTGTTAAAAAATTTATTTATTTATAATACTAAATAGTTTAATTAAATAGTTCATAATATTGGACTTTAACATTCAGTTATATACAATTGAATTGCAAGTATTTGACAAGTAAACAAAGTGGCTTGGTGGAAAGGCATGTGGATGGGATGAAAGACATCCTGATTCAATTCCCACGAAAAAAAGAAAAAGAAAATAATAATCATGCTTAAACGTTAGCCACATCAACATTTTTGTAACAATTATATCAATGGTTAATCAGCTCTACCACTAGATCAATGCATTTTCTTTGTTTCAACTTACAAATAACAATTATATCAATATATTTCTTTATTGTTTTTTAATTATTAGGAAAAATTTATACATTTTGATCTCTAACAAAAAAGACCCTTTTTAATTCTTTACAATATTTAATTGAGCCATGTTACTCACATATGTTCAATCATACATTATAGTAACATCGCATTGAAATCAGACAATAAAAATTCTACATTTTTATCACATACATTATAGTAACATCACATTGAAACCAGACGACAAATTCAAAATAGTATAGTACCATAAAATTCCAAAACACCAATCAAGACCTATCAATAGCCTACAACTAGCTTTAAAATCTTTCTTGCAAGCATTCAAACAAACATAAATCTCTGAAATAACGAATGGGATGATAATGTTTTGGTACAATATTTTGGAATTTGATGGTTCTATACTATTTTTAATTTGATAATACATCTATAACGTATGTGAGGAAAATATAGAATTTTTGTTGTTTGGTTTCAATGTGATGTTACTATAATATATGATTGAACATACGTGACTAGCATAGCTCAATTAAATTTTGTAAGGAGTTAAAAAAGGTGTTTTTTTTTGTTAGAGATTAAAATGTATATAGTTTTCCTAATAATTAAAAAATAATAAGAAATGTATTGATATAATTGTTATTTGTAAGTTGAAACAAATAAAATACATTGATCTAGTGGTAGAGTTGATTGACCAATACAAAGGGATCTTTGGTTCAACATTTGCTTGGTGCAAAACTTTGTCTTTTAGCTTTAATTGATACTAAATAAAATTAAAATAAATAAAAAATTAATTGAAAATAAAAATAATAAGTCCACGTAACTAAAAATAATACACATGGGCAGTCTAGTCACGGGTTCAACGTAGGAAAAAAATCTAGGAGAAGGACTAACATGGCTCGGTTAAATTTTGTAAGGTATTAAACAAAGCCTTTTTTTCTTAGGGACTAATTTGTACTCTCCAATTATTGTGAGGGACTAAAATGGATCTTTACTCTAAAACATAATAAGTAATCAATCGCTCCCAACCCCGACGTTATAGTATCATAACAACTTCTAAACAACGATAAACTAAAGAATTAACTCCATGAGCTAACTCTCACTTACTGTAGCAGAATCTACTCATGTGTATCTCTGAGATGTCCATGGTTGACAACATTCAACAAAGAGGTGAGAAACAACATTCAATATAAACATTGTAAAGAATGCCAAGGTACAGAAACATGCGACAAGCATACATTCATTGCAGGATCAACAACAACATATTCTCACACTCATTCATAACATACACATCTTTTCAACCAAACAACAACATCAAGAATAATCAATATCATATGCAAGCATATATGTAATTCACTTCACAACTGACTCATAATGCATGCGGTACCATGAACATCCAGGTTCATTTCGCTTCACGGTCCTCACCATAGGACCATATTCTCTCTTGGAACCATAACACACCAAAATCGTTGCCATCACCATAAATAATGCTTCACTGATTCCCACAGGAATGAGCTACTCGCACTCGATCTCCATCATAGGATCAACGCTCACCAAAACTGGACCGAAGTGTGTACACCACAATACATGAAAAACAACATGCATTATCACAAAAAATCACCAAAAGAATTACCATACATATATCGTCATCATGTATAATATTATTCACCATACGCAACCATAATTTAAAGTTATGACATTCAACAACCAACATCAATAATAATAACTCAACAATTTTCATAGTCATAGACATTCAATCGTGTTAATTCATCATAACATCAACATTTTATTATGATAACTCAACGATTCGCTAATTAATAATACAAACCATCATAAACATCCCTACATTAGACACATAACTATCACTCAATTATTTCACCAAGTAGTGCCATGATATAGATCTGAGCGTTGGATTTCGAACGCTTAAAATGGGGCGTCATTTGGACCTATGGATCAAAAGTAATGGCCACAATCATCGGTGAGTCAAACATGGTTAAAGTTCATAATTTTTCAAAAATATACCGTATCAATCAATTGTCATATGGTGTCAATCGATTGACATCTGACTTGTTCTGCTACTGCCATTTCAAAAATCTCATTTAGATGCATTCAATCGATTGCACTGGGATGTCTATCGATTACACTGACTCTAAAATGTAAGTTATAGTTTTCAGCACTTTCATCTTCTACCTTACATACCCTTCATACCCCAAAGCAGTCCTAATTTCATCGATCATAATTCAACAAATTCACATTCTATCATGACTACATATCAATTATTCACCAATTAACACAGATCTATCTATTTCATCATGAATTAGTCAATTATATTCACACCCAAAAACTTCCAATTTTAACATAATTCATCATGCAATCATAGATTTATAAGAAAACACAATAATTATAATTCAATCATCATAAGGACATAATCATAAGGAGATTAAGGACATCTCGTCTCTACTCCATCATGCAATACACACATATTGAAAGTTCTTTCTCCCCCTTACATAGACTTCCAGGAAAAGCTCATTTTATTCCTAGAGTTCTTCATCTACCTTAAGCCCTTGTTTTCCTTCTTTGCCTCTTTTGTTCCAACTCTCAAAAATACATACCGACATTCTTAGGTTCCCAAAATCTCTTCTTTTAGTCCAAAACTTAATTCCTTCTAATTAGGCTCTTTCCCTTTTACCTCCAACTTATCCTTATATTTTCCTTAATACCCTTACTCCTCTTATTAACTCTAATTTTATTTATCAATAAATCTCATTATTTTCTATTATTTAAAATAAATTAATTATTAAATTAAATAATTAAGCTCTATTATACTAACTCCCTTTATTTTCTATTTATCTTAATATTTACTTTAATAAATCAATTTTCCACAACACTCTATTATTTCTCTTATTTTAATTATTTAAAATCAACTAAAATCTAAATGATGTCTACATTATCTATACTTCCGCCAACACCCACCAATAACACATAATACACGTATGTTTACCAATTATATAATTAAAAGCATATAAGGTACTTAGTAATTAAATAAAATGCAACTAAATAAATTAATTGAGTTTGTGATGTTATATGGAATGCAGGGGATCGTTGGATACTCCTTAGACGTAAATCTCAAGTTGTAGGGTATAAGATGATCCTATGGTTAAGAGGTTATGACTTGGGACGTTGACTTGGGACGGGCTATCCGAGAGGAATATGGTCGGCCCAGAACATTATCATTACTTATAAGGATCCTACGTGAGTTCTTTCATTTGGACAATCATCATCATAAACCTAAAGGTAACTTCATGATCAATGACATAAACATGATTATAAGTAATAAGAAAAGCAAGTAAATTCAAAACAAATTATTAACCTTGGTTGAAGTGTCAAAATTATTATAGATAATAATATGCTCTAGAGAGACTTTTACAAAACTTTAAAGCAACAAGAAAGCAAAAAATGAAAATGCAGAAATTACAAAGGCCATACGTAGGCTTAGATTCATAAAACTAGACCTTATTTTCCACTAAGGAGCCTTAAACACCAGAAAAAATGGATTTCTTAACCCACTCCATAAAGATGGGACGCACCACATGAAATCTTCAAAATGTCTTTTATAAAATTGAAACTTTATTTCCGATTCGCACCACTTACTGTAATTTTTGAGTAAAACCGAAAATATATTTCCGGTTCCATACTAAATAATGTAATATTAAGAATTTATTCTAAATTTGGTCTCACATACACGTTTTATTCTATCGGTAAAATAAAATAATTTGATTTAACAAAATAAAATCAATCGGCAAAATAAAACAAATTGATTTAACAAAATAAAAACAAACATTAAGATTTAATTTACCGTATGTTTTAGTCTAAAATTCAGACATCAATAATTACCGTCTTAAAAATATTAAGAAATTATTTAAGATTGTAATTATTGATCATGATTTTGCCTGATTTTTAGACCAAAACATACGGTAAATTTTTTATCTGTCTAAATTAAATCTTAATGTTTGATTTTATTTTATTAAATCAAATTGTTTTATTTTATGAATATAATCAATAGAATAAAACATGTATATGAGAGTGAATTGAGAATAATTTCTCAATATTTAATGAACAACTACGGTCTTAAAAATTACACATAAGTTGAAACCGAAAATATATTTTTGGTTCACACTCAATCCTTTTTAACGTGATTTTTATGATATATAGTGCTAACCGAAAGTATATTTCTGGTTTTCAGGAGCAATTTAGAAATTTCGCCGGAATGGGCAAAAAAATTATGGGTGAGTTAAGAAATTCACCACAGAAAAAGTCGAACTTTTAGAACTCTCAATTGTTCCTTAGGCTATTACAGTTGTTGCATCCATTATTTCTTGGTAGTAAGCCCTCAGAAAACTTGTATTGGAGGAGTTTCTGCGGCCATGACGACTAAAGCTACCATTATAGTCTATGCGTGATGTCATATGGTTTTTACTATGGAGAACACTTCTTTGTGCAACCTTCTTGCAACCTCTTCCTAGTTTCACTAAAATTTTCTATATCTTGACCTTGTATTTTTGAAACACCTGAAACATAAAGAAAAACGGATATACAAAATTTAATTGAACCGAAACAGAAGGAAAAACTAGAAATAATAATCAAATCAATCACTTTAAATAAATTAAATTTCTATTTATAAGTATCTCTCAAGACACTAAAGTAATGCTCACATACTGGAAATAATTTTACAAACTTCATATCTTTCAAAACCTTAATGGCCATTTTCAAATACATTAGAAAGTGTTCTAACTAGTTAGGAAAGAGAAATATCACTATCTTATGGAGTATAACTAGAATCTAATTGATTAAGGTGTGAGTGATAGGTGAATTCCGCAAATGCACGGACCTATCGAAGTAATATAAAAGATTGTCGAATCCACATAGACCAGTCGTCAAACCTATCGTTATTAATTGTTATGATGTTTATTTAAGGTGATTGAATTAAGAATAAGAATGATGAAGTAAATAATTTTAATAAATTCAGATGAATAACAATACTGAAATGTAGTTCACATCAATCAACAATATTTTTAGAAAGTGATTTTAAAATTATTTACGAAAGCACGCCATTTATAGGTTTAGGATCCAGTTACCTAAGAGAAAGTTTGAAACCCTTTTAAGTTACACCTTCCAATCAAAATTACTTTTCAACTAAGTAATGAATCTAATTCTTTAAAATAGGGCTTGCTACTTTAACGTGATAAGTACCTTCCATAAATAGCAATGAATGGTATAAATTAGAGAGTAAATTTGGTTATGAATACGCGAAAGCGACAATTTCTGTTAAATTGATTCTTTTCAAAGTAGAAAATATTGCCCCGTAAATAATCTAAGTAAATAAATGGCGTGCTTTCGTAAATAGTTTTAAAATCACTTTCTAGAAATATTAGACTCCCTAATTTATTAACAAATTGATTTTGTTGTACTTTTTAATAAAAACAAACCAATTTTTAGTCTTTAGTGTCGGACGACTTTTGATTTTACTCGACGTTTTCACTGCCTCACTTCGGTGATACATATTAAAATAAGTTCAAAAAAACTACATTTAAACCAAAACAATCCACAAACATAATCCTAAAGCGACAACATATAGGGTACTGTCTATCGATGATCCTCACATCCAAGCACTAATAGATTAGTCGGACATGTTTATGTTTGTGAAAGAGAAATAAGAAGAAGAGAAGTAAATGCAAGATAAATAAAACAGTAATGTAAAGGCAAGATAAATAAAGTGTAAATGCGGAATTAATAAAGAGCCAGCTCCAAATAGAGACTTGAATCTAGTACAACGGGAAATAACTTGAAGTAAAGCTTTGATGGAATGTAAATGGATGCCAATGTAATGTGTGACAAAATAAATGCTTCAAAATAAAACTTTTACAGGGGTTGTTCCAAACTTTAAATATAGACTCGATCAATAGCGCGATAATTCTTCGATATGAAGAGTTAACGCTTATAATTCGGCAGTATATGGCTTAAGTATACACTAAGATTGGATGAAAAAAATGGGGGAACTGTGGGTACTTATAGGGTTCTAAAAACCCTAAAACTCCCTAAAAATGATTCAAAGTCATGGAGAAAATGTAAGAGCGGTTTGTGGATTCTTGGAGGATTAGCACAGCCCATTTCCAACAGCTTAGACCTTACAAAGGGTGGTGAATGCCACACCTTGCTAACTCATTCCCGTTTGTTCCTTTTCCTTCGTTTATGGGCCCCATGTGGTCGCCTTGAGTACAAACTGCTACATTTCTGTATTTTTCGTTCGTTATGCTTCGCTTCTTTGCATGTGACTCTTAAATGACTATATACCTAAAAACAATCAAAATGCCAACATAATAGTAGAAATGTAAAACAAAATGATAATAAAACATACACAAATAAAGTCAAATAAATAATGTATTTTGGTGTTATCAAACTCTCTCACACTTGAACCATTGCTTGTCTTCAAGCAAAATGTAAGTAAACAGTGATATTCAATAGGTACTAAATTACCAAAAACAAGAGCATTGTAATAACACATTACACATTTTTGCAGGCACACGTCTCTTTTCTATACAAACCAATCTGAACCATTTCATTACGCTTAAGCCTAACTAACTCGTCTTATTTTTCATCCTTTTTCATCCAGACACAATCACATTAAGCCCATTATCCGCACATAGTCATAGTAAGGTGATCAGTTAGTGACTCTGATCATTTTTACGGGGTTCTGGTACTTTAAATGGTGTGACCCCTTTGTTTATCTAATTGTAGCTACGGAGGATTGAACCTTAATCCACCCTATCAATTTCAGCATCAGATACCTATGAATCAACTAACAACGAGTTTTATTCTATTTTTGCAAGTTCGACACTGCATAAAATTAATGGATAAAATATTTTGAATTTTGACCTATACCAAACTATTTTATTAATCTACAATACACATAGGTAGTATTGGTAAGCTCATTTTATTTTTTCGATGCCGTTTACAGTCACTTTTTTTACCTGTCAAAATGTGTTTAACCGGATACTTTAATTTATAATTTTGATCATTTTCAATCTGTTTTATTAAACTTTGTTCTGCGTAGATCATTTCAATATGTTTATTTTTATTTTCCGATCAAATAAACGTTCGATTGTAATTCGTTTCGGTCCCTTATCTACATTTTTAGTTTGTTCTAAAACATTCTTTCTTTTCATTTCATGTAGTTATATATACTTCAATAAATTTAAAGCTCAAGCTACTTTCTATCCACGATTCTACACGTTTGACAATCAGATTGATTAAATTAACATTTTAATTTTTAGATTACATCTAAATTACAAATATCATGATATTTTCTTTCAAGTAATAATGATTTAGGCTTGTGTGAGAGAGATCTAATGACTTAAGAAGTATCCTCATCTTTATCCAATGGCCATGAACCAATATATTAACTTATAAGTACATGTCATAAGTTAAACCAAATTTTACACCACCCAATTTTTGCTCTCTCGACTAGCTACATAATCAAAATTTCCTTAGTTGAAAAGCTTAGTGATCTGAGCTAGTGTTCAGAATTGGAGACGGCCGGAACGATAGATGGACCTTCGAGTAAGTTGATGATGAGAAGGGGATGGTGTACCTGCAAGGCACTCCGATGCTAATGTAAGCGAATGATCAAGGTGACGATAAGAGAATATTAGGGTAGTTAGAGTAAGAATGTCATACCTTGTCCCCAAAGATATGAGGATTTATATAATGGACATAGGAGGATTCTCATTGGTTGCTACATTTGGGCCAAGATATGCGGGTCCGCGAATATAGCCGTTCGAGCTGGCTAGGTCAAAACTGAGCGACTATGCCCATAACTAGCCGTTATGTCGAGCAGGAGGGACATAACGAGCGCAGTTTACGGCGGAACGAGTCGTGGATTAGCTCGATCTATGTCGAGCAGGCTATATAGGACGCGGGCAATTGGGATTCTCGAATATGTCGCCGAGGTCAGGCAGGTCGACAAAAATAAGGGAGGAAAGGCCTGGTCTTGTATGTACCTGTTATGAAATGTTATGCCATGATGTGCGATGTTATGCAATGTAATGTTTTCAAGAACCTTAGGAATTTAAATTTGTCAAACAAGCACGAACAAATTTTTTTATTAGTTTACTTTTAGCAAGTACAAAAGAAAGTTTAAACAAATAAAAAGAAATTCCTAAAGCTTAGGTCTCCCATGGGAGCTTCCTCTTTGTGTTGAAGTAAGTATTGATGCTTCGCTCCTCGTGAAGTAGCTTCGTCAACTCTAATACCTTTTTCTCGCCTGCATAGCACTGAGCTTCGAATGTATCCCTTTCTTCTTTAAGTTGAATCCAGGATCTCTTCAGGTCTTTGAAATTAGTAGGCATGTCTAGATGGAGAATGGTATATGGTTCGTCACCTTTAGCAACAGGTTCCATAACCACTGGCAGGATAGCAGTATATGGCCTCATGAGATTTTGAGCTCGAGCTCGCACCCATTTGAGGTAATGTTCTCAAGGAATGGAATTTTTGTGACCCAAAGTCTTGGTATCAGTCTTCTTCACCATGCCCCAAGTGTGCACAAATATTCGACGGTAGTTCTGGAGATCGTTTTCGTAGTCAAATACAATGTCTTGGAGAAGCATATCATGAGGACCATCTTTTCGAGCATAACCAAACTGATGTAGAGCTAGAGAAGGGTTGTAAGTGATACCTCCCCTTATGCCAAGGAGTGGTACATTAGGGAATTCCCCACAATGCTCAATGAAAGTGAAGTCCTTTTGAGAAAAAAGACACCAACGGATATTTGAATGAGAGAGTGACATCAGCCTTTGAGACCATTTCAATCTTTGCTCATTCTTCATTACTGATTGAGGAAGGTGCGAAATAAACCACCTGGAAAGTAACGGTATGCAACACATGAGAGTTCCTTGTCTTTTGATAGTACGAGTATGGAGAGAATGCAGAATATCCCCAAGTAAGGTAGGCACAAGATTACGAGTGAGGAATATCTTGATGGTGTTTACGTCTATGAACTGGTCGGGATTAGGAAATAGCACCAAGCCATAGATTAGCAAGGCCAAAATGTCTTTGAATGCATGGAAACTCATAGCCTTTAGGAATTCTCGAGCTTTCTTTATCAGAAACTTAGCAAGCAAACCCTTAACTCCCCTTCTTGTTTCCCAATTAGCTTCAATGTCTGATCGCTTTAGATGTAATGTTGATGCGATGTCTTCATATTTCGGAGCTTTTTCTGAACCGGTGAATGGTATTTGATCAAGGATAGATATCCCAAGTATCTTAGAGAACTCTTCCAGTGTAGGTACCAACTGATAATTTAGGAATGTAAAGCAGTGATGTTTCAGATCGAAGACCTGGAATACAACGTGCATCATATCTTCTTCAAAACCGGAGATAACCAAGTCAAGCAGATAACCATGACTTTTGATAAACTAAGCATGTTCGAGAACTTCTGAAACTAATTCTTTGAGTTGAGAAGGTTACCCATGAAGTTGATTCGGATAGCCTTCCTGGAAGCCATAACTCCTACAAAACAGAGCAAAGATAAATCCCTAGGTCCTTGAAATAGTTAGAAATGATATGATGTTATGATGTTATGATGTCATGATGTCATGATGTCATATTTAAAACAAGTAGCAAGCACAAGAAATTTACACAATAGCCCTAGGTTTAAGGCTTGCATGAGGTATATGTGTCTACCCTACCAAAGTTTAAGTGGGTTCAACCTGTCCTATAATAGTAATCGGGTTCTAGGAATCTCATATCATTGATCTTTCTCGTAGGCTTTATTTCAATACGACTACCAAGTGGTCGACTGAAACATCCCGAAAGTCGAATCTTAATGAGCATAGCATCGAGTATCAACCAACCTCAGTCTACACCGAAGTCGACCATCTCACTACCTTCTAATGGCCCAGATGGGTCAATCAGGATTCTAAAAGTTGAGTTAGTGCTTATGAAACCACGTAGACGCCAAATAATTTCCTCAACTAAATATGGGGAGCATCGGGACATCCAAAGTGTCACACTAACGTAGCCATCATTTTGACCATTTCGGTATACGCTTAACGGTCGCGATAATTTATTGCTACTTACCTAAGGAAACCTGGATCCGGGTGAAGGATCCCCCACAAGTATAATACCCAAGCAACCCTTAAAAGTAAAGCAGACAAAGCAAACAGAAAGCAATAAAGTGATCTTAAACCCTAAGGTAGCCTTTCTTTAGGTTGTATCCCCAGCAGAGTCGCCAGTTCTGTAATACGGTGGGAGAACTGACTTGTTTGTTTTGCGTTTTGTTGCAAATGTTGCGGATAGCAAGAGTCGCCACCGACTTTTATTTTATCCAATTAAAGGGAAGGCGAAAAGAACAGGAAAAGACATTCGTTAGATTCTGAGTAAGGGAGGCAGTTATGAAAAGGGAAGATATTATCACCTTTTCCATCCGTAGTTATCTACGGGCTCTTAATTGCTTAGCTCACATTATAATTTGCTTTCTGTGTGTGTGTTTGAAATATGTTTTTGAAAGGTATTTCTCTATGATTTCATAATGATTCTCGCTGGAATGTATACGAAGTGTTTGAAAATGTTTTGTTTTGGAAAGACTTTGTAATGATTCACGCTGGAATGTATACAAAGTGTTTGAAAAGTTTTGAAAATGGTGTGAGGTGTGAAAAGTATTTTTTGAATTGATTGGAGCAAGAAAAAGAGTCTTATTACCTACTCAGAATGGTCGTTTCCATGTTATTTTTCTTTCCTTTAGGGTAGCATTATCCGTACCATTAGTTGGTAGGTAACTCTATCCTTGGATGTAAAGGGACATTCGAAGGGTCATCGTATGGTCATAGAAGGAAACATGTAAGGATACCTTAGCATATTCGTAGGGATGATCATCACTTTTCATAGGTAACAATCGAGGGACGGGATCATATATTCGTAGGCAACAATCGAGGGTCACCGAGGGACTATGATCTTTGTATCGAAGGGACTATGATGATTTGTTTGTAAGCGTCTTAGCTAAGATATCCCTACGTTCGAGGGACATGACAATTATTTCGAAAGACAACAAGAGAGGATACCCTAAGGTGGGTGCATTTGTGAAAAGTGTGTTGTATTCAGATATTTATCTTGTGATTAGAGGTGGCCTATGTTGCTTTTAATCTTGCCATACACGCCTAGTTACTAGCAGTTAAATATGTACATAAGTTAAAGTGCTGAAATGTAAAGTGCGGAAAGTAAAGTGCAGAAAGTAAATCCTACGCTATTACATGGCTTTGGGGCAGATACATAATATAGGAGTGCAGAAAGTAAATCCTAATTAAGCTATTACATCCCATGAGCAGTTACATAATATTGGGGAAAAAAGCGAGAAAGATCGAATTGTGAATAAAAAAAGAAAAATTTTAAGTTAGGAAAAGGCTTTCCCTTTGCAAGTCAACTTAGTAAACGGAAGTTCCAACTTAGAAAACCCTTCGATAAATCGTCTATAGTAACCGGCTAATCCCAAGAAGCTCATAATCTCAGTAATCGACTTCAGAGTTTCCCATTGCAACACAGCATCAACCTTAGAAGGATCCACGTAAATGCCACTACTAGAAATGACATGGCCAAGAAAACTAACCTCTTTCAACCAAAATTCTCACTTGGACAACTTCGCATTCAACTCTTTCTCTTTCAAAACTTGCAATATGACTTTCAGGTGTTCTGCATGTTCTTCTTCCGATTTAGAGTAAATTAGAATGTCGTCAATAAGTACCACCACAAATCGACCCAAGTAAGTATGAAAAATACGGTTCATTTACTCCATGAATACTCCCGGCGCATTAGTAACACCGAAAGGCATAACTGAATACTCGTAGTGTCCATACCGAGTCCTGAACGCAGTTTTCTGAATATCATTTTCTTTCACTCTAATTTGGTGGTATCCAACTCTCAAATCAATTTTTGAAAACACACTAGCACCCACCAGTTGATCCATCAAATCATCAATTCTCGGAAGCGAATACTTGTTCTTAATCGTCACTTTATTCAACTATCGATAATCAATACAGAGTCTCATACTCCCATCTTTCTTATTCACTAGCAACACAGGCACTCCCCACAGAGATACACTTGGTCTTACAAACTTTTACTCAATCAACTCTTCTAATTGCTTCTTTAGTTCAAACAACTTAGATGCAGACATCGTGTACGGTGCCATAGTAATAGGTCTGGTACCAGGTACAAGATCAATCGCAAATTCAACATCCCTCTCAGGAGGTACTTCATGAATTTCATCGGGAAACACTTCAGAAAATTCTCGCACCACCTGCAACTCATTCAATCTAACTTGATTCTCAACAGACAACGTCGCCATCAACGAGAACATATGCGCTTCGTCTTGCATCAAACACTTCAACTATTTATCGGTCAACAAACCAGCTCCTTCCTCCTATAGAGTAGAAAACCTCAAAGACTTGTTATAATAATTAATATGAACATAATTATATTCTAAACAGTTCATTCCCAAGATCACATCAAGTCCGCTCAACGACAAACAAATCAAATCAACAGCAAAGTCTTTGTCGAAGATCGACAAAGGACAATTCAAACATATAAGAGAAGTAGTCACTGATCCCTTAGTCGGAACTTCGACGACCATTTCTCCATTCATAGAGGACAACACAAGACCCAATCTTTTAACACAATCAGCAGCAACAAAATAATGAGTAGCAACAGTATCAATAATATTAATTAAAGGCGTACTATTAATGAAACATGTACCTCTAATGAGTCTGTCCTCACTAGCTGAAGGATTCCCAGCTAAAGCAAATGCCTTCCTGCTAGTTTGTCCCTTATTTGGTTTCGAGCACTGACTACTCAGGTGTCCCTCCTCACCACAGTTGAAACATACCATCTTCTTATTTTGGCAATCAGACATTGCATGTCCAAACTTACCGCAACGAAAACACCGCTTTACATCAGCTTTGCAAGCAAAACTCTTATGGCCAGCTTGCCCACATATGAAACAAACAATCTTAGCAGGAGCATCTCCCCTACTAGTCTTCTGACCCGGAGCAACTCTCTGTTTACCCTGTCCTGCATCATAAGGATTTCCGCGGTCCTGTTGACCCTTGCGTCTCTTATTAGTAAGGATCTTGTGATGAGCATTACTATCCTCCTCATAGATCCTGCAACTATCAACCAAATCCGAAAAGACACGGATCTTCTAATAACCAACAACTTTCTTGATGTCCAAGCGCAACTCGTTCTCAAACTCGATGCACTTGAAAAACTCAGCACCTTCTCCATTAAAGTGTTGATAGAACTTAGCTAGTTCCACAAACTTCAGATATTCACGTAATTATTTCCTACTTCAACTCAAGGAACTCGATTTCTTACCCGAACATCTTCGTGATAATACTCCTCATAAATTCTCTAATACAATGATTTCACCTGAACAAATCTTCATACCACAATATGCGTCCCATAACAAACCTTCAAATCCATCACGAAAGATCTTCTCATCTCCTTCAACTAATCAAGTGCTCCATCGTGGTCATGCTTACCGGAACATCGAATTCTCCCTCTAGAAAGTCGCCAAATTTCGAGATCCAGCATCCCCGCCAATATTCGGCTGATTCTCCATCGCATTAGCCATTGCTTCCAAAGCATCAACAATCGCAACATCGTTCCTTCCAGCCATTTCAACTTAACACTGCAACACAACCAACAGTCAGAAATAATTAACAATACTCGATTGTTAAAGACTCAACAACTTTGGCCGGACGGACCGACCGACTTTGATATCACTATTGTAACACCCCGATTTTACCCCACGTATTTATTTAATTTAATATCATATTTTTTCCAAAACATTATTCATAAAATAATCAACACAATCAGAATGCCACAACTCAATGAAAAACCATTCATAAACATGTCATTATCTCTTCAACAGATACATAGCATTATTCAACAGTTATCAGCGCAAACAAATTATTAACCAAGCAGCGGAATTCAATTTGTCTTACAACGTAAAACATAGCATCTCGTTAATTATTCAACGACATTAGTCCAACATAAAAATAATAGAATAAAAACAACGCGCATTTCCCCTGAGTGCTACGTATCAGAGCAAATGACACAAAACTGGAACCACACTGGTAACGACCACTCTTCCTGACCATCTGCATGTTACCAATATAAAGGCAACGGCGAAAACAAGTAAATGGTGAGATATCAAACCATATAATTGAGATTATGATAAACAATTTATAGTTCAAAATCATATAATATCACTATTGTGTAATCACACGACTAATCAACAACATTACACAACTATTCCCTAACAACATGCAATTATTCATAACAACGTAATCCAATCATCAACAACATCATCATTAAGTATTATGACATGCGACTCAACTAATGCACATGCGTGTGGTACCAACGGAGTAAAACTCCCAACGTAATCCTTTTGCCAGTAATTTCGAGGCATCAAGGTGTAAGCCTTCAACGTAAACAACATTGCCCCAACGACTCAACGTATCTTGCCAACATAAGTCAACATAATATGCAATGTATGTATGCGATGAACTTAAACAGCATACAATAACAACAACAACGTAATACATAACGCCAACGCCACAACAACAACGACATACAACAACAACGGATTCACAACGGAACTACTTTCAATTCATCCAAATTCTCACCTACTGTATTTAAAAGTATTGTTATAGGTTAACTCATGTTCCCAGCTTTCCAACGGTCCAAACGACATCAAAAACGGAGTTACGGTCGCGAAGATACGACCAGAATAATTTTCCAGAATTCCTCTTCTGTTTCTGTTCAGTATGCATCGATACAAAACTCCATGTATCAATACATACACAACTTGTATCGACACAAGCTTCGTATGAGTCGACTCATACATAACTAAATTTTCTGTTTTTCTGGTTTTACAAAGTATGAGTCGATTTAAGCTTCCTTTGTATCGATACAAAACTAACTTGTATCGATACATACCACGTATGAGTCGATACAAGTCCTACAGAACAGCCCCGTGAGTCGATGCAAGGCTTTATGTATCGATGCAAGCAATTTTCACGATCCTGGTTTTTAAACTTGTATCAGCTTGTATCGATACGTAATATTATGGATCGGCTCATGCAGTGTAATTTCACCCAAAAACCAGTTTTTCTCCAATTTACACGATTCAATTGGGATTATTTCCAATTGGCAACAACAACCTATCATCTAACACCAGAATTATGTATTATTTTCATTCAACAACAACACCACATATACACATAATTGCACAATCAACAACAACAATATACACAGAATACAAGATCATATATTCCAATTTGGGATTTTCTACGGTTAATCACATCGACACGACACAACCTAGCGAATCATACATCCCTAACTACCAATTGCCCATCATATCCCCAATTATAGAGCAAGAACCCCACCCTTACCTTGGATTGAAGGTTGCTCTGAGGATTCTTGATCGTTCCAACTTTTCCCAGTTCTACGCGTCGCTCTGTTCTTCCGTTCCCAAAATCATGTTTGCTTCTACTGACAACAAAATTCCAATTTCCTTATTATTATTATTTAAAATAATAATAATCCTTATAATTACTGTTGGGCTTAATTCTCCCCCCACTTCTACTACTTGCTATCTTTTTACTCTAAGCCCAATAATATTGACTTATAATTATAATATCAGTTAATAATTCACAACAATTATTTAAATATTTAATTAAAGAATTATAACTAAATATCTGAGCGTTACACTTTCTAAAGCCCAGATTTAAGAGTTTTTAAAAGCCAGATCATAGGTTTATAGCAGCTTTTTTTAAAGCGCTTAAGGCGCTTTTGAAAAGCGCTTTAAGGTTAACCTTTAGCACTTTTCAAAAGCTCTTTCTAAGATGAGATCTTTCTAAGGCCTTTAGCAGCGCTTTTTGAAAAGCGCTTTCTCAGGGTACCCTATGAAAGCACTTTTTTTAAGCGATTTATTTTTTAAATCTATGAAAGCGCTTTCTCTTAAAAACACTTTTGTAGAGGTGCTGCCAAAACTTATTTTTGGCGTAGTGACTCAGGATAAAAGCGCTTTTGTAGAGGTGCTGCCAAAACTTATTTTTGGCATAGTGACTTAGGATTGCTATACTATAATTATTAATTTTAAAATATTATGTTTTAAATTTCTCAAATCAGTTGTCAAACTTAAGCTTTAGAATTCCATCAAATAGGTATCAAAAGTCATAATGTTCATAGAGAAAATCATTAAAGAAAATCATTTTGATTGTGATTTATAGGAGATATTATCCATTTAAATTACAATTTTTATAACTTTAACGAATATCTTTTGTTTTTTTTTTTCGAAAATATAATTGGTTGATAATTTCTTTTTTTTATCAAATTGTTTCATTCTCGTACAGATAACTCAATTTTAAGTTTTGTAATTAATAAGTATTAGTAATAATTAATGTTGTGGTAAAGCTGACATTATTATGTTTGTAAAAGGAACAAAATGATACATTTAAAGCTGACATTATTAATGCTGCTTTTTCTATTTTTTTTCAAAAAAACAGAAAAACAGTTTTTTGATATTCCAATAATCCATCCTTATTTTATGTCCCATAGTATACCATTAAACTATGTATAATACTTGCATTATTCAACCCGTCATTTTTCAACTTTTATATTTCACATTATTTATTTTTTTCTTTCACCTAATAATTCAACACACATTCAATTTTTACTCATTATAATTATTTTGTATCCTATCCCACCACCATTCACAATACACTCAAAATCTAAAATTCACAACAACTAATAAAATTTTGCAAAGTATTTTATGGAACGTCACTCTCTCCTCATTCAACATGTTAAATATTTTTCAACATCAATTAATTCATCTCACTTTTAACCCCTAAAGACTGGCTTAGCAGTGGAGATTTGGGTCTTGAGAGTGTGTTCCTCTTAAAGTCTTGATGTATGGACTAACAATATTGTTGTCTTGTGATGTCTGATGCAATGTGAAGTTTCTTTGAGTTAGTGGCTTGGGTGAAGGTAACGCGATCTTGGGTTGGGCCAACTTTATTTTGGTTTACGGGCCCCGCTGTAGTGGACAACTCCTCAGATGAAATGGACAAAAGTGGTGCAGTGTTATTGATATAGTAATTTGGTTGATACATAAGTGTCATGATGTATGGTCTAACAATATTGTTGGCTTGTGATGTCTGATGCATGTGAAGTTTCTTTGAGTTATAGTGGCTTGGGTGAAGGTAACACGATCTACTTTGAGCAACCATTTGTAGATAGAATGAGAAACTATAAACCACCACTTTAATCATGCTGACATCACTTGATTTTTTTATGGAAAAATTGATATCTTACATTTTAGCACCTCTAACTGCACCTCTTATATAATATGGTCTGTAACACTACCTATCATTGATAATTGGGTAAAACTCGAAAAATTGAGATAAGAGGAATATTATACTCTTATAATTTTTAAGTGACATTTATGACAAGTGTTGATTGGCAATGTGAATGTGTGCAGGTTGCTCATTTTTACGAAGATGGACTTCAAGTCGAAGGGAAAGGTGTTGGGAGAAAGGAATTAGAAGAGATGGAAGTTGTAACAAAGCAAGAATTCATTGCATCATTGTGAAGGTTAGTCTGAATTATTCAATATCACATCTTACATTAATATACTAATAATTAGATATATGTTCTTGCAGGATGAAGAGTAGGGCCTTCTAGGTTTGTAATTTTAATTGATGTAACATTTAAATTATTAAAATTGTGTTATAATGTTCTTTGTTTAATACATTTTGGGTCTACATGTATCACCAATTGGGTAGATGGAAAATCTCATAGTGCAAGATATGATGTGGAAATGTTGTTTTTGGTGGGGTAGGCTTGAAGCATTGGAATTATAACAGAAGGTTACTGGCATTATCGAATAGAATGCGGTTAACATCGGACTAAAAAAAATTGCCGAGTCTGAATTATAAGAATCTATAAAATAAGAACATGAAAGTTGAATTGTAAAATTATAAGGATATAATATTTTTTGTAAGTAGTTTTAATTTACATTATATGAATTTTATTTATTTAGTTTTGTAATAGTTAGTTGAAAATGGGTTGTAAATTATTTCTAAGGAATAATTTTATTGTATTTTTAAAAGAAATTATATTTATAGAATAAAATAATTATTTATACAAATTTTAATGACCCAAACAAAACCGCAGGTATAAATTTTACCACATATAAAACTAAGATAACATATAATGACACTAATAGTAATTGTAGGTAAAAATTTGTCTGTAGCTAAAAGTTACAATGACATTCAATTTAGTGTCACACCACGCCCTCTTATAGATGACGTCAAAGAGGGTGTCACTAAATGTTTCGTAGACTTTTACCCTACAGATATTTGACTTTTAGTGACCTACAATGAATGTCACGAAAGATCAATTTTCTTATGAGATTCCTCTCACTTTCCTTTCAATAACAAGTGATTAAACAATAAACACGTTTTAGAAGTTACACTTCAAAGACACACAATCATTTAATGCTTAAAAACTTAAGAATGATTAGCAAAACTTACAACTTAATAGAGACGATTTTTCTCTTATATCAAGATGATATTCCTAAAAGATCACTTAACAACATAATATGTTCCACACTTGAATTAGGTTTGTTGTCTTCTTTTTATAAACAATGTTTGGCCTGAATTTAAGCTTCAAAGCTGATAAAAGGTCTTCAGAATCTTCTACATAAAAATAGGTCTTCAATCAATTATTTCCTAAAATGTCTCAATATTTTTAAAAAAAAAAATAATGTTGTAATAGATAAGATGTGGAGACTTCATGATAGGACATCTTGTTCAACATATTGTTGTCAAGTTAGTTTTAGTAAAATTAATGTCAATTATAAAAATAGAGAATTAACAAGATGTGAAGTCTTGTTGAGCCCAATAAATTATAAAAACAAAATCCTTCTTCTTTCTCCTTTCTCGATCACTAAGTATAGTCAAACACACACGAATAAAACGGTTCTCACCAAATACGAAACACACACGAATAAAACGGTTCTCACCAAATACGGTGGATGTTATAAGTGCTAATACATTTCCCTCAGCGTGTAAAAATGAGGAGGATAAATAAAAAAACATTTTTAAGAAATAATATTTACATCTAAGGAAAAAAAATTTAGAATTTTAACATTTTATAAGATTGATCATATAATTTTTTGTAAAGGAAATAAATCAAAACAAGTCTATATTATAGGAGTAAATGATTATTAATCTAAAAAAAATTTATTGCATTTTTAAATCATTTTCTATGAAGTGAAATTTTTACCATAAATTTTATAATACATTCTCTAGATATATTTATAAAAAAATAACTTTTTTTAAATTCATTAAATAAATGATGTATTTAGTTATTATTTTGTATTAAATACATCAATTATTTAATAAATCTATTTTTTTTTATAAACGTGTCCGAAAAATACGTATACTCAGTAAAGTGAATCCGTGAGCCACTAAATATGTATTTAAATTATTGAAATTCATACGTCAAACAAGACAAGACATTCAAAGGTGAATTGATCGGTCTAGGTAAGGCTGTAAGGCATCTTTGTGTCGGGAACAGTTTCCAAATATATTTACTCGTGTTCTCTCTAAGGTGTAGCTCTCACAAATTTTCTTTAGATGGAAGATGCATGGGAAACGTGGATTTCTTCTATGGTAATGAGACACACACATGAGCTTCATTATTCTATTCTAATATACTTATAATATATTATAATATGATTATTTCTTTCTTTTACATGTTATAGGAAATGGATGGTCACTCATTGGATGAAGACATGTTTGGTATAGAGAATGTGCAACAACCAAGTTTCTCTTTTGAGGGTTTTAATAATGCCCATTCTTCAATTCATGACAACTTGATCAATAATAGTAATACCTCAAGTTGTCTCATTTCTTCACAACAAACACCATCTCAATACCTTTTGTCTTTTGAAAACTCATTTGTGGAACCTTCTCCTAATACAACAACATTGAATCACAATGAGAGCAGTGAGTTACCAAAATTAATTAAGAAAACAACCAAGAAACGTAGAAGTGAATCTGAGATACAAGATCATATCATGGCTGAGAGAAAAGGAGACAAGTTATTGCTGAGAGGTTTATAGCTCTTTCTGCCACCATTCCTGGATTGAAGAAGGTTAGTTAATTTTCATACAACCTACAATATCATTGGTAAATTATAGATTCATAATTGTTAGTGATAATGCACTTTTCTAAAGAGAAAAATAACAAAATAATCATTAAATTAATAAAACTAATTTATATATATATATATATATATATATATATATATATATATATATATATATATATATATATATATATATATATATATATATATATATATATTTAACTTGTATATTAAGTAATATATTCTAACCTTGAGTAATGTTGGATTTGAAATACACGACTTAGATTATATCACAACATAATTTTCTATGTAATTCAAATTATCGAAAATATATTAATCATGATCAATATGAACAATTTTTAATTTTGTTTTAAAATTTAATAATCTATTGATCTTCAATTTTTTTTTTTTTTTGAAAATATCAGCCAACTGAAAACTTTTAGAATTCATTCCAGAGATATATCATTTAACCTTTTGAGCTAGACATTCACACATTAGTAGAATTGACCCTAGAATAGAGTAGATAACCAAAATCCAAAAAGAAAGAAAGACTTAGAGATCAAAATTTTAATTTTAAAATTAAAAGATGTTATTATTTTTTAATAGAGACTAGACCTTTATTCAACCCTTTATTTTTTTTATACATATTTAAAGAAAAAAAATGCTTCACTAAATATTAAACGGAGACTCGACTCTTGGAATTGTGCAATCAAAATCACTTTATAAAACTTAAAATATTTAGGGATCTCAACAAAAGTTAAACTAAATAAAATAAGACTCATTATTCTAATAAATTATTAATAATATTTGTTATTTTGTGCAGCAACTTTGCATACTCATTATTTTTAAAACATTGTGAATTCAAATTTTTGAATATATTTCTTATTAATATTACCAATTTATTTGAAATGAAAAACTCAACACATTGTATTTATATACAATGGTAATTTAACTTTCTTGAAATGCATAGAAATAAGCATTAAAGGACAAAGTCTACACAACGTTTTGGATGTACGATAAAGCATAAGAATTAGTAGATTAAAGGTAAGATGCCAGAAAAAGGTATAAAAAGTGAAGCTTAGTTTATAGTGTTTTCTGTAGAAACTCACAGAGATGCTTCATCCAGCACATGTTCTGAAAAGGTTTAAGTATGAGTGTACTTTCCATCACATTCTTCACATTTCCTTTTCAATTTTTATTTACTCCCTCTCCGGTTAACAATAATTGTCGTTTTAAAAAAATATGCATGTTTCAAAAATAAATATTATTCTCACTTTTTACTATAAACATAATTGTTAGTATTTTTTAATTATTATTTTAGACATTATTTTTAACACGTTAATAAAAATTAATTTAATAGTTCAATATATTATGACAATAATATTATATTATTTAATATGTGAAAAAATTTTAAACAACATCATTTTAAAATATTATTTAAAAATTGTACCAATGATTCAATGATAGAAATCTTCTAGAAAATATAGAATTGTAATTTGTTAGAATGAATAACTCGGTTGCGATTCAGAGAGATTCTAATGGCAAATGGAACAACAACGTCTTCGCAGATTTCAGTAAATCTACTATTTTTTCAAAGGTGAAAACTATCAACTGTGGGTTGCACAGATGAAGGTTATCTTCAGATTTCAAGATGTTGTTGAAATCTTGAATGATGGAGTATCGGAGCTGGAAGCAGATGCGACATATGCTCAAAAAGCTGCGCACAAAGATCAGAGGAAGAAAGATGGTAAAGCGTTATTCTTGATTCATCAGTGTGTGGACTCTGATGTATTTGAGAAGATAATTGAAGAAGAATCAGCGAAAGATGCGTGGGACAAGTTAAAGAACTTGTATGGCGGAGGTGAGAAATTGAAGAAGGTAAAATTGCAAACATTGAGGAAGTAGTACGAGATGATTCAGATGAAAGATGATGAATCAGTCTCTGGATACTTCTCAAGGATTGTGACGCTGAAAAACCAAATTAACGCATGTTGCGAAACGGTCACAGATTTGCAGAAAATAGAGAAGGTACTAAGATCTTTGAATGCAGATTTCGACTACATAGTAGTGACAATTGAAGAAGCCAAGACTCTATCTAAGATGAAGTTGGAAGAACTTCAAGCTTCATTGGAGGCTCATGAGATGAGGTTGAAGCAGAGATACTCAGAAAGAGAAAGGGTGGTTGAACAAGCATTGCAATCAAGATTCAGCAAGAAAGCTGAAAAGTCGAAGCAGCGAAAGCATCTTGCAGGTGATGAGAAGTAAAGCAAGAATGTTGATTCAAGCAAGAAAGGTGTGGGCAACAAGTACTCTGGGAGAAAAGTTGACACGAAAGAGGTGCAATGTTACAATTGTCAAGGTTTTGGTCACTACGCTCAAGACTGTCGAAGAAAGAAAGTAGCAAGAGCGAAAGAAGGTGATGAAGCCCAATATGCAAGAGCAGGAGATAATGACTCAGATGAGGTGCTAATAATGGTAAACACTCGGTCTAACATTGAGAAAACCAACATGTGGTATCTGGATTCAGGATGTAGCAACCATATGAATGAAAATAAAGATTGGTTCACCAAGTTAGATGAGTCAGTGAAAAAGGTAATAAAGTTTGCTGATGGAAGACACATCAACTCTGGAGGCAAAGAAGACATCTCGATTATTAGGAAAGATGGTGGAAAGGCTACTATCATTGAAGTGTTGTATGTATCCTCTATGACAAGTAATTTGATAAGTGTAGGTCAATTACTTGCAAAAGGCTTCAAAATGAAGCTTGAAAGGAATCAGATGAAAGTCTATAGGGCTGATGGGAGACTAATCATGATAGCACCGTTAGCAGTGAATAAAATGTTCAAGGTTGAACTTAACACATCAGATCACAAGTGTATTGCTTCGAGTGCAGAAGAAGATAAGAACTGGCTATGGCATCACAGGTATGGACATCTAAACTTTAGGAGTTTATGCATGCGCAACCAGAAAAGGATGGTGTTTGTCTTGCCTTATATGAAGGAACCAAAACAAGTATGTGAAGAATGTTGTAAAGCTAAGCAAGTGAGAAAGGCATTCAAACATAACTTGCCCATAAAATCCAAGCGCAAGTTGGAACTAGTTCACTCTGATGTGTGTGGACCATTTGAAGTGAAGTCAAATGGAGGCAACATGACTTCCTTACTTTTGTTGGTGAATTCACCAGCCATATATGGATTTATATCACTGAAAAGAAGACTGAAGTATTCACACAGTTCAAGAAGTTCAAGTTGCATGCTGAAAAACAAAGTGGCTGCAAATTGAAGAAGTTAAGAACTGATGGTGGTGGTGAATATACGTTTGCTGAATTTGCCAATTTTTTTAATGAGGAAGGTATAGAGCATGATATTATTTCATCCTATACACCTCAGCACAATGGCATAGATGAAAGGAAAAATAGAAGTATACTGAACATGACGAGAAGTATGTTGAAAGCTAAAGATATGCCTAAGAGATTTTGGGCTGAAGCAACTTCGTCAGCAAGATACATTCTAAACAGGTGTCCAACAAAGAAGATAGTAGGAAGAACACCTTATGAGGCTTGGACAGGGTCGAAGCCAAGTGTGATATCTTAGAGTTTTTGGATCAATATGTTTCAGGCATGTACCTGAACAATTAAGAAGAAAACTAGATGATCGAAGTGAAGTCATGGTTTTCATAAGTTATCATTCGACGGGTGCATACAAATTGTATTCTCCAATCGAAGATAAGCTAGTGATTAGAAGAGATGTTTGTGTGGATGAAAGCAAAGGGTGGAACTAGAGTCGAAACTCAGTTCGACAGGAAACAGACACAGTTATAATTGTGTTCGAAGAAGATCAACACATGAACCGTCGACCAGTCAAAGTGAACAAGGCAATGAGTCAACCAGTCGAAATGAAGAACCACCTGAACAAAACAAAAAAAAGGTCGAAAAGAACAAGAACTCAATCTACAAGTCTAGATGGATATGAAAAAATTCCAGATCAATCAATTGATGTTGATGGTGACCTAATCGAAGAATCCATGATGATGGTTGACGCTGAAACAATCGATTTTGGATGAAGCCACGAGTAATTCGAATTGGTGTGAAGCCATGAAAGAAGAACTCAGAGCCATTGAGAAGAACACGACCTGGGAGCTTGTCGAAAGAACGAATAAAAGGCCAATTGATGTAAAGTGGATATACAAGGTGAAATGAAGGACAAATGGCGAAATTGTAAAGTATAAGGCGAGGTTGGTGGCTAGAGGCTTTCTACAAAAGCATGGAATAGACTTCGACGAAGTATATGCACCAGTTGCAAGACTAGAAACAATTCGAATTGTTGTTTCGACAGCAGCGTGTAGGGGATGGAAGATACATCAACTGGATGTAAAGTTAGAATTTCTGAATGGTCCATTAGAAGAAGAAGAAGTCTATGTTACTCAACCACCAAGATTCGACGTCAAAGGGCATGAGTCAAAGGTGTACATATTAAGGAAGACTCTTTATGGTTTGAAGCAAGCGCCTCGAGCTTGGAATAAGAGAATAGATAGCTTTTTATCGAAGCAGGTTTCACAAAGTGTGTCTCTAAACATGGAGTGTATGTAAATGATGTCAACAGAGTCAGTCGAATCATTTTATGCCTTTATGTAGATGACTTACTCACATGGAGTCAACGGCTGAGATAATGAAAGTCAAGTCGAAGCTAATGCAAGAATTCGAAATGTCCGACTTAGGAAATCTCTCGTATTTCTTAGGGATGTAATTCAAAAATACTAAAGAAGAGGTATTCTTGCACCAGACTAAGTATGCTCAAGATATTTTGAAAGGGTTCAACATGAGCAACTGTAATGAAGCAGTCACTCCATTAGAAACTGGAATAAAACTGAAGAAGGAATTGAATGATGAGTTTGTAAATTCGACATTGTACAAACAAATCATTGGATCCCTGAGATATCTTTGCAATACCATATCATATATCTTCCAAAGTGTAGGGATGTTGAGCAGATTCATGGAGAAACCTCAAGAATGTCATCTCATTGCACTAAAGAGAGTGCCGAGATACATCAAGGGAACTTTCGACCATGGCGTATCGTTGCCCAAGAAGTCGAAGAACAACACAAGTGTCGAAGTCCATGGATACACTAATTCAGATTTCAGTGGAGATCATGACGAAGTGAAAATCATTGCAAGCTACATTTTCATGATCGAAGGTGCACCAATCTCCTGGAGTTCGAAGAAACAAAGCATTGTGGAATTGTCATCTTGCGAAGCTGAATATGTAGTTGCATCAAATGCTGCCTGCCAAGCAGCATGGATTGAAATGTTACTTGAAGAACTCAAGATAATGGAGCCTAAGAAGATAAAGCTATTTGTCGACAACAAATCAGCAATTAACTTGGCAAATCACCCTGTGTTTCACGGTCGAAGTAAACACATAGAAAGAATGTACCATTTTTTGAGAGATCAAGTCAACAACGAAAAGTTGGAAATTAAGCACTGCAAAACAGAAGTACAACTAGCCGACATATTCACTAAACCTTTGAAGAAAGTAAGGTTTGAAGAGTTGAAGAAAAGTATTGGGATGATAAGTCTCAAGAACATAAATTAGTGGGTGTGTTAGAATGAATAATTCTTGTTCAGTCGAATTAGCTCGTTTCGAATTAGCTTGTGTCAAAATGTTAGGTTGTATGCAATGCTAGATGTTTTGCATTGTGTTGAAGGGTGTTTGGGCCTTAGTTTAGTTTTCATTTTGGGCCTGAAAAATGTGTCTATATAAGGAGATTTCCCTTTGTAAATAATAACAATCAATAATACTTTTACAAACAGTTTTTCAGTTAGAAACTATCAACAATTTTCTTCTTCTCTCTTCTCATTCTTCTTCTTCACAAAACTATATTTCTTGAAAAGTCTTTGTTCCAACGTACTTTCCATCCATGGTTCATTTTCTTTTTAACTTTTATTTACACTCTCCAATCATTATTATAAATAATAAAATATTTTTTAAATTTAAATAAATAATGCATCTTGTCATTATTATATATCAAATATATCAATTATTAAATTAGTTTTAAAAAAACAATTGTTACACGTAATAAAAATAGTTTTAAAAAAACAATCCTTCCATTTCACAATAATTGTTATTTTTTTATAAAATAAATTTATCTCAAAAATGAAATTATTTTCACTTATAGAATAAAAATAATTATTTTTTAATTGTTATTTAATTATTACTTTAAATATTATTTTTAACAAGTTAATTTAATAAAAATACAATATATTATAATATTACATTTTAATGAGGATCAATAAATTACATGTTAACGTGATTAATATTTTTTCGTTGATTGAAATATCATCATATATATATATAAGTTTGAGATTAATCTATAATGATTTACTATACGATCAAGATATCCAAATATTAACGTCAAAATGGACTTTTATATAACGTTAATTTTGATGTAGTTCAATGACATAGTAAATAACTATAGATTAATCTCAAACTTTATAGGTATGATCTATATGATGATATGTTTCAATCCAACGGTTGATTTTAAAAAAAATTAATCCGAAGTGACGTTTTTTAACGAGTGTAACTCATGGTGTAACTCTTCGGGTGTAATTTGATCCCTCCTCTTCTTAAATATATGTTCCAAAATTTAAATAACAGTCATTTTAAACAAAGAAATAACATTTAAAAATAGAATCAATGGTTCAATGATAGCAATCTTCTGTAAAATGTGTTAGAGCACAAGGATAGAAGAGAATAATGATAAAAATAAGAGAGATGATAAAATAAGAATTAAATTGTATTAAATTGAATTGAAAACTAATGAAACACAAGTACCTATTTATACACGACTAAAAACCCAAAAGTAA
The DNA here is from genome assembly GCA_021764765.1 of Vicia sativa. NCBI lineage: Eukaryota > Viridiplantae > Streptophyta > Magnoliopsida > Fabales > Fabaceae > Vicia > Vicia sativa. The sequence continues at coordinate 13,360,081 of CM038796.1, forward strand.
CTAACTAAGAAACAAACTCTAATCCTAATCTTAAGGAATTAACATATACGATACTAACATTAAAATAATAAATACTAAAGTATCTTAATAATTACTAAAACGCCCTCAAAAATTAGAACATGTATTATTCACAACAAAATGAGTCTTAAAAAAACTATATTTTGCATTTATTATATTCTTACTTTGTTTATGGAATAGTTTTTTTATATATTTTTGGCAACTTTGGCTGTATACTTTTTATTAACATTGTCTTTTTAATTATTGATTTATAAATGTAAATAATTTACTTACATTGATATATTATTTGATAATACAAAAATATACTATTGTAGAATCTTAAAAAAAAGAAGTACAAATGCCCATCTGGTGCAACCGCCTAGCTGTTTTTAAAATTATAATATTTTAATTAAATGTTATAATATTGATGTACAAAAAGTATTTTACAATACTTGTTAACTTTTTAGTAAACCAATTTATAAGATAATTAATTAACACAGTTTAGAATAAAAAGTCTAATATATGTAATTTTTATAAAATTATATTGAAGTACAAAAAAGTATTTTACATTACTTGTTAATTTTTTAGTAAACCAATTTATAAGAGAATTAATTAATACAGTTTATAATAAAAAGTCTAATATATGTAATTTTTATAAAATTATTATTATAAATTAAAAATATTATTTAAAGCTTAATTGAACTTGCTCTTGTTATAAATAACATATGTGTGGCATCTCTATATAGGTAGTGAGGTTTTAAGGATTTTCTATGATTTTAGGGCAAATTCGCGATGGTGGAATTATGTTTTGAGGTTGTTTTAGTGGAGAGAGAGCAAACTCACATGAGGTGAGAAGCTTTGTATCTTTTGAGGTGTTTCACATGTATTCTCTCTCATCTTGCATATTCTAGGAATGAAGTATATGTAAAAGTTAGTAGGAGTGGACAATGGGTGAGGTTGAACGATTTCAGGTCCAAAAATGCCACCCAACCCAGACAGTAGATGGAAATCAATGGCTATTTTTCTAAAATTTAGAAACAGTTTGAACGGCTTTGAGATAATTTCAGATATTTATTTCGGATTATTGGGCTAATAAATTTTTTTGGCCCAATAACATTTTTTAAATTTATTTTTAAACTTTACTCATTGAAACATTTTGACTCTTGTGAGGGTTGATCTTACCTGACCCTTGAGAGAAATCTTCTTAGATATATTTCTTAACATGTTCCATCTGGATCAAACACTAGATTTCTTTCTTACGCTGATAGCAGTATTCTATATGGTGTCCTATATCTTTATAAAACCTAATCATCTATCTATCTTATGTCCCATGACATCCACTTTAGGGGGCTAGAGGTGCATAGATGTCACACAAGTGAAGAACCTCCAGCCAGATTTGCTTCACGGGGAGTGTTCAAGGGCGTGAAGCCCTCTATAGCCTTTCCACCTCGCTTGAACATCACTTTGTCCCTGATGGGTGAGGTGAATTTGTTTTTCCACGAGTGTTGGGAATCGTAAGTGCTAGGAAAAGCTCTTTTACGTCTCAGGCCTTCTTCTTGGTTTTAGTTTCCACACCCTTTTATAGAATTTCACCCTTATGACCACCTCTACTAACAAAGATGCTACTAGCCTTTTGGCAAGAACTCGTTGAAGTACCCGACATTGAAGCAATTCTGAAATTCTCCAGGAACATTTCTTGGTTCGGGTCAACCACTTTTATGTTGGCTTTGTTGAAACAATCGAGGTATTCCATCAGTAACTCTAAGGGGCCTTGTCAAGTTTTAAACAAAGTGGTGGTGGACATCTTCATGTGTCAACTGGCGGCAAATTGGTGCACGAATTTCCTCACTAACTCATGGTAGTTGGGGATGGAAGCTTGGGGTATGTCGTATGCCCATGAATGAATGCAAGGTTTCATCTCTAATAGTGTCAGACAACAACTTACATTTTACTGATTCAGACGCTTCGATGATGACCATATGCATATTGTTGGAGGTGAGATTCTCATAAGGGTCTCTACGACCATTTAGAGAAAGTTCACGATGGTGAGAAAAATTGTTTTTAGGTTGTGAGGAGAGAGAAAGTTCACTTGAGGTGAGAATATTTGTATCTTTTGGAGTGTTTTATTTGTATTCTCCCTCATCTTCCACATTCTATGAATGAAGTATATATAAGTTCCAGAGAAGTGGTAACCCTTCCACCTTAACTAGGGATGTTATTGACTGCCTAGGTTCTAATGGAATCGTGATCAGGACTTCTTACACGTGTAGTTATAGGTTACATACATGTCACCCTCACGATTCTCATCATGGTGAGCCACCAATATAGCGGGATTATGTTTGGCCCCATTTTAAAGGGTGGTCGCCTTACGAGGCTTTACCCAATACCTCCCTATCATGAGACTTTACAATTATATCACTTCATAACTATAGACTTATAGCACCACATTTATTACACCCATTTAAAAATTTTAATTACACTAAACTTAATTTTTTATATCATTTCGTAGCAATTAATTAAATAACTCATTTATGCTTTTTTAAATATTCATAAGCTCATGAATTTTTTAAATAAATTTCACCAAATACCACAATATGCTCTACATTAAATAGTTTATATTGTTTTAATCCAACTTAGATGAAAATAACATAACCAAATATTAAATGAATTCTGAAAAAATGGTTTTGGAATTAATGGAAACACCCAACAAAGTAACAAATAATTGTGCCCTTAGCACTAGGAGTATATTTGATTGTGAGAAGAAATTGAAAAGAGTGAAAGAGATGTAAAAAGAGAGAAGTATGAGAAAAATTTGAAGAGAAATAAAAAAAGAGAAGTTAAGTGAGTTTATGAATCAACAGAAAAGCCTCTAATTTAAAATATAATTTTTATAAATGATTTTATTTTAAAAACTAACAATTTTATTTCACTTGTTAATTAATTTAATTTTTAGATTCTTTATATATAACTCAAATAATATACACTTGTTCTATTTATAGACAGATAAACTCTATATACTTGAAGAAGCTATCGACTATGTGAAACAACTTCAAGAGAAAATAAAAGAGCTGGACAATCAAAACACAATGAAAAATAAAGATTCAGAAATGGTCATCAAGAAATCTCAAGCTCGCACAAAAGAAGATGATATTGATGAGGATAAATATTATTCCAAGAAAAAACTACCTAAGGTTAAAGCAAGAGTGATAGATAAGGAAATTATGATTGGAATTCATTGTGAGAAACAAGAGAATATTGTGGTTAAAATAATGGGGTTGCTTCAAAATCTTCATCTATCACTTGCTAGTAGTAGCATATTACCATTTGGAAATTCTACTCTTAAAGTTACAGTCATTGCTCAGGTAATTATTATTTTATTTTTTCAATTCAATTATATATTGAGAGAAAGAAAAAAAACAAAAAATTTAATTAATTTTAAAATTGCTTATTTTCAAATTATTTTACAGATGAATGATAAATATCGCATGAACGTGACTGATCTTGTTAAAAACTTGAGGCATGATCTCTTGGATTCACGTGACAATCAGAATAATATTTTTGAGAGGACCACGTAGAATCTCATATGTATTCTAGTTTGTGTTGGCTTTGAAGTTTGTTGAAAAATGTGTGTGGTTTCTTTCAAAAAAAATTAAAGACACCAATGAGTATTTGTAATGAGGGGAAGAAGTGTGTTATGTAAAAATGAATAATTTATCTGTTGTAATCGATTAATACATGGTATAATCGATTACAATTTGGTGAAAAAGCATTTATGAACAAGGAAAAATAAATTTTGAAGTTACGTTAATCGGTTACGCATGTGTTTTAATCGGCTACAACTGTTTATGTATTTTTATGTTTTGTCTGTTGTAACCAGTTAATAGTTTGTGTTAGTCGGTTTCATTTAGTTTTGGCTCTTTGTATTTTATGTATCTATCATTTTGTAACACTTGTATAAATGTTTTGGAGGCATTCTCATCTTTAGTTAATGAAGTTGTTCATTTTCACCCTCAACTCTCTCTCTCTCTCTCTCTCTCTCTCTCTCTCTCTCTCTCTCTCTATCCTAAGTCCTCCATTCTTCAAATTTATGATTGCATGTTCCAAAATTTGGCATCAAGATCCCGGTTCGATCCATAAATATTCGTTGTACAACATGAGTATTGTCTCTTGTTGTGAATCGAATGTCTTGGAAACAAAGTATAAACTCGCTTTTAATGGTCAAGAGACAAAAAGGGTAGAAAATATGAGGAACACGATGAACACAAGGAATTGGTTATTAATCGATATTCTTTCCTTTATCTTCAAATCGATTACATGTATACAAGAATAACAAATAACCCTCTCACCCTAAATTAGGATTTGCAAGATGTAATGACGAGAGACTAGTATGCTATTTATAATAAACCTAACATACTAAACTAATGGGCTTTTATCACAAATATCCATTACAAGCTAACTTAAACAATTGAGCATAACAAACAAGCCCAATTCAAATACTAACAACCTAGCATTTCGACACCCACATACTAGAACATACTTCGACTACGATATAGGTCTTCTACACTATTATGTGAGCATACTTAGACGACATGCTAAACTTGTCGAACTAAGAAGCTTTCCTTCGACCCAATAGAGTTCAATCCAATATCTCACAAATCTCCACCTTGAAACAAACTCTATTATCAAAGAACGAACTAGTTTTCTTCATGCAACTTTATCAATCGCATACGGGAAAACTTGCAACTTGACAATTTCTTGGTGATCATATCAGCAGCATTATAATTTTTCGAAACCTTCAGCACTTGGACTTCTCCATGCTCGATTACCCCTCTGACAAAATGTAGCCTCACATCAATGTGCTTGGTTCACTCATGATAGGCTGAATTCTTTGAAAAATGTATTGCACTTTGACTATCACATTTAACTGTGATAACTTCACTTTGAATTTTCATCTCCTTAGCAAAACCTTCAAGCCACAATGATTTTTTTCATAGCTTCAGTTAAAGCAATATATTTCGCTTCAATTGTTGATAATGCGACAACCTTCTGAAGTGATGCTTTCCAACTAATTATTGTACCAAACATAGTGAAAACATATCCAGAAATAGATTTTCTGGAATCCATACAACCTGCATAATCAGAGTCGACATATTCTTCGACATCGCTTACTATCTTCATCCAAGGCTCCACCATAAATCAAGACTCTGTTCAGAGACCCATTTATGTACCTTAGAATCTACTTCAATGCTTGCAAGTGAGCCTTTCTAGAATTCTCCATGTACCTGCTTACAAGACTTATTGCATATGCTATACCGGGTCTAGTACACACCATAACATACATCAAAGAACCTACTACATTAGAGTATGGGATGTTATTCATACAACCTCTTTCGACCTCAGTACTGGGACATTGATTAATACTCAGCTTGAATTGAGGGTTTGTTGGAGTCACAAGAGGCTTCGAATTCTACGTATCATACTTTTCGAGAATCTTTCGTAGATATGCCTTTTGAGATAAGCATAATTTTGATCGCTTTCTATCTATTCGAATTTCAATCCCAAGAATCCTGGATGCACTTCTCAGATCCTTCATTTCTAACTCCTCATTGAGTTCAGCCTTCATCATCATTACCTCTTCGACATTGTTGTTATCTATGAGAATATCATCAACATAAAGCAACAAAATAAAAAAATGAAATACCCTTCAGGTTTCCTCATCAAAATTATTTCATCTAGATCACCATACAAGAACGAAGTGTTCACATCCATTTGTTCTAGTTCAAGATTGAACTGTGACACTATGGCAAGCAACATTCGAATGGACCTATGCTTCACAACAGGAGAAAACACATAATTGAAGTCTATAACTTCTTTCTGAGTGAAACCCCTTGCAACCAACCTTGCCTTGTATCTTTTCGATGCCACTCCTTCGATTCCTTACTTAACTTTGAAAATCCATTTACAGTTGACTAACGTGGCTCCAAAAGGTTTCTTGATCAATTCTCAAGTGTTGTTATCATGAAGAGACTTCATCTCATCATCCATGGCCTTCATCCATTTAGTCTTATTTCGACTCCTCATAACTTCCTTATGGTCTCTTGGTTATTTGTCTAGAACCTCACTTGTAGAGATTAAGGCATAAGCTATAAGATATGCATACCCAAGTCTCTGAGGTGGCTTGATGACTCTTCGTGTCCTATCTATTTCCAATAGGTAGTCATCGATAGTTTTTTCAATTTCCTCAACATCTTCGGTTTTCTTCGACTTCATCCGATACATAATTCAGATCAACATGCTCCACCTCAACAAGAATCTCACTGCTCCATTTCTTCGTCTAATATTTCGCACTTTGATTAACATCATTAGTTTTCTTGAAAGCCATTTCAGCTTCATTGAAAACTACATCTCGATTGGTGATAATTCTTCTGTGACCTGGCTCCATGCACCATAGCCTATAAGCTTTGACTCCTTCAGGGTATCCCATTAACATGCATTTAAGAGCTCTAGGTTCGACTTTGTCTTGCCTAATGTGAGCATAGGCTACGCAACAAATACTCGCCAAGATCCGTGGATTTCAACAAACTTCTTCAGGTGTCTTCATATCTAACGCAGTCGAAGAACATATGTTTATCAGATATGTTGCTGTCGAAACAGACTCATCCCAAAACACATTCTTAAACCCAACACTAGTTAACGTGCACCTAACTCTTTCCAAGATGGTTCAATTAAACCTTTAAGCCAAACCATTTTGTTGTGGAGTTCCTGCAATAGTTTTGTGCCTTTAAATACTAGAGGAAGCACAAAAGATGTCGAATGCCTCATTGCAAAATTCAAGGCCATTGTTTGTTCTCAACCTCTTGACTTTTCTGCAGTTTGATTTTCGACCAGAGTCTTCCAACCTTTGAAACTCTCAAAAGTTTCATCCTTAGTCTTCTGGATGAATACCATAACTTTCTGGAATAGTCATCTACTATAGATAGAAAATACCTTACTCCTGAATGTGACTGACACCTTACAAGTCCCCAAAGATCAACATGAATGCAATCAAGGGATCCATGTGTTCTTTGTTTGCCTTTTTGAACTTCACTCTACAAGATTTTCCAAGTATACATGGTTCATAAAACTTCTTTTCGACTTTGTCTCCTCCAAGAAAATTTTGATTCCCCAATTTTACCGACCCACCCATTTCACCGACATGGCCCAATCTCATGTGTTCTTCTCGACAAAGATTTCGTGGATGCAACATTTGTCGAACCACTTACAACTTCAAATTTCAAGGGTATACAAACCTTGTTTCTTCACGCCTCTCATGACTTCCTTCACCCCTTCATGACTCTTATATTACTTTTCTCTACTTGAAAACATATCGTTTTGTTGAATTCATCAAGAGAAATCAATTTCTCTTCAAGTCGTACATGCGACTTCACCAATAGCCTTATTGACTCATCATGGAGCTTGAACCTCACAGATCCAACACCGCAAATCTTACAAGCTTTGTTGTATTCCAGAACACATATCCACCATCTTGATCACACAATTCCTCGAACAAGTCTTTGTTTGGAGTCATGTGCCAAGTGCACCTGTAATCCATAATCCACCCTTCGACGTCACGCACGAAAGCACAAAACATCGATAAGTCGAAATAATCTTGAACAATAGTTACATTGCCATTATCCTTACCTCCATGATCTTTCGTGATTTCAGGCACATCTTTCTTGTGTGATCCTCCTTTTACAATGATAACATCGAATACCGATGCTTCCCACAAAAATTATGCACTTTTACCTTTCTTCTTGTCGAACTTACTATCCTTTCGCAAGAATTTTCCTTTAACGGCCAAACTTTCACCAACCGCTAAGGTTTATGCTCCTTTCGCTTCAGTGTCCTTCAATACAAGTCCGATTGAACTTTAAAGGTTAGGACTCTTCTATATAAGAGGTTTCTTTGAAGTGAGTATGATCCGGGCAAAGCGCAACAACAACAACAACAACGCTTAATATTCACCATCGATCTTCACATCAATATTTTCAAGATAAAAACCAACTTGTGGAACATATCCAACTGCTCATCCAACAATTTTTCTTTAATCATCTTGAATGAATACAAAGTTTGCTTCGTGTAGAGTCAATTCACCAACAATTTGGTCATGTATAAACTTCAAGTTTCACCCACAACGCATTCATCTCCTTTGATACATGTCAAAGAACCTCATCACCAAAGATCAACAAAATTGTGTTTCTTCATCATCGTTTTCTCACCGTCGTTAACGCTTCATTCATGGCTTCTTCTCCTTCAACGCTTCCAAACAACACTTCAACCAAGAGGGCTTTCATCTTCAAGCTTATAGACCAAAATCGTTCACTCCGTTGAACTTTTCAATCTCATACTTTGTTGAAGGCATCTTCTCCACGCCACCGCACCAATTTATTGTGAATCGGATGCCTTGGAAACAAAGTATAAACTTATTTATTAATGATCAAGAGACAAACAAGGGTAGAAAATATGAGGAACATGATGAACACAAATATTTGGTTATTAATCGATATTCTTTCCTTTATATTTAAAACAAAATTACAAGTATACAAGAATAATAAATAACCTCTTACTCTAAATTAGGATTTGTAGTATGTAATGATGAGAGACTAGTATGCTATTTATAATAAACCTAACATACTAAATAGTGGGATTTTATAACAAATACCCATTACAAGCTAACTTAGGGTACAAGCTAACTTAAATAATTGGACATAACAAACAGTCCAATTAGAAATACTAACAAATTAGCATTTCGACACCCACATACTAGAACATACTTGACTACAATATATAGGTCTTTGACACCGATGTGAACATACTTTGACGACATGCTAAACTCTATTGAACCAACAAGCTTCCTTTGACCCATTAAAGTTTGATCCAATATCTCACATCTCCAATGATAAAATCCTACAAATATTTCTCTCATTGAAGAAAAGAACTACGAAAATGGTGCAAACAAATAACGTTGTTGTTTGGCTACCAAGAAGTTCTTAAAGTGATCAAGAATGGGATGAATCCTACTTTTGAAGGTGCAACGGATGCAAAAAGGCATGCATAGGAATAAAAAGATATATTACAAGGCATTGTTTTTATCCATCAATGTATATGGTGACAAGTTTGAGAAAGTTGGTGATTGTGAATCATCGAAACAAACTTGGAAAATCTTGGAGAAGGCTCGTGCGGTGGTTTGATAATGCAAAGGTGGTGAGGTAACAAAATCATAAAGTTCAATTTTAATTGATTCAAATGGAACAAAATGAGATAATAAATGATTACGTGACATAAATTATGCGATTGGTGAATTAAAGGATCTTTCAACATTGAGAAAATAGGCCTTCAAATCTCTCGAGGATCATTAGAAAATGGTGGAAGAGAAAAGTAACGACAAGGCAAAGGTGGAGATCATTTTTCAAGTCGGTTTAATGAGAGAAACAAGAAGTCATATTTTCTCAAAGAAGTGTACATAAACATGGAAGCTTCAAATGAGATAAAACTAAAAAGAGGTTTTAGGGGACATCTTAAGCTTTCTAAAAATCCAAAGATCATCCTCAAATGTTAAGAATTTAGCAAGATATGATTGGTGCAAGTTTGGTAATTTTGAGAAAGTGCATGAAGTGCAACTTGAGTAATATTGAAATTTTGTTAAATGGGCCTATGTTTTAAGGTTTGAAACATGTTTCTAACATTGTCAAGAACCTCTAAGCCCATCCATGAATTATATTAATGTTTATTCTATTTATTTTTGATTTTATTCATTTAAATTCAAAATTAAATTAGATAAATATAAAATTAATGTATGGAGCGTAAGGTTTGGATCCGAGCTTGAGGTCCAAACAACTCCAAAATAGCTGGCAAAAACATCCAAGATTTATTGGCATAATATTGGTGCATGATTGAAGCAAAAATCAATTTTTTAAAGAGATTTATTCCACAATTATTAACCTAATTAACTCCTCTATATAAACACAACAAGACCATTAAGAGAATGGGACAATTGGTCGTTCTCAAAACCCTAGAGAAAATTCTCAAAATTTTCAAAGTATAGGGCAAGATAAAACCCAATTTTCCAGAAACTTTAAACCCAAACCAAGGCCATAAATCGTTTCCTGAGGATCAAATGAGTTTATACAAGTCATTTTCCAGGTCCTTCCACATCCAGAACTCTATTCCTCAAGTGCTCTAGTTTGGTAAAATTCTGGAAACTCAAAATCTTTGATCATGCTACGTAAATAATTTATATGCATATGTTTTTGTTTGTAATGATGTTTAGAGTCATCTCACACAAACTTTGATGCAAGAATCATAAGATGTCATTATTAGGAACGAGACCTCTGGTCCTTTGTATCTCACAATATAGGAACTTTCGTTAAAAGAACCCCACCATTCGATTCGCAATTTCGAATTTGGGGTAGGGTCTTCCTTTGCATTTATTTTGCTATTTTGCAGTGTTTGTTTGAGGTGATCAGAATACGACCGTAGTTTGACTGCCTCAATTTGTTTGACTCAGAGACATGCGTGGATATGTGTGATTCGACCATTCAAACACGGGGGTCCCACTTGCGCGCGTTTGATTTAAAATTCATTTTTAGGGATTAACTTTCATATATATATATATATATATATATATATATATATATATATATATATATGACTAAATACACAGATGTATCAACACCCCAATGGTTCAACATGCGCGCTTAAGGCTTTCACCCATCAGGTTGCTGATTTGAACCTGCCTTTTGCCAATATTTTCCATATTTTTCTTATTCTTGTAGGGTTTCACACATATATTTTCGTAGCAGATATTGACACCACAAGCATGTGGCTCAAAGTTTTTGGACTTGTGACCCCAAGGTCACAAGTTCAACACTCCCTAGCCACAAAACCTTTTTTTAACAACTTGTTTTCTTATTTTCTATTTCCTTTCTTTTTTATTTAATTTCTTTTTAAAATATTTTTTAAATACTTTAAAAAATCACAAAAAAAAACATTTTGTTTTTAGTTTTAGGTTAATTTAATTTTAATTTAATTTTTGACACAAAAATATTTTTATTTTAATTAGGTTTAAAATTATTTTCTTAATTAAATTATAATTAATTAATTAATTTCTTTTCTTATTAAAATTAAATCACAAAAAATACAAAAGTATGTTTTTTTAATACTTAGGGTTTTATAATATTTCTACCTTTATTAAAATATTTTTCTATTTATTTATTTATGCCTTTGTCTTTTAAATTCTAGAAATCGATGTATAGGTCGCACGGGAATTTTTGTAATAGCGTAACTTTAATCTCTTCGCATTTTTCTAATTATGTAACTTCTTACGGGATGTAATAGTTTAGGGCTTTACTTTCTCGCATTTTATTATTATGTAACTGCCCCAAATCCATGTAATAGCTTAGGTTTAAATTCCCACATTTTATTTTTTCGTACGAATATTAATTGTTAGATGTATGCTAATTAGGGTTTGTATCACAAGATTAAAATCAATCTAGATAACCCTAATTTCAAAAGATAAATAACTGAAAACATCACACTTTTCACACTTGCACCTCTAGGGTATCCTCTCTTGTTACCTTACACAATGGTCATGTCCCTCGAACGTAGGGATACCATTAGCAAAGACAGTTAAAATCCTCATAAAGATCATAGTCCCTCAATGTCCCTCGATTGTTGCCTACGAAAATGATGATAGTCCTTACGGTTGCTAAGGTACCCTTACAATGTTGTCTTCGATGACCATACGATGATCCTATGTCTGTCTCTTCACATCTAATGGATAGGGCTACCTACCAACCAATGGTATGGATATCACTATCCCTAAAGGAGAAGGAAAATAACAAGAACGACGAGTGGGTAAACTCTTAATTGCTTGCTCATTAAACAAAATACTTTTCACATCTCACACTTTCAGACAAATATTTTCAAACACTTCGTATGCATTCTTGAGGACTGATACAAGAATCATTTTACAAAGTTAAATCAAAATATTTTCAAACAAATCACACACACAAAATCAAGTTTTCAAAAGTGAGATAAGCAATTAAGAGTCTGCAGATAACTATGGATGAAAAGGGTGCTAACACCTTCCCTTTTCATAACTTACCCCCGAACTCAGAATCAATAAAAGGTCTTTCCTGTTCTTTTCACATATCCTTATTGGATAAAAAAAAGTCGGTGGCAACTCTTGCTAACCGCAACATTTGCGATAAAATGTAAAACAACTAAGTCTTCTTCCATCAGACATAATAAGCATAACCTATATCCTACTCAATATAGAAGATTGATTGGATCATTACGTTACTTGTGCAATACGCGATCATATTTGAAGTTTTGGGTCGGTATATCGAAAGGATTCATTAAGAGATCAAGGTGTCTCACCTTGAAGCCAAGAGAATAATGAGATACATCAAAGGATCTATTGGTCGGACTCTCTTTCCGCAATGTATACGAGCAAAATGCAATTTGTTAGGTTTTACCAATTCCAATTGGTGTGAGATAAATATGATCAAAAGTCTACAACTCGATATATATTTATGTTTGGTGGGGTATCAATTTCATGTTGAACTCTCATCTTGTGAGCTCGAGTATATTGTTGCTTTGTCATGCGTGTGCCAAGCTATGTGGCTAAAGAATCAATTGGAAGATTTGAGCAAGAATGCGGGTGAGATTGTCACACTCTTGGTTGATAATGTTTTGAACCATTAATCTTGCTAACAATCCAATTGCACCTAGGACGAGCAAGCACATTGAGACGAAGTTTCACTACTTGAGGGAGCTTGCTAGTGAAGGCAAGTTAAGATTGATATATTGTAGTAATGAAGATCGTTGTTGATTTGTTGACAAATGGAGTCACAAATGATGTTTTCAAAAGGTTGAAGATGAGGTACTTGAATTAAGGTGGTGTGTTGTGTAATAATAAATAATTCAAGTGCTGAAAACGGTTAACACGGAGGTGTAACTGGTTACAATTTGGTGGAAAAGCACTTATGGACAAGGAAAAGCATTTTAGAGTTGTGTTAACCGCTTATGCATATGTGTTAACCGATTACATCATTTTGTATTTTTATATTTTGTTTGATGTAACCGGTTAACAGTTTATGTTAATCGGTTATAGCCCTGGGTTTTGGTTTTTTCTTGTATTTTATTGATGTATTTTAGATCCCAATTATTTTGTAACACTTATATAATTATCTTAGAGGCATCCTCGCCTTTAGTTAAAGAATTTGTTCATTCCCATACTATAGTTTATCTTTGATTGATAATTGTGTTGACATTGTTAAAAGATAGATTTCATCTTAGACGATATAGTTGATGTTTTGATGCTTAGTTTTATACTATAATTAGTTCTTAAGATTTGATTATTAAAAATAACTTAGTACGACATATGAAATTATGATGTTTTTTGCACTAGTTTCAAAGAGTGACAAATTGAAATCAAACAAGTAACATAACAACTTACTACTTGTCATAATTTGTTTTCATTAACTTTAGAAAGCATTACACAGACACAATTAGTTAGTTTCAAACAAGAAAGTATGCATATGTATTCCAATATTTTCATAGTTTTATGATTGAAGAATTTATTCATAGTTTTATGATTCACTACACCAAAAAACTATTTAATAGTGTTTTTTTTGTTTTTGATATCGCTTAAAAGCGCAATTTGTAACACCCCTTCTAAAATACCCCGCGAATATAATAATTAAATCAGAGTAACATGCAATAAGGGATGCCACAATTCAGATTAAATGTAAAAACCTCATAAACAGTAGTCATGCTTCACTGAAGAACTTATTAAATAATCAAAATCATTATCATGTTCTACACAACGGAAAAGTAACATAAAAATCCGGAATAAATTCAACTCGTAATTATTCCAACATAACCAAAAGAAACAGAGTTTAAAACTATAACTCTAAAGCAATCGTCCCCCGGTGTTATAACTACCAGAGCATGACATTGACACGCGGATAACTAAAACAGCTCAACTCTATAAGCCATCCTCACCAACTACTGAGCTGCTAACTTTAATATGAAATCATTAAAGTAAGGGTGAGATCTCTTTTCAATATAGAATGCATTATACGTTTTTAAATACAATGTAACAATTTAATACATCATCACTATCATTAACATAATTAGATTCCAAATCACAAAAGCATTTTCACACGATCATTATGCAAATATAACAATCAATGAAATTATAACACCGAAACCATCCTAACATATTATAATTCCATATGCAATGCACTCTATGCATGTGGTACCAAACATGAACTAAATTCACACCTTGTTCCGCTTACACCATAGAAACAGAGCTAACCAAACGTGAACTAAGTCACCAACATCGATTCGTCCATAATCACCCTGACATGAATCCAAATCACCACCCACATCACCCGAACGGTTATTGGAAAACAAGTCAAATTCTACACAATGAGAATTAACTCCACTGAATGCATATGCATACATCATAAAGCATGCAACATTCAACACAAAGTTATGACCACATCGACATCATAAACCATCATCAACCACAACATGATATCATCACCTATCATGAAATAAATCATCACAAAGCATAAATATGCTAAACGCTTACCCTTCAATTAGTAAGACTATCACCCATATACAACAACAACAATCGAGATCAACGACTACCAAGTATATACAACATCAACAACAACTCATGATATCAACAAGCATCATGAATATACAACATCAGAATAACACATGATATCAATACAATCATGAATAAACAAAGAAAATAGCATACAAGCTTCATTCCACGCTCAACTGTCGTAACAATCCTATACTCATTCATCCACCATTCCCATAACTCTCATTGTTCACAAATTGAAAACGGCTCTTTTCAAAATAAAATCCATTAATTATAATTTTCTTCATTTTATAAAATAGAGTATTTAATTTAAGAAACAACATCCAAACAATGACTAAAACGGACTTACGGTTTGAAAGTTATGAATTTTAAAGTTTAGTATTTTTCAAAAGTAACGGTGGGAACGGTTCCTCCAAATGAAGAACAAATGGGAACCGTTCCGCTCAAAATGCCATTTTCACTTAACAACACACTGGAACCCGGGTTCTCCCACATGGGAACCGGTTCCCACGACTCACAGTGGCAGAAAACACTAGTTTTGACAGCTGAATGTTTCCAACTTATTTCATAGCATTCCTATACGGATCCAAACATCAAAAACATTAATTTTCATCCAACAAACACCAGAATATACTACATGGCATAATTCGTTATTCCCAAACATTCCATAACATTACTACGGTTTCAAATTCATACAATCCGACGATTTTGGGATAATTTCAACAAACCTAAATTATCTAAATTCAAGTTCTCTAACATACCAATCATTCAATTGGATTCTAAAACCCATAAGGCATAATAACCAAATGAAATCACCCCTTACCTCGCGATGATTCTTCGAATTTCCGGCGTTTGACTTTTCCTCCTTCTCTCTTCTCCAATCTCACGTATGATGAAAAACCTCTAATGACTCTCTTTTTCCTTCTTTTCCTTTTATTATTCCTTTTATTATTCCAATAAATAAAATAAAATAATAATTAGTATGAGTAGAGTATTTTACTCCTCACACCCCCACATTACTCCTCACACCACCAATTATCCCATTCATTTAATTAATTAATTAAATTCGATAATTCAAAAATACCAATAATTAAACTTCTAATTAAATTAATAATTAAAATTCTAATTATTTAATAATTGAATTATTTGGGGTGTCACACAATTAACTTCACTATTGTAAATGTTTTTGTTTAATAGTGCTTTAAAAGCGTTATAAAGTACCGCTTTTAATAGTGTTTCTCAAAAGCTTGGAGTGGATATTTTGCGCTTTATCATACATATTTTGATTTAATTTTGATAGCACTTTTAAATAAAACGCTATTATAGGACACACATTTGATAGCACTTTCGCACAAAATGTTATTATATGACACATGTTTGATAACGATTTTTCTTAAAAGTGCTATTATAGGATGTGTCGTTAATAATGCTATTGTAGTACACTTTTTCTTACCAGGAAATGCTCTAATATATGAAATTGGTCATATACCAACGAACATCATTAATTACTTGACGACAGATAAATCTGTAGATATAGGTGAACTATCGTCACTAATATTCATTTGAATTAGAGTCATTAATTTTCCTCATTTATCATAATTATGTCTTATGCTTTATTATTTTACGTTAGAATTTGCTTTCATTTTGTACATTCATTTAATATGAATTGGTTTCTTTCCTCCTAGTAGATTAATCAAGTACAAAGACTTGTTTTTCTCAATTGATTTAAACTCCTCCTTCATAGCACATATATGTTTTAGGTCACTTAACTCTTCCATTTTAACCGATTCAACCTTGGCCATAAGTGAAAAATAGACGAAATCACCATCGTATTGACTTTGTTATCTTGAAATAGCTCATAATTCTAGAGTCTTGAGGCAAACTTCTTGTAACACCCCAATTTTATTAATTAGTTATATATTGTATTAATTAATTATTTATCTGGTTTTGTGATTAAATTATTTAATTTAAATTATTTGATGTATGTTATATGTGATAGGTTAGTCAGGGTGAGATTGTCGAATAATTGAGTTATCGTTAGGAAATAATGTCGACTAGTAAAAGATTAATTTATTAGTGAGAATTGTAGAAAAATAGTGAAATAATAGTTATTGGACCTAATATGTGGAATGTGAAGAGTAGGTGGAATGTGATAGTAAGCCTATTAGTTTGGCTTTTGGTTAGTATTATTTTGTTAAGGTTTAACAAAAGAGAAAATAAATGTTAGTAAAGAAAAGTGGAAAAGAGGTTAACCTAGAGAAAAGAAAAGGAGAAAGATGAGAAAAATCTAAAGAGGAAATGAAGGAAAATCGATATACAAACGCAATAAAATTCAAATTTTCCTTTAGCAATCCTTACAAATGATCATGGTTGATAGAATATGTTACCTCTTGTGGCGATTTCGATTGATGCTATGATCACGAACGTTGATGAAGAACAACGTCTCTACTCGCTTCACACAAATGATCGCTCCCAATCACAAGACTAATGATCACGAACGAAGCTTTGAGAGAGAGCGAATTTTGGCTAGGGTTTCAAAATTGAATTTTCATCAAGTAAAATGCTTCAAAGACAAGGGTCCTATTTATATAACCAAAAGTGTGGGCTGCAAGCTAAAAGCCCAATAAAGGTTGTAAGCTAAAATCCCAATAAAGCATATGAATATCATACCTTGTGCTATGTCGCATATCACTTAAACGAGTGGTATCCTACCATATTCCATATTCCACTTAAGTCCATTGTTCCTTACGGTGTTCCTCATTTACTCTATCTCTCATTAATCGTCCTTATGTGTGTGACCCTATAGGTTTCTGCGACATTGGCAATTATATTAAATCACATTTAACATAATAAACAGTGAGCGGTATATAGTAACACATCACTGCTACCCAAGTCATGGAAATGTCATGTGATTTGACAAAACCTTTCCTTGATAATACTTGCGTGTATAATTACCCTTTTGCCCTCATGTCTATATTGAACACAAGTCATAGACTGTGTCACCCTTGTCCAGTTCAATATTGGGCCCTTAGACATTTATCCTGTTACGCAGGATGGGAAAATTCCATCTAGGTCACTCATGTCCCTCAGCATGCTTTGTGAAGTACCCATCAACTGTCTTTATTGTCATCCAATTACGGATAACGTTTGAGCAATAATAAAGCATTTAACTCTACATCTAGGGTCCATATTGGTTTCAAATCGAAGGATGGTATACACCACTTATCACCATGAGAATAACTTATGACACTTTGCATAACATTCTATGTAGTATTCTCATAACAATCCAAGATAAATATTACCCTAATATTCATACCTATGTCAAGACTTGATAACTCCTTATCCATGATCCATGAGATGTGATCATCAGCCTATCTTCATAATAATCTTAATGCTTTAATGTTATCCCACTTCAAAATAAAGCTCGATTATGGATACTTTAAGAATATTGTCTTTATGTTTAATGGGATCTCATGAGTAAGTCACACTTAACATTTCATTAAACAAACTAACTATTCTAGGGACTTTATTATTTTGGAAAAGCAAACATAATAAATAAATGTCTTTTATTATTAATAAATAATTCGATACAAGTACCAAAAGTATTGGCCTTTAGGGCTTACATCAATAGAAAACTCAAGAGTTCATCAAGAAATCAAGGTAAGGATAGGATTTCACTTTGTTAATGCGATTGTATGATAATGCATGATGGATAGTAACATGTATTAGGATCAATTTTATTAATTCCTTTAAATCACTTACGTTTTTATTGAAATCCATGTGATTTGCTATGTAATTGTATTCTAATGTTAGGGATTATTATGATGAGTTATATGAGTGATGTACTATGAAAATCACAACTTAATTTGGTGTAAAATCACGAATTTTGGGTCAAAATCGATATGAAGACGCTGTCATTGTTATTTTTCCGTTTTAGGTGATCTCGCTGTGGTCGGCCCAAGGTAAGGCGGCTAGGCCTCGCCTCAGCCTCAATTTTTTTCCTTTTTCTTAAAGGTATTTTAGGCCTCAAAAAAATAAAATTAACTATTTTTAGGAAAATGAAAATTATATGTAGGTGCATGTTTAGCTCATTGGTAAGTAAATGATGTTTTAACCGAAAGGTCCCGAGTTCAAATTTGATAGGACAACAAAATATTCTTTTTGCCTTTTCGCCTTAGGCCTCACATTACGTTGGGCGGTCCTCGATAAGTCGCTTTAGGCTAAGCTCTAAACAATTTTTTACATAACTTCAAAATTTCATATTTTTGAATCGTAAGTCCAAATTGAGAATCGCATCGAAAGCTAATGAATATAATATATATATATATATATATATATATATATATATATATATATATATATATATATATATATATATATAAAAGAATTGGTTGCCCGATATTTTTATGTCAAACATGTTTGGGAAGTCAATTGTGTATATGTTTTATTAATGAATTATTGTACCGTTTGCTGCAGGTTCTGAATTAATTAAGAATAATTAATTGAATACTTGTGTGTGTTTGTATAAGTATGTTTTGTTGTGTGACAACATGAGTACATGATAGTTATTGCTTGTTGTGATGAAAATACATATGCGATTGTATTGTAAAATGTGTTGTATACCATTTGAATTCTTGTGAATTTTATGAAAGTGAATTGTGTGTAGATAATTCATGAAATGTGCATGTATGTGTAATTGGGTGGTAATTCAAATGTGATGAATTATTGAAGATATGCATAAAATTTAAGATTAGAGAACGATGTTAATTGCATATGGTTGTTGATATTGCACATGCATCATTGTTGTCAAGAGGCCATGCTTGTTATTTATGAGGAGCTAATGACTTGTCCCAAACCTAGGTTTGATGTTTATGGAATGAGATATTTTGTGTGTTGTTGGTATAGGGAACTCCGGTTTAAAGTAAAAACCGAATAAAAATAACAGTAATGGGTACCACATGCATGAGTATTGCATTGGAGTCTTGCATTGAGTCATATTGTGTCTATGTTCAATGTGAAGTTATGTGCATTATGTGAAGTTAATGTAATTGTGAAATAGTGGATCGTGAGTGTATACTTGTGAATAATATGATTAATTGGGTGATGTTATGTTTATAAGAAATTTGAAGTGCGAGAATATTCATCTTTATGTATGTATGTTATGCATTATATATTATTATATAATCTTTATAATTATGTGAATTTTCATCCTTCTATTGAAATGATGTTTGATAACGACATTGCTCGTGCATCGAGATTATAGTTGCTTCTAGCAAGAGAATAATCAAGGAGTTATCTTTATTTCCTTTTTATAAGTTTTTTTGGGTCATGCTCTCATTATGTAACACTAGGGAATGTTTTTAATTCATGTTTGAGAGATACATTTGTATACTCTATTTATTGGTTATTCTTATTTAAATTATGTGATGAAATGGATTTTAATGTCCAAGTTGTTCAATGAATTTAATCTTATGAGACTTCAATATTATATTCATTTGAACGAAGTTGATTTTGTTGCTACATGATTATGTGAAAATGTATGGAAAGCTTGAATTTTAATTAAGTGTTATTGAGTATGATAGGTATATGTGTGATGTTTGAATTATGAGTGACGCCCTCGATTGATATGCATGTTATATTACTCTAATTTATGACGTATTATTCTGCAGGATTTTAGAGGGCGTTACACTTTGCCTTATTCATCTTCTTACATTCTCTTCAATTTGTGCTTTGATAGGGGTTATTTATCCACTATCAAGCACTGTAGGAATGATTTCTTAATTGATGTAAATAGTTATAGCTTTCTAGTAACCGGTTACAGGCTGGTGTAACTCCTTGATTTTGTCAAAAATGACGTCTCGACTGATCACGATTCTTCTATTTGTTTCATCATATAACTCATAACCTCTGGTAGAATGATACCCTACAAGTATCATAAATTCTTCCTTATCATACGACTTTTTTCTAAGCTTTTCCGACACATGTTGATATGTTACCGAATCAAAAACTATCAAATGATTAAGATTCGGTTTAAATCCAGACCATGCTTCCTCCGATGTTATCTTCTCAAGCTTCTTTGTTGTATATATTTATCAAATATGCATCTGTGAACACCGCTTATCCGCATAACTCTTTCGACAAGTTCTTCCTTTTAACATGTTTCTCACCATGTTTATAATCGATTGATTCTTCTTTTGGAAACATCTATGAGACCTGTGTGTTTCTAAATTTGGAAAAACATCTATGATTGGTATCTTCAACTTCTTCTTCTCATGAGTTCATCTTCTCTTGTTTAATACTTAGAGAAACTCCATATATCATTTCAAGAGTGTCTCGCATTTTCTTGGAGGTATTACAATGATGGACATAGTAAAATTTGCTATCATCTTGAGACATTGTTATAAAGCTCTTAGTTTTAAATTATATATCAAACTTTCTATTTTCCTCTTCGGTCCAAAAGGATTATGGTTTATCTACTACTATCATTTACTTGATGAATATGGATAAATAGGCCATTACTGCTTCCCACAATTCATCATTTATGTTTTGAAAGAAAATTTTAAATCTAGCTTGTCAAATATCAAATCTACTATCATTGAAAATAGGTGGTGTGTTTAGAAAAGATCTCTTGTCAAGTCATCTTCCTTAATAGACGATTAGTCCTTAAATATGAGTTAGGCTCGATTTCACTTGTTGTACTTGAGACTTCACACACAAGAGGGAGTATTGTGTGGTTCAAATAAAGGTGACTTTATAGAGCATGTTAATTTTACTAGATCTCACAGTAGGCGCTAATCGCACATGTTAACAAGTACAAATGCATGATAATTCCTAGTGAGTAAGGGTTGCTTGAGGCTTTTTATGGTTTTGTGGTGTTTGAGCTAGTTCACAAGAAAAGGTGAGAAACCATGCTTACAATATTTTTTGTGTAGTAAGGATTGGATGCTTTCTCAACTCTAAGATTGAGGTATTTATAGAGGTTATTAGGCACAAATTGTAGGTCTCGTAGAAAATAGGAATTGTCCACCTTGATTGTGGGAACAAATGGTTGACTTCCTATTTTCTAAGAGAGCATAGTTGCCTTCCTCATGACTCTTTCTTCATACTGCTTGAGGGTTTTAGACCCACTTTTCATCATGGGTGAACCATCCAAGAGACAAACGTCCTCTAAAGAGAATGGAAATCTCAAAGGGGGCACTCAAATCTCTCAATAGACTGTATAAATTAGTTTAACGACTCAATTTACTCCTCTAATTCATCCAATAATTTTAATCTCGTCGAGACCCACAAATAAATACCACAAACATACTATATTAATTCCATACATCTATAACATGTTACACTTTGCCAAAAGCCAATCAATGAGTTAATATCATGCCAAAATTCCACTTACAATTCAAATTTGTCCCATTACATATTCTTTCAACAATTTCTGTAAAGTTTGTTATACAAGCACAAAACACATTTTAAAAAACCACTCACTACACATTTTACATTTTCCCCGCAACATAAGCATGGTATGGCCATGTAATGGTAAATCATAACTTACCATAAAAACACTAGAAAACAAAAATGAAAAGAAAGTTAAAAAAAAAAAAAAAAAAAACATGAAAATAGCAATGAACGTGTAGTGCAAGCTTCTTCTTAAACCACTCTCTCAAATACATTGATTCAAACCCTTCTTCATCTTCACAATGGTAAATCATCACAATCATCTTCTTAGCATTTTTCTTTCCATGCTTTACATTAACATTCTTCTGCTTTTGTTGAACTGCTTCTTGTTGCTATTTTTGTATATTTTGATTCTAACATTAGGGTTTGTGTGAACTTGAAAATCACTCAGAACTGTTTGATTTAGGTTTTTTTTTCTGTTTGTATTGTTTGTGGTTCAATTTTTATACATTCTGAGTGTGATTGTGTTTTTTTCTTCAAAAAATGTCTGGTTTTTTGTGAAGGGAGCAAAATGTGTGTGTGTGATTAAGGTTAGTTTGTTTGAATGCTGTGAGAAAGTGTAGGAAAATGAAGAGGACAATTTAGGAATAAAGTTGAGTGGGAAAAAATGGTGCTTTTCATGAATAGTTGAGTATATTGAGCTGAGAAATGGTTCTGGAGAGTAAAAGATGACACTTTAACCTTTTTTGGGTTGATGTTATTTCATTTTTTTAAGGGAACTAGGTGATTGAGTTTAGTGGTTAACGAGTTCTGGTTAAGGATGAATTGTTCCGAAATACAAGAGTTTGAATTCGGGTTGAAATAGTCCTTGACCGGATTTTACTTACATCCCGAATTTAAGTTCAAACGGTTTTGTAGATTGGGGTTTTCTTTTGGGTTTTGACATTGGCATGATTTTAAAGAGGTGTCGGTGCTACATTGGTGACACTGACACATACTTCTCTTGGAATGCACAAAGTTGATATGATGTTTATTTCTTGGTAAAATTTATAAAGAATAGATGATTGAAAGGGGTTGATTATTAAACTTATATATTTCATATTACACAGATTTTCTGAACATAGTTTTGAGCATCTAATGGCATCATCAGATGAAGAGGGTGAGATTGTTCCAGATTCGGTTGAAGATTATTGGTTTGAAAATGATAAGGCGGAATTTGTTTCACCTTTTAGTATGATGTTATTGTGGAGTGTTGACGAGGTCAATTGTGAGTCAGAAACAAAAGTGTTTTTACGCGGCACAACAGATAATGGCATCCAGAAAATTCATAAACAGGTTATAGGATGGAGATTTGAAATTTCATGCGAGAAGCCTGAGATTTCAGTTCTCTTGAGGGAGAAATACTGGATAGCTCTTCTAAAACCAAGAAAATGCTTTGAAAGTATTATTAGGTCAGTCTTGGTCACGGTTTCTTGGTTGCATTTTGTGAAAAGGAATCCAGAAGAATCAAAAAGGTTTATTTGGAACAAAGTGTTGACGGAATTTAGGTGAACGTTTTCTTTTATCCTTTGCTGGTTTATTTTATTTGCGTATTCCAATCAAATTCATCGATGAAATGCCTGTTTTGCAGCTCATTTGATATTCCACCTTCTGAGAATGATGTTCTAAGTCATATGACATTGATTACAGAGGCTGCTAATAGGGACACAGATTTAACAAAATCCAAGGTTCATAGTTCTATTTTAATTTTGTACATTCATGTATGTTTGGATTTGCAGTTATATTTATATCCAGAAATATATCATTCATGGAGTCCCTAAGCCAAGTATATTAAAATTCATGGTAACTGTGGCATTTTTCCTAATTGTTTGTTTATTTTATTGGACAGTATTTGCTTAATTTCATAGGAAAGACATGTTCAAATGAAGACTCACATGAGGTGAGCATAAGTCTTATTTCCCTTTTAGTACGTAGTGTTCGTTCTTATTCATTATCTATTTGGTTATATATCAGGATGTTCACACTACCAAGAAATCAAAATTTATAGTTGAATCAGAAGAGGAGGAGGAGGAGGAGGAGGATGACAAATCGGAAGGTGAAGGCGAACTCAATGTAGATGGAGAGCAAAATATTGGATACGATACTGTTTGTGCAATTTGTGATAATGGTGGTGAAATACTTCCGTATGTAATCACCATACTAGTCTCTTACCAGAAAGACTTGTTATCGTCCTTTGCTTGCCATCTTTTATTGAAAAGTAAATCATTTTTCCCTTCTTCTAACTGTTTATTCTTGTTTGAATGATTCAGTTGTGAAGGAAGGTGTCTGAGATCCTTCCATGCAACTGTAGAGGATGGTAGAGATTCATTATGTGAATCTCTTGGTTACACTAGTACTCAAGTTAATGTAAGCTGTGTCTCCCATCTTTACTATATTTTTTAATTAATTTCCAAACTCAGAGTTAGCATAATTTTCCTTTGATTCCAACTGCATTTGATGAAACCAAATTGTAACTTTGCAGGCCTTTCCAAACTTCTATTGTGATAATTGTAGATATAAGAAGCATCAATGCTTTGCATGTGGCAGACTGGGTTCATCTGATGAATCATCTCCAGAGGTATATTTCAGATAAAGCTTAGTTTTCCCATACAATCATATATTGTCCGATGTGGGACTCTTGACACACTCCCTCACGCCCTGAAATGAACATTTGGACTGTGGAAATAAATGGTGGGTGGCCCGATAGTAGGTGACTCAATGAATCTTAAACCAAACTCTGATACCATGTTAAGAGTTGTGGTGGACCTAACTCATTCCTACAAAACCGGCTTGTAGGGTGAGGATTATCCTCACTTCTAAGCACATGCCCAGGCCATATATTGTCTGATGTGAGACTCTTAACAAATTTCATATGAAATATTTTGAAGGATAATATGTTGTTAGTTTTTCCTTTTCCTCAGGTTTTTAGTTACTGATTAGTTGGGTCCACTGGTGTTAAATATATATAGAACCTTTTGCTTTATTTGTTTTCTGGCTTTCTGATTTTGGACTTTAATCCAAACCTCCCCATTATTCTAACCGTAACTAACTGCTGCATAATTATATTGTTGATCATTTCATTCATTGATGTAAGTAAATTTAAATATAGCCAACGATTGATGGTATAATTAAGCTTTTCTTTTTTATGTTTCTTCTTAGGTATTTCCGGTATTTCCTTGCGTTACTGCAAATTGTGGTCACTATTACCATCTTGGATGTGTTGCAAGACTTCTCAACCCTGGAGCTGACGCCGAACAAGAGGAAATGAGACAGAAAATTGCCATCGAAAAAACATTTGTCTGTCCTCTTCATATATGTTCTCTATGTAGAAAAGGTGAAAACAGGAATGTTCATGATTTGCAATTTGCGATGTGTAGACGCTGCCCCAAGGCTTACCACAGGAAATGCTTACCCAAGTAGGTTTTTCTTGTTTTCATTTCTTCTTGAAACTTTTTCTTTTGTTTTCAGGTATTCACTTCAACAGTTGTGTGTCCAGTGTTGAATACCCTTCTATTTCTATATCTCTTTTTCGTCCATCGTGCATACTATGTCTCATTATCTCTAATTCTGTTATTTTCTTCAGGGAAATTTCCTTGGTATTTGATTATTATAAGGGCATTGAGCAAAGGGCTTGGGATAATCTCCTTGACAAACGAATTTTGATGTATTGCTTGTAAGTTGTTAGTATTTAGTAATTTGATATTAAAATGTGATTTGATGCATTTTCCTCAATCTAGTCATATGACTTACATTGTTATTTACATCCGATTGTTGTTTAGGAATCATGAGATAGTTCCGGAACTTGGAACTCCAGCTAGAAACCATCTGATATTTCCAGATAAGGATATCCAAAGGAAGAAAATCAGTTTCAAATTGTTAAACAAAGAGAAGGTTGCTATAACATCGAAGAAAAGTTTTGAAGAACTTCTTCTCAATAAGACATTGGCGCAAAAACTAACTTTAACAGAAAGATCTGTCGTTCAAAGTGGAAATTCTTCCAACATTATGGAGACAGTATGCTCTAAGCCGGATACACATTTGTCATTTGAACAGCCCAGAAAATATTTGAAGGTTGAAACAATGTCGGCGTCAAATAGGTGCTTACCGAATTTTGATAGCAAAGTGCCTTTGAAAAATAATAACTTGACTTGTAGTCCAAGGCTGAATGAAGCTACACCAGAGCAGCAAAGATCTGTTGGTAGAATTGAAGAAACAAGCTTGAAGAAGCCTTTGGTTAAAAATGTCAAAACTTCACTTGAAGCTAGAAAAGCAGATATGGAAAACCGGTATTTTATGTACTATCATATGACTGTTTTTTTATGGAGTTAATTGAAGGAAACTATTGATTTGTAAACTCACCTGTTTACATTTGGAAATTATGCAAAGCAGAATTTTGGCTTTAATGGAAGAAGCCACATCTAAATTGAACATGGAAAAATTTAAAAAGGAACAGCAAGTCTTCAATACAAGTTCAAGTTCCGCAGAAACTGTATTTCATAAGAACGTTACTCAAGGAAAAGTTGAAGGTTCTATTAAGGTCTGTATTCTTTATACCACTTAAATATAGCATTGATGCCGAGTAGAGTTTAAGCAAGTTAAGTCCGAATGGTTAATTATTCATTTTACTCATACAGTAGAATCTCTGACTATTTTGCAGGCTATTCAAATAGCGTTACAGAAGTTAGATGAAGGATGTAGTATTGAGGAAGCAAAAGCTATTTGTGAGCCAGAAATTGTTCGTCAGCTTTTCATTTGGCAGGTTGAAATAAGTTATCATTAAGTTATTTTCACAGTTCTTTAGATATAGAGGTGTAATATACAAACACTCATGTCATAATCTATATAACTCACTTGCAGAAGCAGCTCAAGGTCTACCTTGCACCTTTTCTTCATGGAATGCGATATACTTCATATGGTCGCCATTTCACTAAAATAAACAAGTTGAAGGAGGTAAATATATCCTTTTAGAATATAATTTTTGTAAGCATTGGTTGTCAATAAGCTGAGATTTTATTATATTTATCAGGATTTATGCTTATATGAGTTATCTCGATGAAAATAAAAGCTACGTAATAGTCAAAACTATCGTATATAGTTATATACTTATATAAGCTTGATATTGTTCAAACTAAATTATATGCCTGCATTTTCCTGAATTCTTGCTCGTTACTATCGCTAATGTAGAGCTTTCTAATGCAGATTGTTGATAGGCTTCATTGGTATGTGCAAAATGGTGACACGGTATGTTCTGGTCCTTTAGAAATCAATTACAATTAATACTAATTAAACATAATTGATATGACAACTAGCAAATCACAACGTTTGATCTCTAACTGATTTAAAAGACAATAATCAGAAATAAGTCTCAACAAGCCTGTAAAATAATCAACTCTCCGGTGCTTAACATCAATACTTTGAAGCCTTGTTAAACTCTTGTAACATATTGGAATCAAAACTTTGTAATATTTGATCGTTATGGAACTTCTCACATTGAGGATGACAAATTCTCATATGAATTATTCCTTTTGAAATTTTTCTTTAACTTAATTGTTGTTTCACTAACTTGCCAGGTTTTGGACTTCTGTTGTGGTGCGAATGATTTCAGCTGTCTGATGAAATCAAAGCTAGAACAGACTGGGAAGTCATCATGCTCATTTAAAAACTATGATTTATTCCAAGCCAAGGTATGTTACTTATAACTCTCAAACCGATTAACGATACTTGCCTATTATGATCTTGTCTTCTTTTCACACTTTTCCTGCCGAAAATTCCTTTTACTGCTAATGAGTTGTTCTACCTGTAGAATGATTTCAACTTCGAAAAAAGAGATTGGATGAGTGTCAGGCCTGAGGAATTGCCAGACGGTTCTCAGCTTGTAAGGCCATAATAAACCTTTTGCTTCAATTAGTTTACTTTCATTTCAATATTGTAGTTAATATGTTCTTCTTTCACATGACTAGATCATAGGGCTGAATCCTCCTTTTGGAGTTAAGGGTTTTCTCGCTAACAAATTTATTAACAAGGCCTTGACGTTTAAGCCGAAACTCCTTATACTTATTGTGCCAAAAGTAACAAAAAGGTTAGCATTGTTTCTTTTTCAGTCCCTAAATAACAACTACCAATTTTCGAAAGAAAAAAAAAATCCATGTTTCAACTAATTTCTATTCTACTTTGACAGACTTGACAGAAAGAAAGGTGGATATGATTTAATTTGGGAGGATGAGGAAATATGTTCAGGAAAGGTGAGTTGGTAAAACTTACATGATTTTGATCTAAAGATTGTGTGACCAATTCAAGAGCTTATTATATATATGTTTTGCATTTGTGTATTTGTGTATTCGTCCAGTCATTTTATCTACCGGGTTCTGTTGATACTCGAGACAAGCAAATGGAAGACTGGAACCTGAAGCCGCCGCCTCTTTATCTTTGGAGTCGCCCTGACTGGACTCACGACACATTGAAATAGCTCAACTGCATTGCCACATCAAACATGACGCGCGTAATAATAAAGTTCAAGAAATGACAAACTATCTTATGGAGGAGAATCTTGATTGTTATATGGAGTATCCTGGATTGCATGCACCTGGTAATTTTCTAAGCATATTTGATGGTGTTCCAGATGATAATGGCATTCCATTAGAGGATGGTGCAACTTGCTTTCCTTGAAGGAGACTGTTTTCAGGAATGATGAGTTATTGTGTAGAAATCAAAAGCACTCAAATACCACTTAAACAGAGTGTTTTTTATTAAGTAGAAATGAAAAGCTACATCAGATTTAAACATATGATCACATAACATAAATGTATGTTTGGTGATAAATATTTTTTTACCATCAACTTAAGCAACATCAGATTTAGAACATCTGGTTCATTAGCCTTCGATACAACAATGTCTAATTTCCTAGAGATTGTGTTCACAATGAAAAAAAAAAATTAAAAGTATCAAGTATAACAAAGAAATAAGACAAATCATTTGTTGAAAGTTATTTATCTCAGATATAGATATAGATTTATCTCGTGGCTAAGGATGAGACTTCATGTTGAATTCACGCTAGCATTATAAAAAATAAGAGATGTTGTGAATTGACGACTGCGTATGATATAGTCAATTCAATTGACGATTGCATATATGTTATAAGAGATTTTGTTGGTTCAATTTAACGACACCTCTTATGAAATGCTTACGATCTTCAATTAAATTGATTATTTGGCGACACATGTAATTCTAATTTTATTGTTTAAAAGTATATTAGTTTGAAAAATAAATGAAAACAATGATTATTAATTGAAAATGTTACTTGTTTGGATAAAAGTTTCAGATAAAGCTATGTTTCACTAAAAGGCACAAAATGAAATTTGTGTAAAACTATCTATAAAGGATAAGTAGCAGCCTTAAAAAGAATTAGAGGCTCAATAATTCAATAAATACACTTTCATCATTCTCTCGAATATGATCAACTTTTTTTAGAGTTAGAGAGAAAGAACATCAACTAATTTGAATAAATTCTCTATTAAATTTAGTGACAAAACTCAAGATGTTACTAAAAAATAATTAATTGTAATAATTAATTTTTTTATTTTGATTTCAATTTTATTTTTAATTTATAAGATATTGTCATGCTTGAGCACCCTATTAGTATCCAAGCATATGAGTCAATATAAAAAGGATATATTTGACGAAAATATTTTACGGGACTAAAATCATATCTATTTATAATATATTAAAACAGAATTTTTAACCATTTTTCTTATAATTCAGCACTACTAATACCACTTTAATGTAATTCTTTCACATAATCCAAAATCCGACGTTTCATAGTTCCCCTTTATTCTATTTCACTTACACTTTCTATTCATCTATTTTCTCTTATAACAATAAAAAAAGGGTTAAATAGTTTTTACCCTGTTATATGAGTGTGTTTGGGTTTTTCCCCCTTAAATTTTTTTTCCTGCATACCTCACCAAATAAAGATTTCAGCACTTTACACCCTGATCCAAGTTTTTACCTATGATTCTAAGTTAATGGCCTACGTGTAAGTTCCATTTTTGATGACTGTGTAAAATATGCCACGTTGGATTGATTATAAAAGGCATGGTATCTATTTAGAATTTTATTTTTCTCAATTCACTCCCTTGAAAAGCTAGGATTTTGTTGCAGACAATAGCAACCTGAAGATGACGAAGAAGACGAAGTAGATGAAGAAGTCAAGCCAATCAAAGAAGTCGAAGGTAGAAAAACAAGCGAACAAAGCTACTGAAGTAAATCAATCCAAGCATTCAGTTAAACCGGACATGCATGAAGAAGAAGTTGAGGCATCTGAAGCTCAAAAGGTTCGTGTTAATGAATTGTTTGTATCAAACACATAAATAGTTGACGAAGGTTAGGTCTTAATCTTTTTTCTTTTTTAATTTCAGAACAAGCAATTATTCAGTGTTGTTTTCCATCATGGAGGGGAATTTGTGAGCTTGAATGATGAGGTTATGATTTACAGTGGAGGTGTGACGACTTTAGTTAGTTAAATCCACATTGATAAGTTTACAATGGTTAGCGTTCATAAGATGTTTAATGGGTGGGGTTACAATCAAGGGACATATAGGGTATGACTAAGGTTATTGAAATTGATCCAAACTATTTTCAGATTAGGAGAGATGATGATTGTTACGATTTTGTGATATATTCTTATGCCAATGAGGTTGATGGGGAAATATTTGTGGAGCATGATGTAGCAAATATTTCAGTGCTAGTAAGAAGTCCTAGATGTGTGAATGAGATAGTTGAGATGGATAGATGTGATGAAGATGGAGTAGAAGGGTTGGGGGATAATAAGGATGAACGTACCATAGCCTTGCTTGATGGGTTTGAAGGTATTGATGTTACTATACCTATTAATGAAGCACCTTCATTGGCTGTGTTTATTAGTGGTTCAAAAAATAAAAAATTGGAAGATGATGATGAATGTGTAAGTGATGACTTGGATAGCTCAGACCCTGATATATCAAATGATGCGAAAGTATCAAAGTTTGAAAAGTTTAAGAAGGAGCATTTTAATAAGAACTTTAAATTTGAGTGGGGTATGGAATTCAATTCTCTTGATGACTTTAGAGAAGCAATACGTGAGTGGTCAGTACTAAATGGTAGGGAAATTACCTTTGTGAAATACCCAAATTTCCAAAATTTCCGGTATGCATATTATACCGAAAATTTCAAATTTCTAGTATTATTGGAAAATGATTATATTGGATTGTAACATGGTGGAAGAACTGACTTGTTTGTGTTGCATTTTATCGCAAATGTTGCGGATAGCAAGAGTCGCCACCGACTTTTATTTTATCCAATAAAGGAAAGGTGAAAAGAATAGGAAAGACCTTTGTTAGATTCTGAGTTCGGGAGGTAATTATGAAAAGGGAAGGTGTTAGCATCCTTTTCATCCGTAGTTATCTACAGGCTCTTAATTGCTTAGCTCACTTTTGAAAATTTGTTTTTTGTGTGTATGTGATTTGTTTGAAAATATTTTGAAAAGTATTTCGCTTTGACTTCGTAATGATTCTTGTATAAGTCCTCAAGAATGTATACGAAGTGTTCGGAAATATTTGTTTGGAAAAATGTAGCTTTGTAATGATTCTCGTTGGAATGTATACAAAGTGTTTGTTTGAAAGTATTTTGAAAAGAGTGTGAGGTGTGAATATGATTTTGATTGGATTGGAGCAAGCAATTAAAAGTCTTATTACCTACTCAGAAAGGTCGTTCTTGTTATTTTCCTTCTCCTTTAGGACAACGATATCCATACCATTAGTTGGTAGATAACTCTATCCGTTGGATGTGAAGGGACGGGGCGTAGGATCATCGTATGGTCATTGAAGACAACATTGTAAGGATACCTTAACAATTCGAAGGGACGATCATCACTTATTCATAGGCAACAACCGAGGGATGAGATCATATATTTATAGGCAACATCGAGGGTCATAAAGCGACTATGATCTTTGTGATGATATTGAATCGAGGGACTTTTGCTAATGGTATCCCTATGTTCGAGGGATGTAACACCCCAATATTACCCAAGGTTTTATAAGTAAAATCAGAGTAATTTAAAATTTCATAAATTCAATACTGAGGCGTCACACCTTCAAAACCAAATCACTTTAAACAGTTTGCTTTAAAGTATAAATCTCGAATACATAGCATCGTCGGAAATCATAAATTGATTCTTAAAAATCAAAACATCTTCTTAATTAAACTTCCTTATCAAATCATGTTTTCATAAAGTATGATTCTTATTTACAAAAGGAAAAACAACAAAAGAACAACATAAATATTCTCCCCGAGTGCTACGTATCAGAGCGACACCGACTCGACTAATAGCAGCTATAATCTCCGTCTTCATAACCTGCACGTTACCAGTATAAAGGTAACGGCGAAACAAGTAAAGGGTGAGATACTCCAAAACATATAATTAAAGGCATGGTAATATATACATATATATAGTTTTGGAATCATAAAAGATATAGGTTAGTAAATGCATTCCAACATATAACCAAATCTCACTCACTTTAATCGTCATTCTAATGTGTATAATCAACACATTATCGCCATAACCTCATCGACATAAATTATCACAACAACACATAAACTTTCATCACTACGAACTCATCACAAGTCAATACGTCACTAATCAACACGACAATCATAAACAACAACATCAAATAATGCTAATAACATAAGCAACATAAACAAAATCATCACA
The DNA here is from genome assembly GCA_021764765.1 of Vicia sativa. Taxonomy (NCBI): domain Eukaryota; kingdom Viridiplantae; phylum Streptophyta; class Magnoliopsida; order Fabales; family Fabaceae; genus Vicia; species Vicia sativa. The sequence continues at coordinate 13,392,915 of CM038796.1, forward strand.
AATTGGCTAAAGCCCATCGTCACAAACATCATCACATCATATTTGTATTAAGCATTTCATCAAAGTCAACTCATCGCAAAACTCATCATTTATATTCATCGCATAGTTATCATGAAATTATCACATCATATTCATGTCATTTTCATCATAAAGATCATCACCAAACAAAACATCATATATCATCGCAATTCCACATAATTCATCAATTAAAACTCAACGCCAAACAACTCAAACATAAACATAACCGACTCCATGAGACACGACTATGTTATGCATGTGGTACCCGTTACTTTGTTCATAATTAGGAACATTTGGCATAAAGCCCATCGTCGCTTGGCATAAAAGCCCTCGTCGCTTGGCATAAAAGCCTTCGTCGCCTATGCAATGTATGTGACTCAACAATAAAAACAACATAACAAAAACATCATCATCGCTCATCAAAATTGGCATAAAGCCCACATCGCCATAATTTATCCACGTCAAGATAAATATATCATCGCATCATATTTGCATTATGCAAAATGTCACCTATAATTCATCATCGTCAAAAATCATGCATTCACAAATCGGAAGCATTTATTAACAACATCAATATAATCATCACATCATCATGTACAAAGACATATATCATCATTATCAACAAAGTCATTTAATCATGAACAAATCGTCGCAAAAGTCATGTATAATCATGTAGCATCGTCATCAAATAAATCACTCAACTCTAAACATGGAAAAATAATCGAACATCAATAATCGTTGCAAAAGCCATTCCTAATAACCGGCATTAATCATAATCGTCAACATATCAATCGGGTTGTCCATACGTGTCTTAAATCGACTAAAACGCAATCCGATTCAATTTAACCGTAATTTGGCCTATTTCGGGTCATTTCGTAAAAACTCGTAATTTCAAAAAACTAACTTCACCACTACGTTCTACACGTCGAACTTAGCTAGCACGTCAATTTTCGTTGGATTCGGAGCAACTTGCTCCGTCGTCGAATTTACCGAAATCGGAACATAATCAGGTTCCAAATTTAATCGGCTAACTTATGTCCTAGTTATATTTTATTCATACTAACTATTAGTGTGTGGAATTAGGAAATTGGAGAGAAATAGAAACTAGCTAACAAGAATTATGCATAAACTATTCTGCAGAAAACAGAAAACATGAATTACAGAAAACAGAAAACATCACATTTTCCGTTTCATCCCCCAGCATGACAGGGACGATCGTCCCATGCTATCAAAAGAGTGGAGGCGTGCGCCCTAGGGAGGGGGATGGCCGCCCCTCAGCTTGAGGTGGGCGCCTCCCCCATGCACCACCTTCCACCGAATTCTCTTCTTCTTCCCTGTATTTCTCTTCTTCTTCCCTATTATTTCTACAGACAGTGTTATTTCATTTTCTGGTTTTTTCACAGTTTACTTGATTCCATTTTTATACTTCTAGTTCCTACAAGCTAGCAATGAAACACCCAATAATCCATATTCCTAACTCAACCTTTCTAAGCTATTTCAACAATCAACCAACCAAAACCCATAAATCAACCTATCAATTTTTCCCAAATCCAAAATATATCAACCAAAACCCTAACTATATGAGATGGAGAAATCAAACCCCTTACCTCAAGAGATTGGATGATTCTTGATGATTCAACAACTCCAAACCTTGCTCTTGCTCTCATTCTTCTTCTTCTTCTTCTTCTTCTTCCAAAACCCTTTCTTTCTCTCTAGGTTACTATGTTTGGCTTTTGTTTGTAAAATGGAAAGAATGAGGAAAATTGGTTTTTATGTTGTTTTCTACTAGCAAGTTTAAGGGTGTAAACCCAATCCTACAAAATTAATCCTCACACCCCCTATCTATTCTTATTAAATAACACACTAATAATATCTAATAATATTATTAACTCAATTAATTAAAATAACTCCGGAGAACTAAATATCGGTCCGAATAATATTTTATCGAACCGAACGGAATAAAAACCGGACCGAATGAAACGTCGCCAAATATATTAATAGATATATTGATTAATATAAATATTCTCGTCGCCAAAACAATCGTTAAACGGTAACTCAAAAATATTAATATAATATAATATTAATTAAAATGGGGCGTTACAAGGGACATGACCATTTTATTCGAAAGACAACAAGAGAGGATACCCTAACGGTGTGAGTGGGTGCAAATAGTGTATTGATTCAGATATTTATCTTGAAGTTAAAGTGATCTACGATTGATTGATTAGTCTTGCCATGCAATCCTATTAGTCATACATCTAAGCAGTAACATATGTACGGAAAATAAAGGTGCGGAAAGTAAAAATGTGGAAAATAAAACCTAAACTATTATAGGGCTTTGGGACAGACACATAATAAGAGGTGCAAAAAGTAAATGTCCTGATTATCTATTACATCTCATAAGTAGATACATAATGATAAAAAGAACGTGCACGAAACATTATACATTCTGGAAGCATTTACAATAATACGCGTGAAACAAATTAATCGGAATAAAGAAATAAAGTCGAGAGAAGTTTGAAAAAAAAGTCAGTGAAAAAGATTGAGGTTAATTAAGTCCTAATTAAGTTAACCTAATCATTATATGAAAAATCGGGTGAATCAGAAAATCCTAATTCTAATTGTTTTTAATTAATAAAAGAAATTTAATTTAAATTAAATTAATTAACCTAAATTAAACTAATTAAAATAAAAAAATTTAATTAGTCATTAATCTTAATTTCCTAATTATTTAACCTAATTAAATGTCTACTTATTAATTAATGGTTAATTAATTAGTTAATTAAGAAAATAATTAAGAAAATATGAAAAGAAAAAGAATTGGAGAAAGGTTGGAAAAGGGTGGTCATGCTGAGATTCGAACTCAGGACCCCCTAGGTTACCATACAAACGCCTTGCCATCTGAGCTGTCTGTTTCATCTGTTACTGAATCAAAACCATTAGATCATATATGTTCATCGCGTTTCATTTTGGATTTCAACGTTAGTGTGCGTGGGCCCCAAGTGTGCGTGAATCAACCAATCAGGATGTGCTAGGGCTTTGACTAGACAATCAGAAACGAGCAACCATCTAAAGGAGGTCCAACCATCGTCTATGGTGGTCAACTTCGTCTTCCCCAACGAGACCAATTTTTGAACCTGCAAAATAATGAAATTCGAAGCTTAGAATGAGCCTACCCCCCTAAATCGGGGTCTGCGAGTTCAATGGTGCCATTGGTTTGGCCTGAAGCAACCTGCAAAGGCAGATATGAAGCTACAGACAAATCGTGCCCTAACCATGACATATCATGATTCATACGTTCTAAGCTTCAAGTGATGGATGTAATTTGTTCTATTTGATCTTAGGAAATCATTGGTAATGTTAGTTCAAGCAAAAACACAGTAAAATTGAAAATACGAATATTAAAAGTTTAAGGCAAACTGAGTTCATGATGCATGCGTTTCAGAGATGTTTGGCCATGGCTTTGGACTTATACTTACTCTACAATACCTCAGGAGCACAAATTGATACTTGAGGAAGGCTGCAATTAGGGTCTCGGTGGTGCAACTTCACTTGAAAATTTTGAAACACAAACCCTAGTCTCTTGGCTTCCAAAATCCGTCTCCTTGATGTCTGAAGGTGTTGTGTATTTATAGGGCAAGAGAATTAGGTCAAGCATAAAAGTGGAAATATCTTGCATTGATTGGAAAATATTTGATTTAGAAATAAAATGAAAAACTTCCAAAATTGATCAATCTCATGCAATCATCCCTTGTACGATTTGGCCAGCTTGCTGTGACTTACTTGGACCTCAAGAATGATAAATATCCAGCCTTGCACGCCTCATCCCTAATTTTTGTATTTTGTTTTGATTTAATTTGATTTTGAATGGATAAAATAAAAAATAAATACAATAAAAATGAACATGGCGCGTGGATGGGCTTGGGGCCTCTTGATGATGTTAGAAACAAGTTCTAATCATAAAAATGTAGGCCCATTTGGAAAAAATTTCAAGATTGCTCAATAATTCTTTCATACACTTTCTCAAAATTTCTAAACTTGCATCAACTATATCTTGCTCAATTTTCATCATTTTGAAGTGTTCTTGGATTTTTTAGAAAGCTTAAGATGTCATCTAAACACTACTTTTGGTTTTATCTTCATTGAAGCTTCCATGTTCATGTACACTTCTTTGGAAAAAGATGATTTTTTGTTGACTTTTAGAAGGACCTATAATGTCTTGATCCATAACTCTCAAATGAAGCATTTTTAGGCAAAGCTTGTGAGATACAAAGTTGTAGATAATTGAATTCTTTTCAAAATGAGTTTTAATGGAAAAATTTCTAATAAAGTATGTGAGAGTTATGCCTGGTCAAAGTTCTGTTGACTTTTGATCAAAAAACCCTAATTTAGAAACTTTGACTTTTGATCAAATCTTGAACTTTCTTGATGAATCATGATCAACCCTTGATCAAATGATGAATGTAACTTTAAAATCTTTATGTTGACCAAAAATGATGAAGTTTGACTGCATGTTGACCACAATTGACTTTTTGTCCAATACAACTAATTTTCAACCATCTGAGCAATTGATTGAGCAAACTTGAGGGTTGAGGCTTGAAACTTGGCATGGTGATGCTTTGAAACATATGAGGAGACATGATGATCACTTGAGGTATTAGAACTCATCTTTGACGTGAGAGAATAAAAACCCTAGTTGTGGGTTAATTGCTTATGAGAAGGTCCATCTGGTTAACCCTTGAGGAACTCTTGAATATGGAGATATGTATTGACTTCAAAAATAGGAGAGAAAATCTTGGGGTATAACATGGATATATGGAAATTTCTGGTAGGCGATACCAGAAATTTAGATATTTTCGATACAATATACTGGAAATTTCCCCAAAAATATCGTAAAACATATTTGTTTTCGTCAAATTTCCGATATCGCCTCAAACTTTCCAGTACCATTTGACAATTTGAAAAATCCGGTCTCTCCTATAAATTTGATAAAATATGCTAGTGAAAATTGATCGGACACTTTGGTCTTTTTTTCATAGGTTAGTGGAGTGGCAAGTAAAATTTAGGGTAGGCAAGAAAAATTCTCACATATATCGGGTTCTAACCAAGTTGTAAGCCATACCCATTTGCAGTATTGGGCCGGGCTTTAGAATAAGAAAGCCCATACACTGCTTTCAATTTCGCAACCATTCTATTCTCCTCTCTGGTTTCACTCACGCAAGCAATCCTTCTCATTTCTCTCTCTTCATTTTCTCTCCGACTTGCGAGCCCGAGCGATCCAACCCTACTCTCACCATGTTCCGCCGCGCCACATCCACGTTCCTCTCCCGCGCCGCCGCCACTCGGCGCTTCTCCGCCGACGTGGCTACCCCCACCCCCAACTCCTCCTTCGTTGAAGCGTGGAGGAAAGTTAGCCCCAATATCGATCCACCTAAGACGCCGCTCGAATTCCTCAAAACTCGTCCCCCTGTTCCTTCCACCATCCCTACCAAACTCACTGTTAATTTTGTTCTTCCCTATCATTCTCAATTGGCCGCTAAAGAGGTATCATCGCTTTTCCTCTTCGATCTGTTCTTCGGTTTTGTAGTTGTTCATGTTGATTTCTGTTCGTTTTTCGAAATTGTGATTTGAGATTTTTGTGAAATCGGTTTGAATTGGGTAGTTTCATTGATGCTTAAGATCCAATTGTGAAGGATTTTTGTTGAAATTGTTTAGGAGATTTATTTGACATGATTTATGATATTAGATTCATGTGGTTAACTTTCACTAGTGGAAAAATGAATTTTTTTGTGTGTGTATATAGGTGTGTTAACTTAAGTAATGGTTTAACTTCAAGGGAAAAAATGATACACTATTTGATGCAGTTTTGTGTGTGTAAGGTTTAAATACCGTTCGCGTAAAGGCTTTTCCGTTTTCGGTCAGGTCGGTATAGGTGTTGTGATACTCATTGTGGTTGCGGTTTGAATAAACCACAATTTGGTTTTCATCATAAAAAAAAGGTGAATAACTGTATATCTGTATCGGCATCTTCTGATACTGATTTGTCGCACATGTTTTTGCTGTTACAGACCGTTTTTTAAAATGAGTGTGTTTATTTTGAATACAAAACTGACTTTAGGATGTAGTTCGATGATTTGTTTTGTTTTTAAATTTTCTATGTGGAGATTGTTATCTTCATGTCTAGAAAATGCTGCTTAATGTTTAGTTCTGATCACATGCTCCATTTTCTAGGGTATTTGTCATGTGTTAAGACCTTATTCTTTCATTTATTATTAAGATTTTGATGTCTTTATGTTAAGTAGGTAAATGATTAATTTCATTTGTTTCACATGTTGACAACTTACAGAATCATCTATCATCTATTCCTGTAACCTTGCTCTTAGAATGTAATATAGAATTTCGTGCATTTGGACTTGGTGTTTTTTGTTCTGTGGGAATAAAGTAACCCTCAGAGTTAAGAGTTAAGGATTTCGTGGATAAAAAATAATGCTGTAGGGTTTCAGGTTTTTCTCATTAATTATCCTTATTTCTTGAAGAAGGAATTGTTTAGTGATACAGAACATGAAGCCTTGCTTTCTTCTCATGCCATCCCCTTGTTTTATCTAAAAGCGTACATCATGCTATAGTCTAGCCAAGCAAAACCTAGTGAAATTCTGAACTTCCTCAAAAATTTATAGAAAAAAGGATGTTGCCAAAGTGCCCGACAAAATTTACTGGGCTTAACATTGGTTAACTGGATACACTTTCCAATAATCTATTTAAGTAATATTTGGAATGGGTAGCCTTGTTTGTTTACATTTCAATTTGAACACTTGACCATTTTTCAACTGCCATCCTGGTTTTATGATCTTTATATCCGGGCAATGATTTTTTTTTGTAACGTATACATTTAGGTATTGGAAACATCTCTTTTAAGGACTTGGTTTTGAAACTTTCATTGAACATTTTTCATCTAAAACTGGCTTCATGGTTCAATTGTGCTATTTTTAGCTTTAATATATTTTTTAAAAGTGGTTGAATGGATGAGTATTCATAATTTCACCGTACAAGATAGTATTCAGGTTTGGGAATAAAAAGCATTTCTGAGAATTCAAGTAGCCCCTATATGGTATAAAAGATGGTAGAGTCTCATCATAACTCATTGGTGGTTTGTGAAGAAGACCCGCAAGTAAGAGTTGATCGAATGAAAGGTACTCCAATAGTAGTGGCAGAGGTAGGTCAAAAAAGTTAGTGGTCAAGCCTCACTGGGAAGGAATGTTGCTGGTTATTACCTAATATAGTATATTACTAGGGAACTTCACATATTTAGTTAAGTGTAATCATCTGTATTGACAAATTTGGTTATCTAATTTATTTTTTAATGCTGCAATCTCCCTGCCCTCACTGGTTCCATAGTTTTTTGGGTTTCAATGTTAAACAAATTTCTTAATTCCTCTTTCCTGGGAAAATGACGCAATTTATATTTTATAGGTTGACAGTGTTATAATCCCAGCTACAACTGGTGAGATGGGTGTTCTCCCAGGACATGTCGCAACAATAGCAGAATTGAAACCCGGGGTCCTTACAGTACAAGAAGGGACTGATACAACCAAATATTTTGTAAGCAGTGGTTTTGCATTTATCCATGCAAACTCTGTTGCTGATATTATTGCTGTAGAGGCTGTACCAGTGAACCAACTTGATGCAGACCTAGTGCAGAAGGGTCTTCAAGAGTTCACTCAGAAACTCAACTCCGCGACAACGGACTTGGAGAAAGCTGAAGCTCAGATTGGAGTTGACGTGCACAGCGCTCTCAACTCAGCTCTTACAGGCTAAGTACTGTAGTTGAAGTTTACATTTTCAATTGTTTATTTCCCCGGTTTTTTGCTCGGTGTAATCAAAGTTGCTGAACAACATTTTCAGCATGTATTTTGTGTTGAAAACTGAATTGATGAAAATAATATATTTCAACAGCTTCCATTTAGATCCAGGAAGTTGAGCAAGACATTGAAATCAGAAACAAAAGCTTGATATAAATTTTTGGATCATAGGCATTACGATTTCATCTTCATAAACCTTGCATATTTTGCTTGTTTAGTTTAATCGAATAACCCATATTTTGTCCGCAACCTCGACATGTTTCGTTTTTGTGATGCAGATGCATGAAATTTTAATGAGCCATTTTGATCCCAAAACTCCTTGTGATTCTTAAGAACCATAAGAAAATGCCCATTAAGCTACCATTACGTTATTCCAAAGAGAAGTTGTTTTGATTAGCTTTTTCAGAAAATCATCTTTAACAACTTTTTTTAATAATGTAAGTGATTTTCTTTACACTACCGAATCAACTTTTAATTTTTTTATCAAAAAATATTTAGAAATTAGTTTCTATATTATTAAACATCAAAATCCCTTTTTTGTAATAAGTGGACACTTAATTTTTGTTTAAATGATAATAATAAATGAATTAGATGTAGAATGTTTGCCATATTTTATGTATTCAACAAATAATTATTTTCAATATAAATCACCTCTTTCATTAAAAAAAATTGTCCTACATTCCTATATACTTTCAAACTTTAAAGTTAACTTCTTTCAATTTATTGATTAGTTTATTATATCAGATATACAAAACAGTTAGAATTTAATTGGAACATACTGTGTAATGTATTGATCGTGTAAAATTTTTTACACCAACAGTGCGTAGCAATAAATTTTTTTACACCAACAGTGCGTAGCAGTTAATCTCAAATAGTTAATAATCCAAAATAATCCAAAAATCTATATTCAAAGAAAAAGTTATACTAAGTGGACTTCATTTTCACTTTTGTATGTGCTCATTTGCAAGAAGCTTACAAACAAGCTCTTCTATAGTTGTCCAATTAAGTTTTACTTCACATTGGAAAGAAGGGAGAAGAGGGAGAAAGAGTTAGGTTAGTACAAACTAATAAAACATTATTCTAGTTAATGATAATAATTCCCATAATAACTTTGTTGATACCCTCCCATGTAGAAATTATTAGGTTGTTGTTGTTGCGTTTGAAATCCAACATGTCCTTGCATTCCACTTTGTGCATATTGCTGCCACATTGCTTGTTCATCAAGTAACAACCTTTGTCTTTTCTCAATCTCTGACATTTGCACATAAGCCGGTGGTGCCACACCCATTGATGCTGCAAATGGATCTTCATAACCATTCCTCAATATTTGTTGCGCCGGCGCCGGCAACGCTAACATTGGCGCTGCCGAAACTCTTGCAACACTACTAGCACTTCCATAACCATTCACTCCTTGCATTGTTGCTACATTATTTCTTGTTGATGATTGCTCATACATGCTATCCAACAACAATGTGTCAAATCCACCACCTAATGATGGTTTCTGATTTGGTAAGTTACTACTTGATTGAACTAGTGATGTTTCCCAATCAGATTCATCATCAAAAGCATGCCATGGAAGAGCTTGACTTGTTGTTTTTGTTGTTGATAATTCACCATCAAATAATGCTAATGCTAGTTTGTTTTCATTATAATTTTGTTTTGTCATCATATCTTCTCCTAAACCTAACAAATCACCTTCTGTTTGAACTATTTTTTCTTCCTTTATCTCTTGTTCTTGTTCTTTCACGACTTCCTTTATCGGTTCTTCATTGAATCCTTCCGGTGGCGGAAGTGCTTTGATTTCATTCATATCCGATTCTACTTCTAGTTCTTTTTCTTCTTCTTCTTCTTCTTTCGGTTTTTCTTGTGTACTCATTCTCTCTTTTACCGATGACCTCTCTCTGATGAATTGATCAACGAGTTCCAATTTCTTTGTTGTGACTTTTTCTATATGTGGATACTCAGAAGAACGTCCGATTCCAATACTTTTAGACCAGACATAAAACAAGTCGAGTTCATCGTATTGTTTTCCTATGCGACAGAAAATGTCATACACCTTATAACATTCTTGTATTTCCATCTGGGTGAATCGGTCAATGAAGATACCTAGTATTTGTGTAATGTCATGATATATTTGAAAACTTTCCTTCACAATTGGATAGAGTGCAACTATCACAATTCTATGAGTCTTTGCTCTACCTGTAGGACGACAAGCCATAAAGCGCTCAAGCAACAACTGCAAATGCTGCATTTTGGAAAAGAGTTGTTCAGTCTGCATATCACACAATTCTATTGATTTCACAATAATTTCTCCATCTTTTTCCTTTGATTGTTCTTCATCGTCTTCATCATACGAAAACCTACCACTTCTTCCGCGCCTATGTTGCATCTTAAACTCGAGTCTTTCATCTAGATACAACGCATACGTGCGAACAAACGAAGAGTAGTCCCACGAATTAGATTTAGACTTGTCCCTAAAATCAGACATGTTTAGAAGTCGAGTTCCGCATCTAGTTGAGAAGAATATCTCTTGTTCATAAGCAGGATCGCCTTCCGATGTCAACCTTTGAATCAAAACAAGTGTTTTTAAAGCAACCGTCCAACTACTCGTTTTACTCAAACGCTTAGCAAGAGTGTTGACACAAGCACTAATGAAAGCGCGCGAGTAACACGTTAGGCTTAGAATCTCCCTAACGTGTTTCTCGTCCGCTGGATTTTCCGAGTGCTTTGTTGCTTTTACAATGGCAACTTCAAGATCACCTAGTGAAGAACTGCTTCCAACTTTTGCTAGGCCTATGCTTGTTTGATCCTTCACTGCTCCAATGGCTCTTCTTAATGTGCTTTGTGACATTGTTTCTTTTCTTTTATGGATCAATAATTTCACTTGTTTGGTTAGGCTCTCAAATTCTTGAGTATCACCTGCAAAATAATTTTTGCACATTAGTCATTTCAAATTATTGCAACTTGGTAAGATTTTTTTAATAGTAAATTATCGATTTAACATTCAAATTTCATCAAATTATCGAAATTCTAAAACAATATCTAAAATTCAAAATCTTTCGATACATTAGTCTTTCTAGAAAAAATTCATTGGCGAAATTGTCTGATACAAAATCTTTTATAATTGAATTTTTTATATTTTAATAACTACATTGAGGTTTTGTAAATTTTAAATACTATATTGCAATTTCAATCATCACATTAATTTTACTAATTACACTTTTTATTATCATTAACAAAAAAAATTCTAAAAAGAAAAAGAAAAGAAAAGAATAAGATGCTACCTGCTTATATGAAGAAAATGTTATAAACCCAAGTAGAGCACAATGAAGGAAAATGAACAAGAAAAGAAAGGCTTTAGATTATTATTAATATTTTTGTTCAATCTTTTCTTCTCCCTTCTCTCTCTCTGATTCTTTCTGTGTCAAGGAGTTATGATCAAAACTCAAAATGGCCATGCAATAGCCCAATTTTGTAGCATTAAAATGTGGGAAAAGATATGAGATGTCATCTCATATCTTTGACCTTTTCAAGGGAGTTGTCACCAAATTCAATAAATTCTAGAATTTTCTTTTTTTGTTTTTGTCTAAAATTTTAATTATTTTTCATATTTAAAAGCAAAAATGTGTAGTTGTTACCCTAGTTTCCCCCCTAATATTTTCTCTATTATAATAAAGTTGTTGTTATGTCACATATTCAGAGCTAATCCAACATTTCAACGTATTTAAAGATTTAAAATATATTGGGCTAAAAAATAATTATAATTTGAAATTACTTATAATCAAATATTTTTAAAGTTTTTTTTTTAGGTTTAAAACTTTAAATTAAGGTGCTTGCCAAAGATATATATTTAGGCATATAATATATAATTTTTTTTCTTTCATAAAAGATTGTTTTACAACTTTTTGATCATGGGATGCAATCTTTTCAACTTGCTCCAAAGAACAAACATGGACCTGCCATCCAGAGGTTCTCTTCAACTGTTGGAGATAATCTCATCATAACCATGCAAACTAGTAGCATTGTTGATAAATTTAAATTGAGTCTTCTTATAGTTCCTCGGGACCTGATCATTGTGTAGAGCATAACATGGTCTGAGATATTAGGAGGCAGGACTTTCAATATGATATTTATCTGGCTTTAGAACTACTCCACATTTTCTAATACCCCTTGTCTCGACCCTTGTTGTTAATAGTTTTCCATCCCTCATTCACTTCTTGTATGTTGGCATTCTTTCCCAGATCAGGTGAGCTGGTAGGATCAGTGGACCACATACTCACTTACCACTGATGGGTCTAATACCGAGCGAGTACAATAGAGGATTCTCAAGGGATTCGGCCTGGATAGGCCTCGAGACATCTGCTCGACTACAATCAAACAGGTGATAAGGAACCATTCCCATGCGCCTCTGCCCGCTAGCGGCTTCTTGGCCGACATAATGGCTAGTTTCGGGAAATGAGGCTCAGTTTGACCAGGTCTTGATGGTTGCCTATTTTCACGGGACCTCATATCTAGGCCCAAAAATAACAACCAATGGTTACGCTTCATGGAAAACTATGTAAACCCTCACGTATCCACTATTCACTCTAATAACCCTAATACATTTCTTGTACCTCTTTGATTACTTTCTTAATTTAGCATCGGAGTGTCTTGCAGGTACACCCCCTCCTCTCCATCAACCTCTACACGAAGGATCATCATCTCTCTCCGGACCATCTCAAATTCTGATCAACAGACTAAATCATTAAGGTATGTTATTCTCTTCCTATGACACATATTAATGTGATTGAGGTTATTATCAAGAGTCTCATTTCCTCAATTACTATCACCTATATCATAATTTTGCTTTTTTGAGTTGTTTTTTTGTAGTATCTTGGTAATCATGTATGATGCTTAGTGCTCGATGTTAGGAATTTATCCTATTTTTATTCTAGGTTATAAATTTTGCTTTATTAAAATGAATAAATGTAGGATCAATAGTCTCCCTATATAACTATAACGAAATTTTTACCACATTTGTGAAACAAACCGTTGCGATAGTATTAAAGCAGCGGTCTTCATATTTTTTATTTTTAAATTAAAAATATTTTATATATTATCAAAGTTAGAATTATTAACTTTGAGAAAAACTTGTTCTGCTCACTGAGTTTAAATCCATACAGCTACAAATTTGTGATTTATTTTATATTATAATGACGTCTTCCTTTTTATTCTATTTTTGAATAAAAAATAAATCAATTTTTATCACGGTTGGTTTGTCCAACCATGTTGAAATGTCAAGATCTTTATTTGCAGCATGTAGAGAACTAGGATATCTCAAAACATGCCATGGTCGATGCATATTGTTTCTTAGAGATTCGACTGTTAGAATTGATTGAAGGTTAGTTAGTTGAGGATTACAAATAGTTAGTATATGAGTAATACATGATGATAGTTAACCATAGAAGTCACTCATCTTGTATATAAGTGAACATTAGATTCGGTTTCAATTCTATGACAACATGTTCATTTGATAAGATTCAAGTTGTCACCGCCAGACAAAGTTATACTATGATTGAGAAGCACATTCGCACGTGGGATCCTAAATAGGCCGCACGTGTAAGGTGCAATAACTGAAGAGGTTATAGTTGACCGTGAAATACGGGCAGTTGTATAGTGGACCCGAAGGTGAGCAAAAAACAACAGTTGAATGGGTCCCACATTTGCATGTCTTTGTCGGCTTCTCATTTTCATGGGTCCCATGCCTCGTCAGCTCCAGGTTTACTTTTTTCAACTTGTTAGCAAAAACATGAATTGACAAAACAAATACTCACAAACTCTCTAGTCAAGTTACATCATTTTCATTTTCTGTATTTTAACAAATTCTTAATGGGAAACTTGAATAAATCTCACATGTATTTTATGTTATTTCAATACAGTATTATACAACATTCCTATGCTAACATATTTCAACATTTTATCTATATTAAAAAGTATTCTATCTATAACTTATTAGTATTATTAAGATAATTTATTAATGTGCAAATATATTATTTATCCTTTATTACAGTATATTATAAAAGAGAGAGAGATATTTATTATTTTTAAATTAATATGTATTTTGCTAACTCGTGTCCTAAAATTGATTTTTTATTTATTGAATGGTACTAAAATAAAAAATTTAATCATTTTTATAATAAATGTAGTATCATTTATTGAATGTTTTTATTAATTTTAATTAGTAAAATAGTTGACTAAATAAATAATTAACGATGATATAGTAATGAAAAGTAAAAAAAAAAAAACTAATATTGTAGTAGATATATTATTTTTGAAATATAGAAAAATTCGAAATAAAATATTTTTTCTGGCACAATAAAAAAAACATTATTTTTCACTTTTAAAAAGTTATATACAATTTTAAAATAAGACGGAAATTTTTAGTTAAAGTTTCATTGATGTGCCATAAATAGCGGTATGCTATTTTGATTTTAAAAAGTTAAGTTTGATTATAAAAAATTGACAAAATTTGATTAAATTTTTTTTGTGACTAAAGCAAAATTAATTCATATGATTAAGCAAATATTGTTCAATATAAAGAGAAATCACGTCAAACATATTACACCAAGACTCAGAATTGACCGTCTTCGCTAACGAGTGAGCAACCGAATTTGCTTGGTGCTTAATAAACTTTATCTCAAAATCGGGAAAAGAATGGAGCACACTGTTTAAAGACACAATAATTAAACTAAATTCTGAACTACCCCTATGATTGGAGTGGAGAGCTTGGACCACCTTTTGAGAGTTGCTTTTAAAGATAACATTATGCAAATTCAAAATAATAACACTCTGTATTGCTGCAGAAAGAGCCATGACTTCCGCCTCTAGGATAGAATGGTTGTCGATGTCCCAAGATGCTTCTACAATAATAAATCTACCAAGATGATCACAAACACACCAACCCATATTAGTGGTACCTTAAATCCTATTAAAACCAACGTCAACATTACATTTAAGCCATCCAGGATCTGGAGCTTGCCGTTGAACCGAATATTGTTGAAGATTCACGGTGTCTTGGTTTTGTCGAGCTGCAATCCAATCCTACTTCCTTCCAACATTGGTTTGTAACTGTGCACCCAAATAAGACATGCCAATCATCCTCATGATCATTTCCATACAACTGACACTATAATGGACATTGAACATGATGAAGACGGAGTCTAGCTAGATCTAGTCGGTAAGAAATCTCTACAGATTCTCCATAAGTGATGTTTCACTTGATGTGGTGCTGATATATTCCATAAACTCCTCCAATCGATTTTTATTGTGTCCGTCTCATTGTTCCACTGGGATTGCCTCCAAAGTCTCTAACCCGAACGCACAATATACAAATCATTCCACTCTTCCTTCCAAATCAGTTTATCCTACATAACATCTTTCACCAAAGGTACCTTAATAATGTTGTCAAAAATTGTAACATCAAAAATTTCTCTGATGATTATTTCATTCCAATGTTTATTATTAGGCAGCATAAGGTCTTTAACCTGTATATCATATGCACCTTGATTTTGAGGACCCATCAAGCATCCATCTCCCAACCCTCTAAGCCAAGACTCATACATAACTTTGATCTTACTACCATCTCCAATTCTCTACATGCATCCAAGGGTTCGCACTTTCCTGGCTTGTCAAATACTCTTCCACATAAAACTCAGAATATTACCCAAATTAGCTTTAAAGAAAGAGCAACGAGGAAAATACCTAGCTTTGAAGATTCTAGATACTAGAGTGTGAGGTTGTGAAAGAATATATCATCCCTGTTTAGCTACCATAGACATATTGAAGGCTCTAAAATCTCGGAATCCCAATCCACCATCATTCTTAGCACTACCTAACTTGTCCCACGACATCCATCTTATACTCTTATTATTACCTCCTCCTCCCCATCAAAAGGAATTCAACATGTTCTCAATGTCCTTCACCACCGCTTCCGGCATGAGGAAAATGCTCATAATATAGGTCGGGATGGATTGTAACATTGACTTAATCATAACTTCTTTTCTTGCTTTGGAGAGGGATCTACCTTTCTAATAATTTATCCGCTTCCAAATACAGTCTTTCACATAGGCAAAAGTGGCTATTTTACTCCTTCCAATAATTGAAGGAAGGCCCAAGTAAGTTCGTGTGCCCAAAACATGTTGAACTCCCATGATTTTAGCTAAATCCTCCTTAGCATCTTTGCTTAAATTACGGCTGAAAAAGACTTCTGATTTTGTTAAGTTGATCTCTTGTTCTGAAGCTTCAACATAAATGTTCAGGATTTTCATAAGGCTACGCACTTCATCTAAATTAGACATGCAAAAAAAAAACAATCTTCAGCAAAAAGCAAATGGGACACGCTAGGTCCCTTTGCAAATTTGGACCCCGTGGATGTCACCCCGAGCTACCACCCCTTTAATAAGGGCAGAAAGACCTTCTGAGACAAGGATAAACAAATAAGGAGATAGTGGGTCTCCTTGTCGTAGTCCTATTCCTGGTTTAATAGGTCCAACACTATCAGAATTCACAAGCACATAATATTGAACCGAAGTGACACACATCATCATCCAATGGATCCACCTCTTTGAAAAACCCATCCTCCTAAGCATACTCTCAAAAAAACCTCAATCTACTCTTTCATAAGCCTTACTAATGTCAATCTTCAAAGCTAATTGAGTATTCTTTCCAGTCACCCTTATCATAAGGGCATGAATAGTTTCAAACTCAATCATGACATTATCTAGAATGGATCGGCCCTCAACGAAACCAGATTGCTCCTCTGATACACATTTTACTAAACAACTTTTTAATCTATTAGGAAATGTCTTTGAAAAAACTTTGTATATCACATTACATAATGCAATTGTTCTAAGATCCCTCATGTGTTGCGTTTGACACACTTAAGAATAACGAAAATGTTTGTATCATTAATAAAAATGGGAAAAGATCCACCGTCCATCCACTGCAGAACAACATTAAAAATATCATTGCCACAAACTTTCCAAAAGTGCTCACCCTATTTCAAATGCGAAACATTATGATTATCTTTTTACATATTCACATTCAAAATTGATTGTGTATATCTTTTAATGATGTAGTATCATTTATGAAACATGACATGATATCACATAGAAATTTTTAATGTGACAGGAGAGCAACACATTATAAAAAATTAAACACACCATCAATTTTGAGTGTAAGTTTAAGAAAGAGAAATCAAAATTGTTTAAATGTAAATAGAAGATTAATTATGTGATTAAATTAAAATTGATGGATCAAAATTGTAATTAAGTAAAAAAAATTCAATATACGATTTTTAAGATGAATATTCTACATTTCATTTCTTAACTTGTGCTAATTAACGTTATTATTAAGACAATGACACACATGAAAAAATGTCAACCTTCTATCCCACAAAATGTTAGCTCATTGTTCATCTTCTTCTTCTTTGCGTTGACCTAAACATTTTTTTCTCAATAAGCAGTCAACAATGGCTCATAGTTCTTTTTGCTCACTTTATTCTTCTTACTCTCCTCAAATTAACTTTCAAGAATTCACCTATTCCTCAATTCTATATAATATCAAATCTCATATTCTCTTGCCTTCTTTTACATATCAATAAGAATTTTGAAGTTGTTTGTCAAAAGTTCAGAAGTTGTGTCAACTTTTTTTCCAAAATGGAGAATTTCTTAGTTATTGTTGTTTATGATCTTGAAACT
>CM038796.1:13415528-13484011 GCA_021764765.1 Vicia sativa
TAATGTACTTCACAAGAGATTCCCACGTCTCCTTTGATGTAATTGCATTTGGAACCTTTTCAAAAGTGTTCACATCAAAACAATGATGGATCAAGAACATGGTTTCAAAATCCATCTTTTTAAGGGTGCCATCTGTCCATATATTAGTCATCAAGAACATGGCTTCAAAATAATTTAACATTTGTTTTAGGTATAATTTAAAATATTTCTCCTAAATTAATGTTTTCTTAAAAAACTATTGGTAAAAATATTTTGTATTTATTAAGAGCATATTTAGTGGGAGTAAATTAAAGAGGATTATTATGTTGACATCACAAATGACATCAAATACTTACATCATATACTGTTTATTGTATTTATACGTTGAAACATATTTTTTATTGAAATAATATTATTTTTTAAATTTATTTTATAATACAAATATAAATTTATATCATTAATCAACTTCACAATTGTATCAACTATAAAAATACACGTGATTAACTAATTATTTTACTTAAAATAGGAGAGGTCCATAAATCAATATGCATGATATCAAAATGCATCAAAGTATGAGATTGAGAAGCATAAAATGGAAATTTAACATGTTTCCCAAAAACACAAGAGTCACAAATAAAATATAAAGTAAATTTGTTACAACTAATGAACTTATTTTTGCTAAGAGATCACAAAACAAAGGAACCCAGGCGCCCTAAGCGACACTGCCATAAATTGGAAGTGAAAGCCACAATTGTAAATAGATTGAATATTGGATAAGTGTTAGTGATAGTATAAAGATATCCAATAATATCACCTCTAATTAGTGACGTCTATGTCTAAAAGTCATTTACAGATAATTCAAAAGGGTCAAAAGCAATAGAAACATTATTGTCTGTAGTGAGACGTTGCACAAAAATTAATTTTTTAATAATTTTCTTAGCATGTAGGACATTACGTTATTTTAAAGATTGTAAAGGTGTAGAAATGGTTAATAGTCCATTACCACAAATTAAAATTTGTTGTCCACTGCCAACAATAATATTTTGATTTGAATTTATTTTATTAGAATAAGACGAGATATAACTTTCTGATGTCATCATATGAGAGGTTACACTAGTATCCATATACCACTGACCATCAGGGGGAATTAAGGGACGTGTTATCCATGGAGACTTCAATGTCCATGGATGCCAGAGAAGATGTGTCAGCAACATAATCTGAGGATGTTGACCCAATAACCTTGGTTGATGTAGATGATCAACCAGGTAATCCCTTTGATAAGAAGAATATGGACAAGGAAGGAGTCCCCATGGAGGTGACATTCATCCCCTTAGATATTGCTTCCAAGGAGCGTGATGAGGCTGGCAAGGTGAGGTGTTGGAATGCATGGATGGTTGACCACTACAATGTCTGCCACTATGTGGGTTAAGCCTTTAGTTTTTGTCGTGACTATTGAATTTTTTGTTGATAGAATTGCAATAGTTGTTCCTCTTATTGTCGCTTGTGTCATTATAGTGGAAAGGTTTAACAAGGTCATTTGGTTGTGTCATAACCATGGTTGTCTGTGCTTCAGTGTCGGCCATTTAATTTGGTCAGATTCTTGAAGTATAAACATGGATTGGGCTTGATAAAATTGGGGAAAAGGGTCACTCTGATGAATCAATGTTCTGACCCCTTTGTATGCATCAGTGAGGCCGAAAACAAGTTAAAAAACAATTTGTTGATTAGAGACGGGGGATACAACATTTTTCTATTGGTTATAAATCATATTGAGTCGCTGGCAATAGGAAAAAGCGATGGGAAAATCCTACATGTGATAAGCGAAAAATATCTATATTTTGAGTAGTAGTTTGGTTGCACTTTTCAATACTTTTTGTTAATATTGTTTGAATAAATCTCAAATTGTGTGTGTATTTGTACATATTGACTTTAAGCATATTTTTGTGCAAAATAATATATTGTTTGATAGTTTTTTATTCATTTTGTAAGTATTGATGCATATTTGGAGCATGAGCAATAAAGTGTCGAAGACACGACTTCAAACGCACGATTTTGAGCAACTCATCAATGAATAAGGCTCAAAATCAAAGAATAAAAAAACAATTTGGTTTATATCTTGTCATGGTTAGATAGGACATTGAATAAGATTTCCAACGCTTCAAAACAGGCAAAAAAAGGAGTTACGATTCTCATGTTATGGCGAAAACAAGTGCTCAATGTTTTTCATGACAGCACAACGCCTGATTTGGGGCTAAGCGTGGTCTGCAATTTCCAGACTCTTTAAATAGGGTAAAAATCACGTTTTTTAGGTTAAGGGTTGAGTATTTTTGACTCCCAACACCATCAACATCATTTTTTGGTCTAGAGAGCTTAGAAAACAACTATGGAGCTTGCACACAGATGATTCGAAGGTGGATTTCTCATCGATCGGCGCTGACAACCTGGGAGATTTGTGGTTCATTTCTCTTCTTCTTTGTGTATTCTCTATTAGTTGAGTTTTGTGTGTATATTTTCTCTTAACTCATGTATATTTGTCACCCATGGCGTTATATTAAACTTGCTTTACAAATCTTTGTTGATTATTGTCCTAGATTTTTACTCTATGTTAGGGATTTGGATTGTTATAGAGATATACTGCTTAGATTCTTATCTAGTATTATTATCTGTTAGTTTATGAATTCTAGAGATAGATTTAGAGCTAAAAATCTTTATGGGTGTCAAAGATTAATAATTCCATGTCGGTTGAGAGATCGTTGATATGAGTAATATGGATGTCTGTTGTGTTGTTGAGGTTGGCTGAGAGATTGTCGCCGAGATGATATAGTAGTTCTCTTTACTTTGGGTTATAAATAAATTAGGAAGTGAGTGATGCTAGATGACTCTGATGAGTATTGTAGGTTGAGTACTGTTATACCCCAAAATTTGTCCTCCTACTTCTCAAGACAATTCTCATCTCCATACTTAAGGATTTCACAAGGGTTGACTAGACAAACCCTATCCCAAGCAATCAATCCAAACTAGGGTTTTGCTCCTCTCAAGTAAAAATGGATTTCTAGTGCTCTAAATGGTCATCATACCTCATCATATGCTTCAAGGGATCACCATGTCAAGTTTCAAGCCTTACAAGTCAAATTTGCTCATCCAATTGCTCAAATGGTTGAAAATCAGTTATATTGGACAAAAAGTCAACTGTGGTCAACATAAAGTCGAACTTCATAATTTTTGGTCAACATCAACATTTTGAAGTGATATTCATCATTTGATCAAGGGTTGACCATGATTCCTCAAGGAAAGTCAAGATTTGATCAAAAGTCAAAGTTTCTAAATTAGGGTTTTTTAGACAAAAATCAACAGAATTTTGACCAGACATAACTTTCACATACTTTATCATAAATTTTTTCACCAAATCTCATTTTAAAGGGAATTCAATTCTCTACAACTTCATGTCTCACAAGCTTTGGCTAAAAATGCTTCATTTGGAAGTTATGGATCAAAACATTACAAGTCCTTTTAAAACTCAACAAAAAGTCATCTTTTTGTAAAGAAGTGTTAATGAGCATGGAAACTTCAATGAAGATGATACCAAAATGGTTGTTTAGAGGACATCTTGAGATTTCTAAAAAGTCCAAGAACACCCAAAAATGTTGAAAATTGAGCAAGATACAAATCGTACAAGTTGAGCATTTTTTGAGGAGGTGCATGAAGAGAAATACTTGAGAAAATCAATTTTTTTCTAAATGGGCCTAACTTTCCTTGGTTCAAACTTGTTTCTTATTTGAATTAGAACTTTCAAGCCCAACGCCGCGCCTTTTATCTTTTATTTATTTTGGATTTTTATTCACTTAAAACCAATTTAATTAAAATAAAAGATATAAAATCAAAACATTAAGTGTAATGCTGATTTTCTCTCATTCTTGAGGTCCAAGCAAGCCATACAAGCTGTCAATTTCGAAATTATTGAGATTGGCAAGAGATTTGATTGAAATTGGCTCAAAAAAGGCAAAATAAAGTTTGATTCCAATCAAATATTATCATATTGATGAGGATATATTTTCTCATCAATTCTTGACCTAATGGCATCCAGTATATATACACACTAATCCCAGATGCACAAAGGACGAATCCTTGCCTCCACAAAAGAACCCTAGCTCTCCAAAAATTCTTGCAAACTTGCAAATACGAGTCCACTTTTGCAGCCATTTTCAAGCCATTCCAGCCATCCATTCATTCTCCTAAAGCTTCCAGGAGTCGATCCAAGCACTCACACGAGTTCAACGCACCCAGAACCACCCTCACGAGGTTACACCAGTTTTGGTAAAGTTTGAAGTTGCTAACTTCTATTTACATGATATAAATTGTTGTCAAACATTCATTCATGATCCTTAGGTTGTTTTAAAACATTTTGATGCATTGTTTGTGAGTTTACACATAGGAACAATGATTTGCCATTGTTAGAGATAAACTATTTGAGAGCTTCGAAGCTCATGATATAGGGATTTTCAGGACAAAATAACACGACCAGCGTGTTCATAGGACCCCAAATATACGATCTGGGTTTTTATTTTGCTTTGAATGATGCATTTTTGCAGATTTTAACATGATTGCAGGTCGGAGAAGACGACCGAAGCCCTAACTCCGGTGATGTCTCAGGCGAAGAAAGACCAGAAGATCTGGAACATAGACTCACTTAAATATTTATGAGTGTACTATAATACATGGATGTATCATTGCCCCAAATATTCACCATACGCGCGCTAAGTCACTCTCTCTCAAAGGCACGGGTTCGAACCCTGCCTTTTGCAAAGATTTTCTAACATTTTTTTCTGATTAACACAGGTTCCAGAAGCTTTGGAAGGAACAATTCCTAGAAGCTATGGAAGGAACAGTTTCCAGAAGCTCTGGAAGGAACAATTTCCAGGTTTCTAGAAGCTCTGGAAGGAACAATTTCCAGAAGCTCTGGAAGGAACGGTAACACATAAGTTCTGGCAAGGCGATTTCCAGAAGTTCTGGCAAGGTACGTTAGCGCGGTCCCTAGAAGTTCTGGCAAGGAACGATGACCCAGTTTCCAGAAGTTCTGGAAAAGAGTGAGCCAGAAGTTCTAGGTCAAAATCCATTAGAAGTTCTGACGAAAAACATAAAATATCTATTTTTTTAATTAAAACTAATTAATCAGAATTAGACTTTTCACTAAAATCAACCTCCAAAAAAACCAAAAATATATTTTTTCTATTATTTTTCTGCATTTAAATTCTAGAAAAGATGTATAGGTTGCAAGGTCTTTTTCCATGTAATAGCGTAGATTTACATTTCTGCCTTTTATTTTTCGCACTCCTATTATGTATCTGCCCCAAAGCCATGTAATAGCGTAGGACCTTTACATTTCCGCAATTTACTTTCTGCACATATTAACTGCTAGTAACTAGGCGTGTATGGCAAGATTAATTCAATCAACGTAGCTAACCCTAATCACAAGATAAAATATCTGAATACAATACACTTTATCACATATGCACTCACCTTAGGGTATCCTCTCTTGTTGTCTTACGAATACAATGGTCATGTCCCTCGAACGTGGGGATATCTTAGCACAATTGTCTACAAACATATCCTCATAGTCCCTTCGAATTAAAAGATCTAGTCCCTCGGTTGTTGCCTACGAAAAGTGAGGATCGTCCCTACGAATATGCTAAGATATCCTTACAAGTTGCCTTCTATGACCATCTGATGTCCCTTCGAATGTCCCTTTGACATCCAAAGGATAGAGTTACCTACCAATTAATGGTATGGATAGCGCTATTCTAAAGGAAAGCAAAATAACACGGAAACGATCGTTCTGAGTGGGTAAAATAAGTCTCTTTTGCTTGCTCAATTAAAATACTCTTTAAACCTCACACTTTTTTTCAAAATCTTTTCAAATCGCTTTGTATACATTCCAGCGTGAATCATTTCAAAGTCCTATTCCAAAACAAAACATTTCCAAACACTTCGTATACATTCCAGCGAGAATCATTACGAAGTCAAAATGAAACGCCTTTTCAAAAACATCTTTTCAAACACACACACAAAAAGCAATTTATAAAGTGATCTAAGCAATTAAGAGCCCGTAGATAACTACAGATGAAAAGGGTGCTAACACCTTCCCTTTTCATAAATGCCTCCCGTACTCATAATCTAACGAAGGTCTTTTCCTATTCTTTTTGCCTTCCCTTAATTGGATAAGAGAAAAGTCGGTGGCGACTCTTGCTATCCGCAATATTTGCGATAAAATGCAAAACAAACAAGTCAATTCTCCCACCGTATTACAAGTATAACTGGACGATAGGTTTAAGTCTGTGACGAGTAGTGTGCATTAGAGCCGGATAAAGTTGTCTATCCTTTATATTTTTGTTTACATTTAATTTTTGTTGATACTTTTCCAAACAACCCATTCAAACCCCAAACTCATTAACGATAGATTTATCAAATGGCGAATCAATAATCAATTTTTGTGGACACGATATAACCTATATCACCCGGAAAAAACAATACTTTACTTTTTGCTTGTCGCTTTTCCGCTTCAACAACATGCGACTAGAGGAAAACTCTTGCTCGAGAGTGATTGCACATGCGTTTTGATTGTCTTGGAAGATGTTTTCTATCGATTCTGGACCTCCATGGCAGTGGATTCTAGTTCAATGATAGTAGTCAAAAGAAATTTGGAGATAATGGAATAAATTCATTGTAGAATTGTTGCATCGAGGGTTGCCCACAGTTCTTTCTCCTTGTCTGGTTTTGGAGGAATGATGTGATGAATTACCATATGAGAACGAACTTGGATTTTGAAAAGTTCAACCCACATATCAAATTGAATGTTACATTCTCCAGAACAATGAGGATGTGGTTTTTAATGTTGGTTATGGCCAGAGCCGAATGGAAAAAGTTCTTAGGGAAGTAGAAAAAACGGTGTAAAAGGAACCTCTTAGTTGAGAGAGATCACAATTGACATGATCGCGTAGAAGGGATTCAATTCAAGGAAGAAGTTGGAAAGACACATAGGTCTTTTGATACCATGTAAGAATATACTTTCGTACTTTTCATTGATATGATCTGTAAACTATATATAAATCTTATCGAATCTTATATGGATACTAATAATAGCTAATAAATAATATTGATAACTAATCAATATAATTAAGTCCTAATGTATATGATACATATAATGAATATAGAAATATTCTAATAATACAAAACATAATTACAAAAGTATTCTAACAAATATTCTATCAAAACTTAATGTTCTAGGATAAGAGATTGTCGGATAATATTAGTGTTTGGTCTATGTCATTCTTATAAATCCAACTTGTAAGGTGATGTGTGTCACTTTATATAAACTCTTTTAAGACTCATTCTCCAACCAATGTGAGATTTGGATTCTTCCTAATACACTCCCTCACACGCAACACTCTTTGAGTCTTGGTACGTAGATATAATCAGTAGGAGGCTCATAATTTGATCAATAGGCTCTGGTATCATACTAGATTTTTAGTCTAACTCATTCATACAAAAATGACTTGTAAGGTGGAGTTTCCACTTTATATAAACTCTTTTAAAGTTTTAACTCTAATCAATGTGAAACTTGGAATCTTTCCGATACATTTACTCACACTCATCACTCTTTTTGACTTGATGTGAAGATATTAAAGGTGGACGACCCATAATCTGATTGATATGCTTTGACTCTATATTAGAGTTAACATATTTTATCCTTACTAAATCTGTTTGTAAAATAAAGAGTGTCATTTTATATAAACTCTTTTGAAATTCTATCTTCAACCAACAATCAAGATAAAATTTGAGATTTTTCTAATAAGAAATAATTAATAATATAATTAATGTTGTGACGTTATTTCAAACCTAAATAATATTCTTCAACACTGGGTGATAATACGAATAAATGACTAAATTTAATGTATATAATTGAAGATTCGTAAGTATGTGATTATTGGCCATCTAACCGATCATCACTTAGTTTCCTTGTATTTATGCTTCAAAAGGTAAATATAAATTTTCTTACTGTTTTGAACAAATAAATATATGTAAATAAACTACTTCATCCGTCTATTATTTGAATAATGTCTAATTCTTAAGAAAATAATTAAAAATATTAATTTTAGTGAAAAGTTAATATTATTTACTAGAATATTTCTATTAATTTATAGAATAGTTGAATAAAGTAAAAATTAGTACTAATAAATAGAGATATAGTAATAGAAAAGAATAATAAATAATATATTAAAAATATAAATAAATAATTATTTTGAATAAAAGAAAAAATATAAATAAAACATTTATTATAAGAGGGAACAAGTATTAAAATAAAATTAAAATAAAGAGGGCAAATCCATATCATATCATTGGGTCTATCCATTAGAACAGAAATCATATCATTGAGAACAACGTTCGCACGTGTAATATCTCTCTGGGTTTGAAGTTAAAGAAACCGCACGTGTAAGGTACAAGAACAAAAAACCATGGCTAAACACAACAGGTCCCACTTTTGAATGTCTTTATCATCTTCTCATTGTCGTGGGACCCTTTCCCCGTCAGCTCCAGGTTTGATTTTTTCAACTTTTTAGCAAACCATGAAATTACAAAGCAAGAAAATCTATCACACTAAAACAAGTAAATACAAAGTCTCTAGTCAAGTTGCATCATTTTCGTTAACTTATATTTGAATATATTATAAATGTGAAACTTTCGGCAAATGTTACATCTATTTTATGATAATTGAATATTCCCTCCGTCTCACTTTCTTTGAAATTTTCATTTCTAAAATAATAATTAATTATGTTAATTTTAATGATAAAATGAGTCTTATTTATTAAAATAATCTTATTAATAATAAGTAATAGAGTGATTATATGAATTAAAATACATAAGAGTAAGTTAATAGAAAAAATAATAAATATAACATTAATATTTTAAAAAGACAAATAAAATTAAGAAAATGAACACCTATTATAAAATGGAGGGAGTATATTATTATGCAAAAATAACAATTATACTCTTCCTTCTTCCTAGGTAACATATTTCAACATTTTAGTTATATTAAAAAAAATACTCACTCCTGTTAATGTTACAAACAAAATAATAATAATTTTATAGTGGTTAAAAATGTTAGTTATGCAATTAGATTTTCAAATTTCAAGTAAAATAAAATTTGAATTTGTTAAAAAAAATTTGAACACATTAAATGAAAAGGCTCTAACAAGTTAATAAATGGTATATTATGAATACTAGTGTTAATAATTTAAAAATTAGGAGTGTTCGTGGTTCGGTTTGAATTAATTTTAAGACAAAAGATTTCATTTGATTCAAAGATAAATTTATTTGCGGTTCGGTTTGATTATAGATAATATATTAAAAAAATTTAATCTGATTTAATTTTATACAGTTTAATTTGGACCGATTTTTGAATATCCAAATTGCAAATTGTATTTTTGTTACTAATATAAAATTATTAATAAATCATATATTTGATATAATATATAACATATAGTATATTAAAAGTTAATATTACAAAATAAAAATGATCGATTTAGGTTGAAATAATAAAAATAAATAGATTATACAATACTAATAAATATTATTAAAATAATTATTATCATTTAATAATAAACTCACGTAATATATCCTTTTAATAAAAAATAAATAAATATAAAAATATATGTATGTGGTTCAGTTTGGTTTGTATCGATTTTAAAAAATTAATCTGAAATCCGATCCGAACCGATCGATTTTTACAAAATGAAATCTCAAACACATCCAATAAATTTTGATTTTTTTATAATTTTTTATTTTTTGAATCGATTTTCGATTTTTTATTTGAATTAGTTTGGGTTTGGACACCCCTGCTAAAAATAACAAATTTTAGTTTAAAATATTTTGAGAGTTAATTTCATGCGAAGTAAATAAATATTTGTAGAGATAATCAAGTGGTGGAATTAAAAAAAATGCTAGTGAACTACTAAAATAAACTATAATACTTAAATTAAAAAATAAATTCTATTGCATATAAAAATTTAAGTCATAATAAATAAAATTAATTATTAGAAAAATAAATTATATATTTTAAAATAATATTATACGTATATTGAATGACTGGAAATCATTGTATTCCTTACAAAAACAAGAGTAAAAATCTACAACTTAATGATTAACAAAAAAGATTATTACAAATAAAGTGTAATGGATTGAAACCTGCAACTTAATAAGTATTATATTTCAATTATAATTTTGTTTAACTTTATTATAAAAAACGTTGTGTTTATGTTTGAGTAATCCCTATTTATTGTGGAAGAAGACAATAAGTTGTTCATTCACACAATTTCCAACTTCAATAAAATTTATAGAAATGATGATCAGTGTATAAATTTATATTAAATATTCAACAAAATAAAATACTGCAGAGATTTGAAACTGTGTATATATATATATATATATATATATATATATATATATATATATATATATATATATATATATATATAAATTTGAGGCTGATTGGAACCATAGCAAGGAATTAGGAAGTCATCATTTCTCAAGTCTAAATTTTGCCTAAAAATATTTTAATAGAAATCAACGAGACATGACTAAGCACTAAAGGAAAATCTATATAGCTACAAATTCAATTTCTCACATATTCCGAAGTCTCAAATATCTTTCTATAGTTAACAACATAGTCATAAATGAAAGCTACCGTTTCTCATCAACAACATATTAAGAACACTCTCCCTTAGTTAACAACAGATTTAGAAACAATCTCCATTTATTTTCATGAACATTTTACCATCAACAAAGTCAGCATTAAATATATAAAGAAACTACCACTCATAAACAAAACAAAAACACTCACAATCAACAATAAAAACACAAGGCAATAACAATCACATTCAAACTTGTTGTCATAAAAATCAACAATCAACAACAATCAATTCTTTAAGAACCATATTTTTAGAGATTCTAATCAATTTCACCTCAAATGTTATTCTCAATGTCAAACTATATATTTTAAAATTGCTTTATAATTCACAAAATTTCGAATAATAAAATCATTCATTTAAAATTAGAAATCAATCAATAATTTGATAGATAGATAGAGAGATAAAGATTATCTTTCTAAAAATATAAGAGATGTGTCACGATGAAGAGTTAGAGAGGGAGAATGACTAGTAATCGATTGTCACTACTGATAAACGGTCTTAATAATGGAAGGATGACGTCGTGTTTCACATAGACAAAAGAAAAATGACATCGTGTTCTTGAAAGGTTGTCGGAGACGAAGACGAGCAAGTGGAGCATTTAGAAATTGTTTTACCTTATACAAAAGCAGTTATGTGGATATAATGGCTGAAATAAATAAATTTTTTAATATAATAATATATTTTTTAGTTGTATTATTATAAATTCTTATAATATATATTTTTTTTGGAAGAAATGCGGTCCACCATAGCCTCGTTATACCGCCTCTGATGGTAATGATGAGAATTTTAGTCTAACAACTTCTTATAATAACCAAAAAATTCTTATAATAAAATTTTGATCATATTTGTAGTTATATTCATGTGTAGTAAAAAAAAGTATTTATAGTTAATAAGGTATTTGTTGAAATTGAAATTATATTTATTTATCTTTTTTTGTTAATATAGTCTAATGAGCAAAATGTTATCTCTTATTGAAAAAAAAAATCAGGATTTATTTTACACAGTTATTTTAAATTCCACATCAATGTTATACATATTAATTTATTGTCTTTGGCTATGACTAACATAATATACATAAAGAAAATGGTTAAATATACTACACAGATTTTGTAATTTTTCAGATTCTTAAATTTTATTTTTATGTGACTTGACAATTCAGTTGAATTTTTATTTTATTTTTAATTTGATTTTTATCAGGCACATGGAATTTCATTATTTTTTATTTAAATTTTTTACTCTTTTTATATATTATATTTATTTTACGTTTTCTTTTTTAGATTGGATTAATTGTAATCTCAATGCAAGCACAATTTGGGTGAGCTACTGGATCATTGGGTGCCATAGTTTATGAAATTGGAGGAATAAAGAATGCCATAATGTTGATTTTATTAGGCCGCATGAGCCAATTGTGCACATTCAGCGTAAAGTTCGTGATTTTTGGAATGCCTCGAAGATTCAGCATGTAATGGTTCATCGCGAACGAAACGTGATTAATGTGGGTTGGGAACCACTAGAGCTGGGGTGGATTAAACTTAATACTGACGGTGCAAGGGTAAATAATGTAGTTGCGGGTTATGGAGGTATCATCAAGAACAATAACAGTGTTTGTTTGGGAGGATTCTCTAAGGCCTTTGTATTGTTATTAAGGCAGAGTTATGGAGTGTGTTCGAAGGCCTCAAGATTATACGGGAGTTAAGATACTCGAGAGTGGTTGTTAATGTGGATTCTAGTAATATTGCTGAGATGATCGAAACGGATAGAGCAACTAACATGGATAGTGTAGCAATTGTCAAGCAGATAACTACTCTAATGTAGTACATTAGAGAGGTGAGAGGCCAACTTTTGTGCGGATGCATTATTATTCCAAAGTTAAATAAAGGTCTCCATTCCAACAAAAAAATATTTTGATTAAGATTTTTTTATGAAATTATATTTATAATATTTATAAATTAATTATTAATATTTCACTTTGGAGCTTAAAGTCCATTAACTTTTCACTAAACCCATTGTTTAAAGTTTTAAACTACATTCTGTAAAAGAGGATTATAAACACTTTCATGTGGTGAAACAATTTCAACGTGGGACTAATGCTAAAATTGGTCTTCTACTTGTGTGTGGCGTTGCAGTAAACATTTCTCCAACTGCATGCATGCAATGTTACTTCACCATATGTTGGATAGTTCAAAATATTTATATCTATACTAAACTAAACTTCTCTTAATCCTAGTCCAGTTTGTGATATATTTATCTCAAATTTTTTAGAAAAATCGGGCAATAAAAGTACTCATATGGATTATTAGTCATAGTTCGCATCATATTTCTGACACATAAATTATACATAGACAATAGATAAAAGAAATCTGCTCCAACAATAGAAATTTTGTGAGCTTAGAATGTTAATATTCTCAGACCCTTTTGATAATTTTCATGTTAATATAGTAAAGACGCTGGAAACAACACAAAGTAAAGCTTTGGATCTTTGGCTGCCATGATTGAAATTAGAGTATCATGCATGCATGAAATTAAAATATGGCAGTTTCACAATGAAAACCATTTCAATTAGAGTATCCATGAATCAGTGTGAGTTTCACAATGAGAACCATTTAAATATATTGAAGTATATGGGAGTTTTAATTTTGACTAAAACTAATCTGAATAGATTTAAAACATTATTTGAGTTTTCATTCACAATTTTTTTTTCTTGCGTTGCTGAGGAAAATCAAAACTCTATTTGAGTTATGTTAAAATGAGAAAAAGATATTCCATGTAAATAAACTAGGCTTCATCTATTTGTGTTAATGCATTTGCAGGATACTCTAATTTCAACCAGGGAAGCAAGTGTCTGCGATACGTATGTATGTATTTTTTACACTCTTATTTACAGGGGCACTCATTATTTAAAACTATAGTTCTAAAGCTCATAAAGTTTGTATATTTTTACCAAAATAAATAGAAGGAAATTATGAGATAAAATATTGAAACTAGGGCTGAGCAGTTGACAGAGACTGAGGTTTATTTTACTCATATTGTCGAATCTTTAACTTTTCTTATAGCTGAATCAATCGGAAGAGAATCGTAAAAGAATAATATTTTACTGTTAGAACAATATTTGATGCAATGTGCAGATGGATATTTGATATAAGCTTTAAATTACAACGTTTAATTTGCATGTGGATATGTTATAGGCTTAAATAAGTTTTTCATCCTTATAAATATCTTAAATTTTGTTTTTAGTTCTTCTAAAATTTTTCTTTAAAGAATGGTCCTCTTAAAAATTTAAAGTTTAACTTTTGGTCCCTCGTAGCTAAATTGGTCTCTAATTCCGTCGCTAAAACCGTCGTAAAAATCGGTGTTAAATAAAAAACCGTCGCTAAAACTGTCGTAAAAATCGTCGCTAAATTGCAGGAGGGACCATAAGTTAAAATTTAAAGTTTTAGGAGGACCATTCTTTAAAGGAAAATTTTAGAAGAACTAAAAACGAAATTTGAGATATTTATAGGGACCAAAACTTATTTAACCTTATTTTATATTATGAGAAATTTATTGGATGTTTAGAATAACTCAAATGTATTATAATAGCTTTTGTAATCGTTTCGAGCAAACAACTTAGTAGGAAAAGTACTTCTGGAAGCTTCAAAGAGGAAATCGGTTTTCCAGTTTGAGGAAACTGGTTTCTGTCACGTGTTTCAGTTCTGGGATTTAGCAGTTAGTTGGGAAAACCGGTTTCCAAATTTTGGGAAACCGGTTTCTGGCGTGATTTTTAGTTTTTTCTAGTTTGCTGTCAGTAGCAGTTTTTTAGTGTGTTTTATTTTGTGTTGATTTGTAGCACATTATAAATACCCTATTGTAATATTGTTTGAGTAATGCCAAAATATAATTTTCTCCTCAATCTCTCTCTCTCTCTCTAATCTGCCTCTAATCTCCAATACTCTCTCTAAACTTCATCTTCTCCAATTAATCAATTCACCAATTTTCACCATTGATTCACCAAGCTAATTTTGTGTGTTCCAACATTTAGCATCAAGAGCATTGGTTCTGATCCATTAACCCCCTACAAACATCTCAACCAAAATGATCAAATTCCTACCAACCTTCCCATTCTCGATTCTAAGAACTATGACAAGTGGTGCAAACAAATGAAAGTTTTATTTGGGTATCAAGAAGTTCTCGAAGTGGTGAATGATGGCGTTAAACCACTTGTGGCAGAAGCAACATCAGCTCAACAAGCTACATTTAAGGAAGAGAAGAAGAAAGACTAAAAAGCATTATTCTTGATACACTCTTGCGTCGATAATGACAACTTTGAAAAAGTTGGTGATTTTACGTCGGCAAAGCAAGCTTGGGAGATTTTAAAGAAAGCTTATGAAGAGGATGCTAAAGTGAAGGTTGTGAAGTTACAAACTCACAATAGGTAGTTTGGGTTGGTGCAAATGGAAGAAAAAGAATCGATTAACGATTACATTATGCCTATAATGTGTTTGGTGAATCAAATGAAGTTTTGCGGTGAAACCGTTTCGGTGCAGAATGTGATGGCTAAAATCTTGCATTATTTAACATCAAGATTCGAAAACATAGTGGTTGCAATCAAAGAATCAAAGGATCTTCTTAATATGAGCAAGTAGGAGCTTCAAAGCTCATTAGAGGCTCATAACAAAGGATGGATGAAAGAGGAAATGACAAGTCCAAAGCGGAGATTGCATTAAAAGCACAGATTAATAAGAAGAACAAGAGATCGAAAGGAAAATGATCTTTAAAGGGTAAGGAAAATTTCCATAATTTGGGTGGAAGAGATCCAAAAAATTCAAATGGTCAATGGCACAAAGAGGTGAGAGTAACTCCAAAGGTGGTGGTCAAGGAAACAACACCAAGAGATTTGACAAGAGTGGTTCAAAGTGCTACAATTATCATAAAGTTGGTCATTTTGCAAGAGATTATAATGCGAAATAGAAGGAAAATCAAGGTGATGAAACCAAGGTTGCAAGATAAGAGGTGGATGATGATAATATGCTTCTGATCATGATCACGAAGGAGAGTTATGGCACAGGAAAGCTGCTGGACAACAGTATTAGCAGTTGTCAAAAGCTTGACAGTAGTGTCAGTAGTGAAGAAAATTCTGCATAAACACGTTCGGAGTAAAACACAATGGTAACTTTTTGAGTGGTACTTGGATTCTGGTTGTTCAACTCATATGACGGGTATAAATGAGTGGTATTTTCCGATTATGTATCTGCTTCTAATTTGTAATAGCTAGGGTTAATTTCTCGCATATTTTTATCATTATGTATATGCTCACAGGATGTAATAGCTTAATTAAGATTTATTTTTTGCATTTACTTTCTGCACCTCCTATTATGTAACTGCCCCAAAGCCATGTAATAGCGTAGGACCTTTACTTTTCCGCATTTACTTTCTGCACTCTATAATTATATATAACTGCTTAGATGTATGGTTAATAGGATTGTATGGCAAGACTAATCAATCAATCTTATATCACCCTAATCTCCAAGATAAAGTATATGAATTGAACACACTTTTCACACTTGCACCCCCTAGGGTATCCTCTCTTGTTGCCTTACGAATACAATGGTCATGTCCCACGAACGTAGGGATACCATTAGCAAACGTCCCTCGATTCAAAATCATCACAAAGATCATAGTCTCTCGATGACCCTCGATGTTGCCTACGAGTATATGATCTCGTCCCTCGGTTGTTGCCTACGAATAAGTGAAGATCGTCCCTACGAATTTGCTAAGGTATCCTTACATGTTTCCTTCAATGACCATACGATGACCCTACGCCCATCCCTTCACATCCAACGGATAGAGTTACCTACCAACTAATGGCATGGATAACGCTGTCCTAAAGGAGAAGAAAAATAACAAGAACAACCTTTCTGAGTAGGTAATAAGATTCTAAATTGCTTGCTCCAATCAATTAAAAATGTTTTTCACACCTCACACTCTTTTCAAAAAAACTTTCAAACAAACACTTTGTATACATTCATATGAGAATCATTACAAAGTTACATTTTCAAACAAATATTTTCAAACACTTCGTATACATTTTTTAGGACTGATACAAGAATCATTACGAAGTCAAAGCAAAATACTTTTCAAATCACACACACAGAAAGCGAGTTTTCAAAAAGTGAGCTAAAGCAATTAAGAGCCCGTAGATAACTACGGATGGAAAGGGTGCTAATACCTTCTTGTTTCATAATTACCTCCCGTACTCAGAATCTATCAAAGGTCTTTCCTGTTCTTTTTACCCCTCCTTTATTGGATAAAAGAATAGTCGGTGACGACTCTTGCTATCCGCAACATTTGCGATAAAACGCAAAACAAACAAGTCAGTTCTCCCACCGTGTTATAATAAGCTTTCGTTGTTTCAATTTTATAAACATCATAAAAAGTAAAAATCCTTTTTAGAGACAAATCCAAAAGAGAGGTTATCCACCATATTTCTTGGTGAGAGTTGTATTAACCAGTTTGTATTATTATTCATTTACAGAAGAATTTTTGTTGTCCCATTAGTATTGTTATTATTATTATTATTATTATTATTATTATTATAGTGAGAGAAGTTTGATCCAGGGATAATTAATTATCTACTGACCTTGTATTAGGTATGTTTTAGTGCTATATTTCCCAACACTTCATACAAATCTATTAGTCAAATGAAAGTGGTGTAAGTGTAAGTGATCATTGTATTCAAGTGAAAGTGGTGTAAGTGTAAGTGATCATTGTATTCAAGTGAAAGTGGTGTGCTTTCTCTTGCATGTTGTAAAAATCAAAAGGTAGTGTGCCTTTGTAATTGTGTTAGATAGTTAAGAGAGTCAATTGGATCGACTATAACATATCTCACATAGTGAAATATCTCACGGGATGAGAGAAGACTACAGTACCCTTGTTTGAAAAGGGGAATCATGATATATCTGTGTTCTTTATTTTTTGCATTTATTTTTAGTATTTTAAAATTCATAGCAGTTTCAAAAAAAATAAATAAGAACAACATTGCTAACATTCATAATTAAGAAATTTTTACTAATATTGGTTAATCTAATTCATTCACTCCTCTTCTTAGATTACTTTTCATACTTACAGTAAAGTGACTACAATTTAATTTGAAACAACGACCCCATGGATAATTTTTTATATTTTTTGTTTTAAATTCATAATTATTTAATATTATTATAAATCATGATAATTATTTGTCGCCAACGTATATTAGTCTAATGGTAAAAGCATAAGATGTGACTTAAAGATATTTGGTTTGAATCCTTCTAAGAACTAATTTTGTTCTTTTGTTATATATTTTTTCAAATATGAATTGTTTAAAAATAAAATTAAAATTAAAAATTAAAATCAATTTAGTATTAAAAAAATAAAAATTGAAAATAAAATCTAATTTGGCGGTCCAATAATGGTTTAAAAGTAGGACAAAAAACTGATTTAAAAAATATTAATAGAAAGACTAAGGCCGACTTTCGTCCCTGCTCGACGGGTGGGTCTTGCAGTCAAGCTCCCTTCTGCCTTTGCACTCGAGGGCCAATCTCCGTCTGACCCGAGAAAACCTTTGCACGCCTTCGTTACCTTTTGGGAGGCCTACGTCCTATAAAAACTGTCTACCTGAGACTGTCCCTTGGTCTGTCTTAGTTATTTTTTTTATTATAGAGGATTAATTTGAATTCTAGAATTTTTGTGAGGACTAAAATGAAACATCATTCTTTTTATAATTTTATGGAAGGACTTATAATTGCGATTTTTTTATAAGCCCTAGCGTTACCATATGGATTCAACATGCGACCAGTGGAAAGCTTTATAATAGCGCTTTTTATATAAATGATATTATATGAATACCCTTTTAGTAGCGTTTCCCATAAAAGCAGCCCTATTAATTTTTTTTCATTGTTATTAATAACTTATAATTGCAATTTTATGCAAAGTGCTATTATATTATTGCTATGAAAGATTAAAATTATTATAGTAACTACAATCATAAGAGTGCGAGATTTAACTTGAAGATTTGTTAAACCCATAATCTATTAGACTTGTATATTAAATCAAAAAGTCTAAGCATGTGTCAAAATGCTCCATGAATAACCATAAGAAAAAACAAACAAACAAATATTAATATTATAGATTGTAGACCTCACATGCAAGTTGTGTGTCTTATGAGACATACCAACCGAGCAAAAGAAAGATTCTTACTTCATTATTTTTTCCACTTCATGTAACTCTTAACGTAAAGCCTTTAAATTTGATACACTTGCTAATATGACATTAAATCAAATCTTAACAGTTGATTTATCACGATAGTGTGGTAATTAATTTATCATTTCCAATGTGCCACGTTATGTATCATAGATTCATAGTAATGGTTAAAAAATTGTTAAAGTAGAAAATAGACAAAAGATTCTCCTTCCTAAAGAATAATAGTCCAAGTTAAGACAACCTAATTAATTGAAACTTAGAGGCATGATTTATTTATATTCTTATTTCTTGTTCCTTTGTCATCGATTTGAGTTTTTTTTATAAGGTTTAAAAAAAGCAAATTGAAAGAAAAAACTATAATTTCAAAAAGAAAGTGTAAAAGACATCAATCGCGAGGATGTTGTGATTCAGTCATAAAGGTGTAAAATATGATTTTTTATGTTGACGTTGGCTGTGGCGGAATCAAAAATTTTAGGTAGTCTAGACAAAAAATATAACTGTAATTTTTGTTGTTTCTATACTCTATTTTTATTTATTTTATTTTTGTTTTTATTAATTTTATCTAAAAAAGCGACTATTAAATTCAAAAAAATACAAAAAAAATAAGGGTTGAGTCGGATGTTTGCCCGAGTTCGTTGGGCTATAGTAGTGCCCCTAAATGTTGGAAGAGACACTAAGATTAGTTATAAAGTTGAGCTATTGATTGTACATGAAAAGTGTGGATAATTATGAAAAGATGGTACTCATACAACATCTTTAATATCATGAATCAATATATCATGCTTGTGGTACTTATTAATAAAATACTCTATTAGGTTATAATGTGCGATAATTATGTATAAAAAACTAAATCATTAAGAAATGTCTTTTTGGCTAGTAGCGGTCGTGATAGATGGAATGAAGCTCCATTTACATGATATTTGAAGAGTCATGGATGTAACCAAAGAAGTGACATTTATCACTACAAAAACAATTTTTAGTGTTAGCCATTTGAAGATGCTAAAAGTGACATAGACACACACAAATTTAAGTTTAGTGTCGAATTAGCATTGAGGTCAGACTTTAGATAAAACCTGTGAAACTATAGGGTAGTGTCGGCTATAAAGAAGTAGAGGCTAGTAGCCTTGGTTAAAGTGTGGCTTGGTGGACAGTAACAACTCTGATGCTACATTTAAAAAAAAATGAAATGTCAACAATTATGTTTACCGTTGTCTAAACCGACTCTAAAGTCAACATGGGAAAGTTAACAGATATGTTTAGCAATGTGTAGATCAACTCTAAAGTCAACGAAAAAATCAACAATTTCTCATAATGTCGTGTGTCGACCCTACAATCAGCATAAAAAAGTCAATAATTACGCTTAGAATCGGTTAAGCCAACTCTATAGTCAAACATTAAAATCAATAAATATTTTGTGTGGGCATGAACGAAGCTAAAGTCAAACTTCAAAAGTCAATAATTGTGTAAAACAAACTACCATCATATCAAAATACTGAATTTTCTTAGTAATAGTGGTATCTAGCCATTTTTGCAGTACTTGAAATATACATTTGAAAAAAAAAAAGGTTTGAAATTAACCATGCAATGAATAATTAATTTTTTATGCTAAGTCAATAAAAATATGTTACGTATCTAACAAGTAGTACTGATCATGCATAAAATCCCAGCCGAGATATGAAGCCGAAAGAGATTTGTAAGGAGCCGAGAATGTTGCCCGGATGGAGGGTATGGAGGCAGTGTCCGAGAATGGTGCCCGGATGGAGAGGAAGTAGGCCAAAATATGGACCGGGTATATGTTCCGACCATGTGAACTAGGATCCAACTCGGCCAGAGATCGGACGTTACGAACGAGCTGGGGGTAACTGATGCATTGATCCCAGCGGCGCACGTTACACTAAGAAGTTATCATTGCCTGAAACGGCTGACGCTTCACATCCCTGATGTAGTTTATGAACTGGAAGCCGTTATTGGCAGGAAGGAAAGAAACTCATGTAGTCATTTGTATATATAGGGCTCTCGCCAGCGGGATAAGCAAGACAATCTTAAGCTAGAAGTTCAAGATATCAAACTTGAGCCTCCAAATCCCTAAATACAATAATCAAGTTTTTCCTGCAAGAACAAGTACACAACATCGTTTTTTGGGACAAAATATGTGTATGAGAACCAAAACTATTTAAAAAATAAATAGGAGGACTGATTTCGTGAGTTTGCCAAAATAGATGGACGAAAACTGTAATTTAGCCAAAAAATATATTAATTAAACATAGGAGAACATTCTAATATAAATAATATTTTATTAAAATAATTAAAAAATATATGAGAACAGGTGAATTCTAATAAAAATTGTTCTCTTTATTATCTCCGAGAATGGTTTACAGTCGTTGCCTAACATTTATAAAAAATATAAGCACAACTGCAACGAAAAAAAACTAATTTCCCATTAAACTTTACGAGAACGAATATTTTACCTCCCCAAATTAAACATTGTTGAAGACTCAAAATGTTGTAGTGAAAAAATAATCTAGATTAATTTGATATAAGACAAATAAACAACGAAAATCAAATTCAGATCTTTGAGTGACAACACTGAAGTATGCATTAAGTTTTTTACGCAACTTCAATTACATTATAACTTACACTCTTCATTTTTTATTATGAATTATTTGGGAAAAATCATCTGAAATTATAAGTGACTTTACAATTTCAATTAATCATTAATGATATTTAATTTATTATACCCTTACTCAATTTATTTATTTTCTTTTCTTAATTGGCAAAGAAATCTATTAAAAGGGAGTATAAGGGATATTCCACTTGAAAATACAACTTGAAAAGCCTCTACTTCCTAAAACAAATGAGAGGTAGAGTATTCCAAACATAAAAATTACAACCTTTCGACATTTTACTAGAATATGTAAGCCAAGTCATCGATTTATAAACTATTTTCGTCATACAATCATCAAAAATAATAACATCACCTTTAAAAATGACTTTATTGCGCGACAACCAAACACTGCACACTGTGGCGAGCCAAATGACTGCTAGTTGAATCCTCCTCATCTTACACTTCACCTTTTCAAAATGGAAAAATAAACACTTCAATTTTGACAAAAGATAATTCCAACTCACCACCTATCAAATTAAACACCTTCATCCAAATACTATTCGCAAACATGCAGTTCCCGAACAGGTGGACAATGGATTCCTCCTCCAAACCACACAAAATAAATTTATCACCTGTTACAACCCCCTTTTAGACAACTGGTCTTTTGTAGGTAACCTGTTTATAATAAATCTCCACCCAAAAGAAATATTTGACGGAACTTTGATCTCCCATGGGTGATTAATGGATGCCACAATTACGCTTGACGAAAACGAAGCTGGTTGGTTTTCGATAAGATACATGTAGTAAGAACTAACCGGAAAAAAATTTCAATCAAATTTGTCATCTGATGATCTGTCCAGCAACACCTCATGCAGAAATCCGACAAAATTGTCCTAAATCAGAGACTCAATAACGTCACTATTTTTTTATTTAATTATATTAAATTTGTATTTCTCATATATTATTGAAGAATAAATTTTTAAAATCATTAATTATTTACCTTTTCATACAGTAATGATTAAAAAATTTAGTAAGTGTGAAAATATTAGAACGATTTTCTAATATTTGGGAGAAGGTTTGATCGAATCTTCAAAGGTCTTATATTCAAATCTCGCTAAAGTTTATTAGTTCTCTATTATTTAGGATTGACTTTATGTTTGGTAAAACTAATATAGCAGCAATATGTTAAATAGGATTTATAACTTGTAAGGAGAAAGCAGGTTGAAGTTCTATTTAATGAAGAAACATGTTGTGTT
The DNA here is from genome assembly GCA_021764765.1 of Vicia sativa. NCBI lineage: Eukaryota > Viridiplantae > Streptophyta > Magnoliopsida > Fabales > Fabaceae > Vicia > Vicia sativa. The sequence continues at coordinate 13,438,325 of CM038796.1, forward strand.
GAAGTGTTTCAACATCTGGAACAACATGTCGAAGAAGATGTCACGACATCGTGCCTGAGCTGACAGATTGGATTCTGTTATGAAGCATAATATTCCTAAGGAGAATCTTTTGGAGAATTGTAACAACTTACTTGTTGTTACTTGGAGCCCAAATTACAGAGATATATTAGGGAGACTTTATAGGAGAATATGTTGCAGATTTGTTGATTCTCTATTTGTTGTTATAACAATATGGAGATATTTGTGGAGAATATCTTGGAGCAGTTTTAGCATGCTTTTTTGGAGAATATTGTGGATCATTTTTAGCAGCTATTTGTTATGATTTGAAGGCACAAATCTAGTTGAGTAATAGGTTATAATTAGAAGCTTTATAACCTAAGTTTTGGGACCAGCCGAATTTAGTAATGATGTAGTTTTTAGGGCTGAGTCTGTAACAACTCTCTAGGAGAGTTGGTTTATAGGTGAACAACCCGAATTGTGGGATGGTCATTGATTTGTGCCTCGAAGCCTGTAGGAAAGAGGTTTATTTTACTCATTCAGAAGTTGTGAAGTAATGAGTGCAGTTGTGTCCTTGGAAGAAACTGTGGAGTAATTCCAAGTTTGTTTGTGTCACAAGTTTGACTGTTTTGTGTTTTGAGTGAAGTATCTCCAAACTGATTTAGTTTATAGAAGCCAAGTCGTTGATGCAGTGGCTGGGATGATAGTGACTTCTAGAAATCACTGTGGTAATTGGAAGTGAGCATAGGTTCTGATATCTAAGGGAGGTAACTTAGGTAGAAGGGAAATTGGGTAGGGATTAAGTGAGGAGTGTAAACAGGGAGGTTTAACTATGAATTAATACTACTGATAATGAACTTCATTCCTGGCTTGGTGTGCCCCCAGATGTAGGTTGGTTATAACCGAACTGGGTGAACAATTCCTTCTATTCTTTTGTTTTCTGCATTGTTAATTGTATGGTCCACCTTGTCTATTTTATAATATCTGATCAGATGTCATGACATCCTGAGTCGGATGTCACCAGAATTTTAATTGGTATCAAAGCAGGCATCATGTCTGTTTTTGGATGAGATTCATGGGGGATAATTTCTGGTTGTGTATAAGGTAGATGATTTTTTGAACACGAAGTGTTCATATTGTATGTTCCCTTGAAATGGAGGATGGACCTATTTGTGAAGAACTAGACCAACCTGACCGGAACTGTCATACATTCTTGAAGAAAGAAGATAATGAAGCTGGAACAAGAGAGTTAAATTCAAAGACTTCATGTGGGAGTGAAGATTTTGGATTGAATTGTTCATCCTATAATTAGCACAGAGAAGAGATTGTCAAAACCTTCACACGGGAGTGAAGATATTGATAAGGTAACTGTTGTGCTTATGTGTTTCCATCTGGTCAGGATATTGGTTAGGTCTAGTCTATTTCTTATTGAAGAAGCAAGTGTATTATAGGGTTGATTTATTTTCAATTCCTATGTGTCATGCTTACATTTGAATTATGGAGTAAGAATTGTGTAAATTCTGTTGAAGTATGGCTATATTCCGATGCATAGCTTTTGATACAACCCCTAAAAGTACAAGAAGAATTATAGGGTTATTTTTATTCAACATAATATTTAGCATATTTTACAACTTAATAAAAGTGTTAAAGATACTTGAGACTTCCTCAAGTCCACTCATAAAGACATCTATTAATAGAGTTATTGAGTATCAATTGATCAATGATTCTCATATACATCTGTAAATTGTTTGAAGACCTTGAAGACTATCAAGGATGATGTGTTCCAAGGAGATGGAACTGATGTTCTATAGGATGTTAGAACATTATTTTTTTGGTATGCAGCCACCAATTGAAGAACAAATGTTCTGGGTGCTAAACAAATGTAGTGTGAGTACATATTTTTGGAACCTACTCATGATCTGGAAAAGGAGACTTTTTCTTTGTATTAGTTGATCAAGACACGATCAAGAAATCTTTCTACTCTAGATGTCAGTCTTCTTCTTACCTAAGCTTATGGGAGTATGGAAGTTAAGCTCAATGCTAGAAATAAGACACATAAAGGTATTCTCTAAAAATTATTTATGTGATATCAAGATGAGCTTATATCTGGTATGTCTTTCTGATCAAAGGAACCAAATATGTGGAATATTATTCATGACCATAAAACAAATTTGTTTAGAGTTGAACACTGTGATTCAACCACAGTGAATTATGGTCCTGAGTACTTGACTACCCTATATAATTTATTGGAAGGGTATTGTCTGAAAGGATTAAGAGAGTCAGATTGCTTTGAAGAATCTGGATATTTCTGTGTCATGTCATAAGTAAGTCTGTTCCAGAAACCTGTTGAGGGAATCTCCTCTGCAGTCTGCACTATGACATCCATCATCTCAAAATTAGAATGAAAGTATGAAGAAAAGCTTATTGAGATGTGGCTCATTTATCCCTGGTGATGTTGATTTTTTTAAAGGTGGTGTACATTGTGTTTCCTATGTTCCCCCACAAGTATTATGGATGAGTTGTTATGGATGTTACCCTCAGAACCATACTATGATAGATGATGTCGTATCAGATGTTGGAACATCATCTAAATGTCTTCAGTCATGAATTTTGTATTGTTGCCAGGAAGTAAGTGTGAAAAAGTAATCATTCAGGATAATTCTAACTGACTAACTGATAGGTACTTTGACAGGATACTTAGTACTTATTAGTATGTAGCTGAATTTCAAACTACATATACGCTGTAGGGAGCTGAGTATTTGTCTGATGGATTCATGGTATATTGTGAACTAAATGTCAATATTAAAGTTCACTGTAATCTTCGCACGTTTAGAATATATGGAAATATTATCTGGTGATTATTTAAAGAGCTAATTCAAATTAAGAGATGCATACAGATACTGATAAATATCTTGATGGGAGCTAGATATTTGTATAATAGCTGTGTGGAAATTTGAATCAAGAAGAGATGAAGTATGTGATGAAGAGAATGTTCTACATGAAGGTGCAACATCACAACTATTGAAGACACCAGAGATTGAAAAGGCAGATAAGGTTCAAACTTATCTTTTGAAGACGTATCTATGGTCATATGCATGGTGAACTATAAGGTTTTTTCTATTATAAGTTATAGAGTGTGGCAATATGAATCTTGTGTAGCAAGTAAACTAAGGATTTCAAATTTGGAAACTGTGGCAAATTCCAAATAAAGAATGGTTCAAGTATTATAAGGACCGACATCAAAGATGTCCTTATTCTGTGTAACTTAGGGGGAGTAATAGTATATGGTAAGCTTCATTCTGGAAGCAAAAAGGGAGAAGTATTGATACTACGGGGGAGCAATTGTCTATTAATTGTGTGTGCATATTTAATGTCCTATCTGATGTTTAGATATCTTTTCTTTCTGATGCTGATATGTATGTCAAGCTGCTATTGAGGGGGCAAAATTGTTCGTTATCATATATGATAGGGAGTGTATACTGCTATATGTTGAAGTGTCCTAAAATCTTGAAGATGCAGTTTTATTACAATCTCAGAACCAAAGCTGATATGTTATGTAGTAAAGTTAATGGTGTCCCAAATGATGTTGTAACATCACTATTGATGATAGTCTGTGGAAGAGACTTGGTACTATGGATCTTGATATTCTATTACCTCATTCAGAAGTGGCAGTTCTATCTTTGGTTTAGAATAAGAAGATTCTAAGTTTGTTTAGAGTAGTATGCTCTGGCAATGCATAACTACTATTCTAGTTTGAAGACTTTACTAGTATCAACAACTACTAGTAAATGTAATTTCTAGAAGGAGGAATTAACCAGCATGGTTTCTCAGGTATATATTGTCTTTTTGTTTTTTTCCTTTCACTCTTTGTTGTGTCTTTGTTTTTTTTCTCTCATGTCCGTTGCTCGGATATGAGTAAGTTTAGAGGTTGTGAAGGTTATGTTTATAAACTTGTGGCAAACATAGGGAAAAGGGTAGTGTTTAGACGTTTTTAAGTCTGAGGTCAATCTTTACAGCTATTTTTACAAAGATGTTGAATAAGATGTCTTATTCTGAGTGTGTTAGTTCTTGCATTTTCTCCAAGTATTTTTGTTATGTGTCTTGTTTTTGAGTTATGAACACAAATTATGTCTTGTGTTATGAGTTATCCAATATAAAGGTCTGGTTCTCTATGTCTGTAAATGAATAGTTCAAGTGTTTGTTTCTGTTAGTGAGTTTCCTAATGTGCTCTAAAAGAGGATGTTGTGTCAATCTGTGTCGTAGCATAGTTCTCAGTTTGAGGGGGAGTATTTAGTATCTTCTTCCTTATGTGCATCATGGCCTCAATTTTTCTCCTTATTTGTGAAGATGGTGCCTATGATGTTATGTTTCTTGTGCTATAGTGAGTTCTCCTTTAACAAGTCTTTGTCATATTATGGATAAAAAGAGGGAGAAGTGATTATGTTATATTATCTCCGAAGAGCAACTTTTAAGGGGGATAAACCTTGTGTGATATATGGGATCCTTAAAAGAGAGAGAACATTGGAGTTGGACCTACCAGAAAGATGTCCTACTATGATGTTTCAACATCATAAAAGGAGACTCAATACTGTCACTTGTAAAGTTTGAAATATCATAAACAATGACTATTGAAGACTTCTGAATTGCTGCTGCTGGATTATATTGTTAAATACCATTGTATTATTCCTTTTAAGCTTATGCAATGCAAAGGATGTGTAAATTTGTTTTAGCCAAAATAAGCCAAAGGGGAGATTGTTAGTTCTCTATTATTTAGGATTGGCTTTATGTTTGGTAAAACTAATATAGGAGCAATATGTTAAATAGGATTTATAACTTGTAAGGAGAAAACAGGTTGAAGTTCTATTTAATGAAGAAACATGTTGTGTTGAAGTGTTTCAACATCTGGAACAACATGTCGAAGAAGATGTCACGACATCGTGCCTGAGCTGACAGATTGGATTCTATTATGAAGCAGAATATTCCTAAGGAGAATCTTTTGCGGAATTGTAACAACTTACTTGTTGTTACTTGGAACCTAGATTATGGAGATATATTAGGGAGACTTTATAGGAGAATATGTTGCAGATTTGTTGATTCTCTATTTGTTGTTATAACAATATGGAGATATTTGTGGAGAATATCTTGGAGCAGTTTTAGCATGCTATTTTGGAGAATATTGTGGAGCATTTTTAGCAGCTATTTGTTATGATTTGAAGGCACAAATCTAGTTAAGTAATAGGTTATAATTAGAAGCTTTATAACCTAAGTTTTGGGACCAGCCGGATTTTAATATATGAATTTTTTGAGTAATATGATTTGAAGGCACATATATTTATATATATGAATATTTTTTATATGTTTGTGTGTTTTAATTTTCTATTCTATTCTTTGGAAGTTTCTCCTTTGGATTTTAATAAAGGTAGGCCATGTGGGATCCTAGGTTTTGTTATTATTGTGCTCGCAAAGATCATTGGGATCTTCTGCATACATATCCCTTAATGGGAATCAGAGCATCTGTAGCTCGGATCTAAGGGAGCTATGGTTTTGTTTGGTTTGAGGGAGAAAGAAGTATGCTCGCCAAGGATGAGACCTTATGCCTACGTATTCTCAAAGGGAGGTTGAGAAAGTCAGAGCAATCGTAGTTCCCACTTATGCTAGTGGAAGCAAAGAGTGTTATTAAGAGACAAAGACAAATGTCATCTTAATGAAAAATGTATCTAATCTATTTCATCACATACATTTTGAAGGGTTGATTGATTGAATCTTTCATCGTAAGTATTAGGTGTTTTGCTTGAGTGTACAAGCGTTACCACTTACGAGTTAAGAAAGATGTTTGAAAGATGATTGAATCTTTAAATGTAAGTTTTGGTGTTTTGCTTGAGTGTACAAGCGTTACCACTTACAATTAAAAGATGTTTTGTTTGAAAAAGAGTGTTTGAAAAGTGTTTGATTTGTATGTGATGTGATAGATGAGATACTTCTTCCATAGAGATGATAAATGTCTAAATCTCTAGGAGAAATTGATTATTGATTAGGGGGATGCTTTTAAGAAGCATGTGGGTCCTTGTATTGTAAGCCCAAGAGGAGGCATTCTGAGGGTCATCGAGGGTCCTTGCATTGTGAGCCCAAGAATAAGGCATTCCGAGGGTCATCGAGGGTCCTTGTATGAAGCTCAAGAGGAAGCTATAGGGTATGGCTGGCTTTGGCTTTAAGAGTGGTTTCACCAGGAAACCATCCTCTTAGGATTCAAGAGTGATTTCACCGGGAAATCATACTCTCAGGGTTCTATCCTAGCGCAGATGATTCTTTGTATTGGAAGCCCAATAGGAGGCTGTTAAGAGATTTCCAGGTCTCTTTCTTGTTTGTTGCCCAAGAGAAGGCTAAACTCAACGAGGGAGTTCTTTTGAACGAAGCCCAAGAGGAGGCTAACTCAGCAGGGGGGTTGTCTTATATGAAGCCTAAGCGGAGGCTAAACTCAACGGGTGAGTTGTCTTATATGAAGCCTAAGAGGAGGCTAACTCAGTAAATGAGTTATCTTATACGAAGCCTAAGAGGAGGCTAACTCAATAAATGAGTTATCTTGTACAAAGCCCAAGAGGAGGCTAACTCAATAAATGAGTTATCTTGTACAAAGCCCAAGAGGAGGCTAAAGGGAACCTAGTTGTTAGGCTAGTTGTTATGTTATGAATGAACAGTTATATGAACAAGTGTGTGATGTGTATTCACAGGAGTTTATGAAGGAAATATATAAACAAGTGTATATAACAAGCAATTAAAGAAAGTGTAACTTGAATATATACAAGGGGTTTGGGACTTACACCTTAAGGGAGGCTCATTGGTTTAAGAGCAGTTTCACCGGGAATAATGCTCCTCTTAATACCAATGGAATCGGTGTATAAACAAGCGGATGAAAACCAACGAACGAAGTTTGTTTATGCTTGAATATTTACAATGATGATTGAATGTGTACAAAGAAATGAATATGTACACGAAAGGGTGGTTATGTACAAGGAAATAAATATGTACATAGGAGGGTTGAGACTTACACCGTGAGGGAGGCCCATGATCAATTTGAAAGAAATTCAAGGAGAAACCTAGTTCGGTTTATCTTCAAATCGAATCGATCATGGTAAAAGGTGTGTAAGTTTATTGAGAGATTTTTGAAAAGGTTTTTGAAAATGATTTTGAAAAGTGAAGGATATTCAGAAGAAATTTTGAAAAAAGATAAGATTTGAAAATTGGAAAGAAAATATTTTTTGAAAAGTATTTAAAAATACTTAAAATGTCTCATTTTTAACCTAATAAAAATATAATCAAAAAGAAAATATTTTTGGATTTTTTTGACATAATCATAAAATAGGTATATTAAATTACAAGTGTACAAAAAATAATCTCAAAATGAGAAGTTTTGATTAGTTTTTGAAAATGTTGAAGTTTGTTGAAAAACTTGCGAAAATTAGTGATAAAAAAGAGTTTTTGGTCCTAAGGAGGTTTGAACCTAGGACTTTGGCTTAGAAGTGAAGAGTTTTTCCACTGAGCCATGTGCTTGACTTGTCATTTAATCACCTTGTTTTGAAGGAGTTTTTGAAAAATATTTAAAAATGAAGTTTTGAAAAAAAGTCAGAAGTTGACATTTTGAAGGAAGTCAGAAGCTTGCTGCTTCTAAAGGGATCAAAAGCTTTCTACTTCTGAAGGGATCAGAAGCTTGCTGCTTCTAAAGGAGGTCAGAAGCTTACTGTTTCTGGAAGAATTAGAAGCTTGCTGCTTCTGAAAGTGTTAGAATCTTGATGCTTCTGGAAGAGTCAAAAGCTTTGATGCTTCTGGAAGAGTCAAAAGCTTTGATGCTTCTGGAAGAGTCAGAAGCTTTGGTGCTTCTAGAAGAGTCAGAAGCTTGATGCTTCTGGAAGTGTTAGCATCAGAAGTTCTTCTGAAGGCAGTAGAAGCTTGATGCTTCTGGAGGGAGTCAACATCAGAAGTGCTTCTAAAGGCGTGAGCATCAGAAGTACTTATGAAGGATGAGCCTTTTATTAAAAAAAAGGTCCTAGGGGGATTCGAACCCTGGGCCATGAGGTGAGGCAAGAGATTTAAGAGCGTGCTGGAAACCGCTGGGGAGGTAATACATCCATTAACTTAACGCTAACCATAAATATATATTAGAAAATGTGAATTTAAACTTTCTAGAAACTGAAAAAACACGCGCAGCATGTCATCTTCAACCTCCAGATTTTGCTCTATGGATTCTTCATTTCTCAATGAAATTGCATGATCCAAACATCAAACTTGCTCGGATTTTCACCAGGAACATGATGATGGCAATTAATTCTATTTATTTTAAGCTTAGAACTATTAATTTTCGTATGAACACAAAGAAGCCTAATTCTAAGTTTTGATCATGAAATCATGTATGAGCACAGATTTAAGCAATTGATTGAGGGTTATTGCTCAGTGATAGTGCAGAAACAAGATGGCATAGCAATTTTTGAACTAGAATTCAGAAATCAAAGAGTTCATAGTGACTTACCTCTTGAAGCTGAAATCGAATTCCTTGCTGGAGGTGTTCCAGAGATGTTTTGATGATTGTTATAGCTTCACTGATGATTATGGAAGGTGTTGATGTGCTTACCTTGGATTGAAATGGTCTGGATCGTTCTGACCAAGTCCAACTGCAGTCACTTGAAGTGAAAATCGAATTTGATGATTCTGAGTTTACAGTGATGAAAAGATGGTTTGGATCACTTCTATATGGTGTATAGAAGGTGTTTGAAGTGAAATATTGGAAGATGCACGAGTGGATTGAGAATTTGGAAGTTATGGCTCAATATATGCATACATGAGGTTTGGAAGTGGTTTCTGAGTTTGGCTAGTTTTTGGGCTAGCTTGAGGATTCTAACAACTTTCTAATGATGTTTAAAAAGTATTTGAAGCCTAAGATTGCTCAGAAATTGCAAAGATTGGATTATGATGCTTTGGGGTGATTTTGAATGAAGAAGTGACCTATATTTATAGGCCAAGAATTCTGAATGGTAAGTGTAAGAGATTGACTTGAAATTGAACAACTTGCCTTAAAGGGCAAGAAAGACATTTTTGCCATTAATGCACATGGAATATTCCTTTAACCATGGTTAAAATCTCACTTGATCTTATCTCCCTCATAATTACCTCTCATATAATATTTATCAGCTCTAACCTATCTAAATTGGTGACAAGGCTTCTACAAAGAGGAATTTGTGAAAAAATGACCTATAGTTCTTGAAAAATGACTTGTAATTCATGGTTATGGAGCTCTAAGTTTCAATTTTAAAACCCTAGCTACACAAAATGTTTTTTCAAGTTCTTGATTTTTTATGATCATGATGGATAATTTGAAATGATTTCATGATTGAAAAAGTTGACCAAAAGTCAAAGTTTGACTTTTGAATAGTTGAATTTTCATCAGATGACTCAGAATTTGTCTGATAAAGAAACATGGATTTTGGAATGTTCTGAATCAAGAAATTAGGTAAAGATGTTGCATTGAGGATGTTAAGATCAATCTTCAAGCAAATAGGTCATTCATTGAGCAGAAAGTCAATGATTCACTATCTTCGATCAAAACCCTAATTGGCCGATTCAAGGTAGATCGTGAGAAAAAGTTGGGAATTTGAAGATCAAATGTTGATGATTGATTAAGATAGATCAATTTGAGGTGATTGGAGATTCAAACCCTAATTGATCATATCTTGAACAGACGACATTTTGATAAAAACCCTAATTTGACTCTAGGAGCACACGCACGATCTATCTTGTTCTGAAACTGTTAGTGATGCAATGATGCACATGTGAATGATATAAGGTGGTATCTTAGGTAAAAAATTGGGGTATGACAGGAAGGTATCAGCAGTTTAGCACCCTTTCTATCCGTAGTTATCTACGGACTCTTAATTGCTTAGCTCACTTTTTTGAAAACTTGATTTTTGTGTGTGTGTGATTTGAAAAGCATTTTGAAATCGTATTTAAAAAAGTATTTCGCTTTGACTTTGTAATGATTCTTATATCAGTCCTCAAAAATGTATACGAAGTGTTTGGAAATATTTTGTTTGAAAAATATGACTTTGAAATGATTCTCGTTGGAATGTATACAAAGTGTTTGTTGGAAAATATTTTGAAAAGAATGTGAGGTGTGAAAAGTAGTTTGATTGGAGCAAGAAATTTAGAGTCTTATTACCTACTCAGAAAGGGTTGTTCTCGTTATTTTCCTTCTCCTTTAGGATAATGCTATCTATACCATTAGTTGGTAGATAACCCTATCCGTTGGGTGTGAAGGGACAGACGTAGGGTGATCGTATGGTCATTGAAGGCAACATTGCAAGGATACCTTTAGCAATTCGAAGGGACAATCATCACTTATTCGTAGGCAACAACCGAGTGACGAGATCATATATTCGTTGGCAACATTGAGGGTCATCGAGGGACTATGATGATGTTATTCATAAGCGTCTTTGCTAATGGTATCCCTACGTTCGAGGGACATGACCATTTTCTGAAGGCAACAGAGAGGGTAACCTAAGGGTGTGAGTGAGTGCAAATAGTTTATTAATTTAGATATTTATCTTGAAGTTAAGAGTGATCTACGATTGATTGATTAGTCTTGCCATATCTAAGCAGTGTATATACAGTTTATAAGAGATGCGCAAAGTAAAAGTGAGGAAAAGTAAATCCTAAGCTATTACAGGACTTTGGAGAAGTTACATAATAGGAGGTGCAGGAAGTAAAATACGAGAAATTAAATCTACGCTATTAAAAAAATGCCCTTGCGACCTATACATTGATTTCTAGAATTTAAAATGTGAAAAAAGCGATAAATAAATAAAAGAAAAATGTTTTGAGGTTAGTAACAAAAGGTTTAAGGTTAGTAGACCTAATTACTAAAAGAAAAATATTTTTTGTGAATTTCCTGGATTGATTTTAATTGAGAAAATAAATTAAAAGTTAATTTTAAGGTTAATTAAACAATTAATTAATAAAGAGAAAAAAGAGAATATTTTCTGTCAAAAATTAAATAAGTAATTTTAAAATATAATTCTTAAAAGAAAATTATTTTTGTAATTTTTGTTGTATTTTAAAAAATATTAGAAAAGAAAATTTAATTGAAAAGAAAAATAGAAAAAATGTTAGCAAAATTAAAAAAAGGAGAAAAGAATGGAAAATGGTGGTCACTGGGTTCGAACCCATGACCATGGGGTGACCAGCCTCCACGTGGTGACCATCTGAGCTGCAAGTACATGGTGTTAGTGGAATGAAAGGAATTTAGTATATCACAAAATTAAATTTTAAAATATATATAAAAACGAAAAACGTGTGCGAAGGGGTTTCGTCCCCGATTTGAATTTACTTAGCTTTTACCAACGGCCAATTCGTGGGTAAAACTTTTACCTATAGATTATGTCCGCAACTACATCACCTGCAAATCAAAACTCATAAAATATGCGATATAAATTTGTTATGAGACCATAAATCGATTCGAATCGACCTCCTGAACATGATAGTGCCCTTGGTTTTGTCTAATTTTGGCTATTTCGTAAAGCCCTAAATTGAAGCTTGAAACCCTAACAATGGTGGATTCGTGTACCTACACTGAAACTTCAATTGATCTATCCATAAAGCATCAAAATAACATCAGGAACACAAATATTTGATCAATTCATGTTAAAAATGCATGTATATATGAAATCGAATTTGAAAATATGTAAGTGCAACCGTGATCATGATTTTACGTTTCAGGCAGTTTCGATTGCTTGTAAACGTCTGGAATGAATCAGAGGACACCGAGGAAGCTAATGGGCACCTTGGAATGGCTTGAATTAAAGCAATTCTTGGTCTGCCAATTTCTTGCAAGTCATGAATTTTTTGAGTTTGTTTAGGGTTCCTAGAGGCAAGAATTTCGTCCTTATGTTATCTGAATGGCTTATGTATATATAGGAGATGGATTTAGGTCAACAATTTTGATCAAGAATCATGCTTTGAATGCAAAGATATTTGATTGAGAATTTGTACCAAATATTGCCTTTTTTGGATTCAATCATGTTCAATCTCTTGCCAATCAAGGATATTTCAAAATTTCCAGCTTATATTGAGTATCTTGGACCTCAAGAAACTTGAATTTACAGCTTGCATTCATCAATTTGATTTTTGGTATTTTATTTTAATTAAAATTGGACTTAAATGAATTAATTCCAAAATAAATAAATTAAATTAAATCATGGCGTGTGTATGGGCTTAGAGGCTCTTGACAAAGTTAGAAACAAATTTGAATCAAAAAAATATACGCCCGTTTGGAAAATTTTCATGTTTGACCAATATTTTCTTCATGCATTTCTTCAAAATTTCTACTTTTGCCCAAACCATAAATTGCTCAATTTTTATCATTTTGAAGTGTTCTTGGACTTTTTAGAAAGCTTAAGATGTCATATAAACACTCCTTTTGGTTTCATCTTCATTGAAGCTTCCATGTTCATGTACACTTCTTTGGAAAAATATGACTTTTATTGACTTTTAGAAGGACCTATAATGTCTTGATCCATAACTCTCAAATGAAGCATTTTTTGCCAAAGCTTGTGAGACCCAAAGTTGTAGAGAATTGAATTCTCTTAACAATGAGCTTTGTTGGAAAAAATTCTGATGAAGTAAGTGAAATATGTCTGGTCAAAGTTCTGTTGACTTTCCCCTTAAGAAACTCTAATTTAGAAACTTTGACTTTTGATCAAATCTTTGACTTTCTTGATGAATCATGATCAACCCTTGATAAAATGATGAATTTAACTTCAAAATCTTAATGTTGACCAAAAATGATGAAGTTTGATTGTATGTTGACCACAGTTGACTTTTTGTCCAATACAACTGATTTTCAACCATCTGAGCAGTTGACTGAGCAAACTTGAGCTGTGAGGCTTGAAACTTGACATGATGATATCTTGAGAGATATGAGGAGACATGATGATCACTTGAGGCATTAGAACCATCTTTGACTTGAGAGAACCAAAACCCTAGTTGTGGGTTGATTGCTTGGGAGTGGGTTCATCTGGTCAACCCTTAAGGAATTCTTGAATATGGAGATGTGTATTGACTTGAAAAATAGGAGGGAAAATTTTGGGGTATAACATAACCCTATTAGTTGGATGTGAAGGGACAGGCGTTGGGTCATCGTATGGTCATAGAAGGCAACATTGTAAGGATACCTTAACAATTCGAAGGGACAATCATCACTTATTCGTAGGCAATAACCGAGGAATGAGATCATATATTCGTAGGCAACATCGAGGGTAAACGATGGACTATGATCTTTGTGATAATTTTGAATCGAGGGTCTTTGCTAATGGTATCCCTACGTTCGAGGGACATGACCATTTTATCCGAAGGCAAGGAGAGATTACCTAGAGGTGCAAGTGTGAAGAGTGTGTTGATTTCAGATATTTTATCTTGGAGGTTAGGTTATTCTAAGATTGATTGATTAGTATTGTCATATAATCCTATTAGCCATACATCTAAGCAGTTTATATAGTTTTAGAGATAGTTCAGAAAGTAAAAGTGTAGAAAATAAATCCTACGCTATTACAAGGCTTTGGGACAGATACAGAATGAAAGGTGCAGAAAGTAAAGTGCGAGAAATTAAATCTACGCTATTACCAAAATATCCTTGCTACCTATACATCGATTTCTAGAATTTTAAATGCGACAAAGCAATAAATAAACAAAAGAAAAATATTTGAACGGAGACATAAGTGTTCTAAACCCTAATTGAAAGGAAACAAATTTTTTGGTATTTTTTGGAATCGATTTTAATTAAGAAAAACCCAATTTCTAATTAATTAGCATTTAATTAAGAAAAAAAATTTAAATGAATGGAAAAATTAAATATTTTTGTGTTTAAAATTGATTAAACATTTTATTAACCTAAATCTAAAATAACATATTTTTTAGGATTTTTTATTGTATTTAAAAAATAATTTATGAAAGAAATCAAAAACAAAAGGAAAATTAAAAGAAAATAGAAAAAACTGCAAGAGAATTAGTGTTAAAAAATTAGAATGGCTCTATCAGGGCTTGAACCCACGCCCTTGAAGTCATTGACACAAAATGTTGCCATCTGAGCCACCTGCACATGGTGTTAGTGTAATGGAAGGAAAAATATATATAATAAAAATAAAATTTAAAATATATAAATAAAAAATGTGCACTAGGGGCTCCGTCCCTGATTCAAATTTCTGAAACCTTTACCGACGATCAATCTGTGGGTAAACCTTTTACCTACGGTTGCGTATGTCATTATATCACCTGCAATTTTCAAAAATCAAATACAAGCAATATAAATTAGTTGTGAGACCATGGTTCGATTGCAACTGACATCCTGAGCACGATGGTACTCATCGTTTTGTCTAATTTTGCCTAAACAAGAAAACCCCAAAACAGAGATTCCAACCCTAGCAATGATGGATTCACATACCTGTACTCAAATTCTAATTAAACCATACAAAAAACATTGAAACTTCATCACAAACACAAATATATGGTTAAATTCAATTAAATAAGCATGTATGTAAGAAATCGAAATTCAAAAATATGAGGTGAACCGTGATCGTGATTGAACAATTGTGGATGCTTTGCTCGATTGTGAAGGTCTAGAACGATTCAGAGAGCACTCAGGAATCTATTGGCAACCTTGGAATGGCTTGAATCGACTAAATTCTTGGCCTGTAAGTTTCTTGAATGTCACGGATTTTTCAAACTAGATTAGGGTTCTTGGAGGAAAAGGTTTCATGTCCTTTGTATCTGGCATCCTTGTATATATATATATATATATATATATATATATATATATATATATATATTAGTGATGGATTTAGGTTAACAAATTTGAAGAAAAATCAAGCTTTGAATGCAAGAATATTTGATTGGAAATCAACATCAAATCTTTCTATTTTGATCTTCAATCATGCCAATCTCTTGCCAATCAATGATATTTCGAAATTGCCAGCTTGCTATGAGTTGCTTGGACCTCAAGAAGCTTAAATTTACAGCCTTGCACCTATCAGTTTAATTTTTGTATTTTATTTTAATTAAAATTGAATTAAAATGAACTAATCCAAAAATAAATAAAATAAATGAAAACATGGCGTGCAAATGGGCTTTAGAATCTCTTGGATGTTAGACGGTGTGGCAAGTGATCGAGAGGGGGGGTGAATAGATCACCTCTTTATTATCACGGATTAAAAATATTTCTCAGAGTTAATGCTAAAATTGCGGAAAGCGACACACGGTCCTGACTTGACGTCCGTCTATTCTGAACCGGCTACAAGAAAACCGAACATGCGGTAGATTGCTGGATTTTAATTGAGATGAGAAAGATGAATTAACACAGAACCTATGTTGAATAAATTCACTTATCACTAAAACACTCTTTCCAATGAAATGAAATTAAGCTAGCACTTTTGTCTAACAATTGGAGGATGCTTGTTCAATGATCAATGGCAATGGAGTTTTAACAAAGATTTTCTTCCAGCCTTGTATCAATGAGCAGAAAGATTGCACATCAATTGAATCACAAACGTATTGTAAAAGTAAAGAGATAGAGAGAAAGAATACGATACTCTAAGCGATTTGGTAAGGAAGTTCCCCACGATCGTCCTCACGTGTGGGTACGTCTCCCTCTCAATTTCCAAATTGGAATTGAGAACTTCTATATCAATATGTTGAAAAATGGTTACAAGGTTGCAATACAAAGACAAAAAAACAAATCATGCAGATCTTCTTCTTCTTGTATCAACCTTCTCTGGATTTGAGCCGATCAAGAACACACCTGCAAAATTCACAGACAATTCACCACTTCCACGACCTGTTTGCGAAATCACCCCAATCTCCAAACCCTACGCTACGGCTAAATCTACTCTGTGCAATCGTGACTAACAAACCCACAAGATACCTTAGTTCTTGCTGGACAAACCATCTTGTTTTTCCTCGAAACCCCCTTCGAATCTTCAACTCAGCTAGATCACATATCGTACCACTGAATGTTATCTCTTTGATCCCTTGATACAATGAACAATGATGATTATGTGTCAATGTTCTTGAACCAAGATGATTGAGAAGATGATGAAGATGAAGTCTCTTCCAGGTTTCTATGCTCTGAAATTAGGATGCTCACAAACTGCTTTTGTAACACCTGTGTCACCTGTCTGAAAACTGCAAAAATTATCTTATATATAGAAACAACAAATGTTAGTTGAAAAACAAACTTATGAGTCGACACATAACTCGTATGAGTCGATACTAGATACGTATGGGTTGACCTGAGAGAGTTTGTATCGATACATATTATATTAAGCATTGACTCCAGAGAGTAAACATATGTATGAGTCGATGCAAATGTTGTATGTGTCGAGACAAACAACTTATGTATTGATACAAAAGGTTTTGTATCAATGGATATTATATTAAGATGACTTCCAGAATATTGAAATGGATATGAGTTTATGCAAGCAATTATGTATTGATACATACTGTTTGTTAAAATGATTTCCAGAAGACCAAATGTAGTATGAGTCGATACATAACGCGTATGTATCAATGCATACAATTTATCAAAATGAATTCTAAGAAACTAAACACAGTATGCGTCGATGCAAGCAAATATGTATCAATACATACTATTTGTCAAAATGAATTTCAGGAAACTAAACACAGTATGCGTCAGAACTTCTGTTGTGTTCAGATCAGAATCTTCTTCTATATTGATTCACAATCTTGATCAGAACTTCTGTTATGTATTAGAGCTTCTGTTAGGTTCACAACTTCTGTTACGTTACGAGTCAGAACTTCTGTTACGTGTCAGAACTTCTGTTAGGTTCACAATATTAGAACTTCTGACATGGATCCATTCCATCAGAACTTCGTAAACTTTACGTAGAACTTGATCAAGACTTGCTATGTCGAACTTCGTTAGGTTCACAATATCAGAAGTTTTGACATAGATCCATTCCATCAAAACTTCTGTAAAAATTTACATATCAGAACTTCTGACATAGATCATTCCATCAGAACTTTTGGAAAAATCACGTATCAGAACTTCTGACATATATTCATTCCATCAGAACTTCTATAAAACTCACGTATCTGAACTTCTGACATATATTCATTCCATCAGAACTTTTGGAAAACTCACGTACGATAACTTCTGACATATATTCATTCCATCAGAACTTTTGGAAAACTCACGTATCAGAACTTCTGACATACATTCATTCCATCAGAACTTCTGTAAAACTCACGTATCAGAACTTTTGATATATATTCATTCCAGCAAAACTTCTGGAAAATTCACGTATCAGAACTTGTGTAAAACTACATATCAGAACTTCTGACATATGTTCATTCCATCAGAACTTCTGGAAAATTCACGTATTAGAACTTGTGTAAAACTTTTCTTCTTCTGACGTGTTGACACAAGAGGTTTATACATAACTAACACATTGACCACTTTTACACATACATTTACATTTATTCAATTAAAAAATCAAGCATATATACTTGACAATCAAGCATATATATTTGTACATTTATTCAATTAAACAATCAAGCATATATATTTGCTATCATTCAAAACTATCTAGCATTCTTGCATAAATTATGTAAAGGGTTGCTCACATTGGCAACATTAGAAACAAGTTTGAATCAAAGAAATATAGGCCCATATGGAAAATTTTCAAGTTTGGTCAATATTTTCTTCATGCATTTCTTCAAAATTTCCATTTTTGCCCAAGCCATAACTTGCTCAATTTTTATCATTTGAGAGTGATCTTAGACTTCTTAGAAATCTTAAGATGTCCTTTAAATTTTCATTTTGGTTTCATCTTCATTGAAGCTTCCATGCTCATGTACACTTCTTTGGAAAAAGATGACTTTTTGTTGACTTTTAAAAGGACCTATAATGTCTTGACCCAAAACTCTGAAATGAATTATTTTTGGGCAAAGATTTTGAGAGAAAAAGTTGTAGAGAATTGAATTCCCTTCTAAATAAGCTTTGGTGCAAAACTTTCTGATGAAGTATGTGAAAGTTATGCTTGGTCAAAGTTTTGTTGACTTTGACTTTTGATCAATTCTTTGATTTTCATAGATGAATCATGATCAATCCTTGATTAAATGATGGATATGACCTCAAAATCCTGATGTTGACCAAAAATGATGAAATTTGACTGTATGTTGACCACAACTTACTTTTTGTCCAATACAATTGATTTTCAACCATCTGAGCAATTGACTAAGAAAACTTAGATTATGAAGCTTGAAACTTGACATGGTGATGCTTTGAGACATATGAGAAGTCATGATGATCACTTGATCCATTAGAACTCATCCTTGACTTGAGAGAAGCAAAACCCTATTTGTGGGTTGATTGCTTAGGAGAGGGTTTGTCTGGTCAACCCTTGAGTAGTTCTTGAGTATGGAGATGTGTATTGATTTGAAAAATAGGAGAAAAATTTTGGGGTATAACACCAGCCGAATTTAGTAATGATGTAGTTTTTAGGGCCGAGTATGTAACAACTCTATAGGAGAGTTGGTTTGTAGGTGAATCACCTGGTTTGTGGGATGGTCACTGATTTGTGCCTCGAAGATTGTAGGCAAGAGGTTTATTTTACTCACTTAGAATCTATGAAACAATGAGTGCAGTTGTGTCCTTAGAAGAAACTGTGAAGTAATTCCAAGTTTGTTTGTGTCATAAATTTGACTGTTTTGTGTTTGGAGTGAAGTATCTCCAAACTGTTTTAGTTTATAGGAGCCAAGTCGTTGATGTAGTGGCTTGGATGATAGTGACTGCTAGACATCACTGCGGTGATTGGAAGTGAGCAGAGGTTCTCGTATCTAAGGGAGGTAACTTAGATAGAAGGGAAATTGGGTAGGTATTAAGTGAAGAGTGTAAACAGGGAGGTTTAACTCTGAATTAATACTGCTGATAATGAACTTGATTCCTGGCTTGGTATGTGATCAGTGCATTTTAATCACATTCTTCCATGTTTGTATTTTAGCATTTCTATGTTTTTCTTTACTTATTTTTATATTTTATAATGTTTTCTCAATTTAACATGTATTGGAAAGCTAAGAGAAATACCTACAACTTTATAGTTGTGGCCAGTAGCTGATTCGGACTGCAGAAAATTTTAATAATTCGTTGAAGTTGAAGCATTAGAAATGATAAGTTTTGGGCCAGGTTTTTTATGTTTTTGACCCAGTTGGGTCTTGACCCGAATTCTAGTATGTGCACGTATACCTAGGAAGTCGTGCACTAGTCACTATCACTTTTACACTATTCACGAAATACTATTGAGGATTGAGAGCTTGAATAAATCATGAGGAACTAATCTTCCAAGAATCAATCTACTGTGTGACCGAATTCCGCTTTGAGGTTCTTTTATAAATTCCATATTAATCTGTTTTCCTTTGAATTCTTCCTATAATTTCAATTGCTTGCTTAATTTAATTGTTGTTATAGGACAAAATTCTTAAATTCGGTTGTTGTTTAACCTTGAAACAAATTCGCGTTAACGTAGCTTTTCCAACTAGAAATGATCATTTTGCTTTATCGTTCATTGATCAAATGCTTGAACGATTTGCTGGTAAATTGCATTATTGTTTTCTTGATGGCTTTTCAAGTGACTTTCAGATTCATATTGCACTAGAAGACCAAGAAAAGACCACTTTTACTTGTCCATTCGGTACTTTTGCTTACAGGAGGATGACTTTTGGTCTTTGCAATGCTCCTGGTAATTTACAGCGATGCATGATTAGCATTTTTGCTGATTTTATTGAAAATTGCATGGAAGTTTTTATGGATGATTTCACTGTTTATGGTTCTTCTTTTGATGCATGTTTGAACAGTTTGAACTTAGTTTTACAAAGATGCATTGAGACTGACCTTGTTTTAAATTTTGAAAAATGTCATTTTATGGTTGAGCAGGGAATTGTTCTTGGTCACATAATTTTTGAAAAAGGAATTTTTGTTGACCCTGCTAATATTGATGTGATTTCTACACTGCCTTACCCTTCTTGCGTTTGGGAATGCAAATTATCCAGCAAGTCTACCGATTCTGAAAGTAGATATTTATGAGAATTGTAAGATGAAGGTTTTATTCCGCTGTCAAGGCCTTTGGGATCTTGTAAAGGATGGAGTAGCGCTTAAAGAAGACACTTGAAGAAGAAAAGAAAGAACAAATAGAATCGGAGAAGAAGAGTTATAAATCTCTCTTTATAATTCATCAATGTCTAAGTCCAGACAACTTCAAAAAGGTTATTAATTCAGAATCTGCAAAAGAAGCTTGGGAGATCCTTGAGAAATCTTTTGAAAGAAGGTTACAAACTCACAAGAGAGCATATGAATTGCTTCAGATGGAAGATAGTGAGAGCATATCTGATTTCTTCACTAGAGTTACAAAACTAGTGAATCAAATCAAGATATGTGGAGAATCATTAACAACAAGAGTTGTTGTTTCAAAGATTTTAAGATCTTTGGCTCCCAAGTTTGACCATGTGGTGGTGACTATCGAAGAAGGGAAAGATTTTCAAAGGGATCTTCGCTTGAATCTCATGAACAACTGATAAATAAAAGAGCTGCATGCAAATCGAAGAGTGATGTGGCTCTGCAGGCTCAATCATCTCAACACAAGAAAGGCAAATGAAAGTGGTTCGACAAAGGTAGAGGTGGCTACAACAATTCGACTGGCATAGGAAACCGGAATGGAAGAAACGTTTCGAATCAGAGAATACCATACCAAGGCAACCAAAGAGGTGGTGTTGCAAATAGAGGAAGAGGTGGTGGTTGAAAGCCTCGCAAGAGTCACATTTAATGTTATAATTGTCAAAAGTATGGCCACTATTCGAGTGATTGTCCATAGAAGAAAAAGAATCAAGAAAGTGATGCAAAGTTCGCTAAGTATGAAGAATAAGAGATGTTGTTGATGGTCACAACAAGAGATGAAGAAAAATTCAAGGATCAATGGTACTTGGATTTAGGATGCTCATCACATATGTCTGGAAGGAAAGATTGGTTTGTCAATCTAAAGACCTCAATGAAGAACATGGTGAAATTTGTAAAAGACAATACTCTAGCAGCTGAAGGTATTGGAGACGTTATGATCATGAGGAAAGATGGTAAAAGGTCAGTAATTTCAAATGTGTTATACATTTCAGGCATGAAGAGAAACTTGCTTAGTATATGGTAGTTGCTTGAATATAATTACAAGATGATTGTCGAAGACAAGATGATGAGAGTCGTCAACGCGGATGTAAGATTAATCTTGAAGGCCCCTATGTCCCAGAATAGAACCTTCAAGATCGAACTCAATGTGATGGAGCACAAGTGCCTTTCAACTGCAGTAAGCAGAGACAAATAGATATGGCACTATCGACTAGGCCATCTCAACTTCAGAGACATCAGAGGTTTGAAGAGAAAGAATATGGTTTCAAGATTTCCAGAAATTAACATACCAGACATAGTGTGTGAATAATGTGTGCAAGCGAAGCAACACAAGTGTAATACGGTGGGAGAACTGACTTTGAGATTTGTTTTGCTTTTTATCGCAAATGTTGCGGATAGCAAGAGTCGCCACCGACTTTTCTTTTATCCAATTAAGGGAAGGTGAAAAGAACAGAAAAAGACCTTCGTTAGATTCTGAGTAAGGGAGAAGGTTATGAAAAGGGAAGGTATTATCACCCCTTTTCATCCATAGTTATCTACGGGCTCTTAGTTGCTTCTAGCTCATCTTTAAAAATTGCTTTCTGTGTGTTTGACAAAAATGTTTTGAAAAGGCATTTCGCTTTGACTTTGTAATGATTCACGTTGGAATGTGTACAAAGTGTTCGGAAATGTTTTGTTTTGAAAAGTGTTTGAACTTTGACAAAAGTGTGAGGTGTAAAAAGTATTTTGATAGAGCAAGCAACTAAAAGTCTTATTACCTACTCAGAATTGGTCGTTTTCGTGTTATTTTACTTTCCTTTAGAATAGTGCTATCAGTACCATTAGTTGGTAGGTAACCCTATTCGTTGGATGTAAAAGGGATATTCGAAGGGACATCCGATGGTCATAAAAGGCAACTTGTAGGAGTATCCTAGCACATTCGAAGGGACGATCATCACTTTTCGTAGGCAAAAATCGAGAGACGAGATCATGTATTCGTAGGCGACATCGTGGGTCTATGATCTTTGTATCGAAGGGACTATGATGATGTGTTTGTAGGCAACGGTGCTAGGATACCTCTACGTTCGAGGGACTTGACCATTTATTCGAAAGACAACGAGAGAGAATTACCCTAAGGGGTGCATGTGTGAAAAGAGTGTGTCGAATTCAGATATTTTATCTTGGAATTAGAAGTGATCTACGTTCGTTTTTATCTTGCCATACACGCCTAATTACTAGCAGTTTATAGGGTGCAAAAAGTAAATTGCAGAAAGTAAAGTGCAGAAAGTAAATGTCCTACGCTATTACATGGCTTTGGGGCAGATACATAATATAGGAGTACGGAAAGTAAAACCTAATTAAACTATTACATCCCATGAGCAGTTACATAATATTGGAAAAGAATGCAAGAAAATAAATCCTAACTATTACAACCTGTAAGCAGATACGTAATAATCGGAAAATATAAGAAATCCGGATAAGAGTAAATACGTTAGTAAAAGAAAGTTTTAAATGAAGAAAAATGTTTTTGGGTTAGTGATGATAATTAGATGATAGAGTAATTTTTTTGGGAATTTTCTGGATTGGTTTTAATGAGAAAAAGTAATTAAAAGTCAATTTAATGGTTAATTAACAATTAATTAAAATATGCATGCAAAAATATTAATTTTTATGTCAAAAATTAAATAAACATTTTTCTGGTTAAAATGCAAAAAGAAAATATTTTTGGTGATTTTTTAATGCATGAGAAAATTATTTGAAAAGAAATTAAATAAAAATAGAAAAAATATGAAGATATGAGAAATAAGGTTAGAGAGGAGAATCAGAGGGCTTCTGATGGAATTCTCCCAGTGGGATTTGGAGAAACTCGTCGAGGTGCCCAAAATTGGGATTTCGAGGCTTCGCTCGAAATGCCTGTGTGCGCCTGGGGTTTCTAGGAGGATCGCCTGTATATGCACTGGGGCTAGAGCGCGACATGGAGAGCCAGGAATTGAGATTTTTGGGCAAGCCTTCTGGGGAATCTGCAAGTTTCAAAATGTTAGATAAAAAGGGAGGGTTCGAACCCAGGACCTTCTGAACAAACACGCGCTGCCTTGCCATCTGAGCTATGTGGACCATCTGTTAGCAATATGACACATAAAGAATACAAAGCAAATAGATTTATGGGAAAACATCAAAATCAGAAAACGCGCGCAGAGTCATCTTCTTCATTTGAAATTTTGAACTTTTAGCTACGGTTTCTGTTCGTAGCTATAGTACCTATAATTTTCCAAAACTCATAATACGCAATATAAATGAAAAGTAAAGCCATGGTTCAATTGCAATTAAGCTCCTGATCACAAATATGTCCATAGTTTTGGCCAATTTTACTTGGATCGATGGATCCCAATTTGAAGCTTTGAAACCCTAGTAATGGCATATCACGATCCTGGTGTCTAAACTCAAACCGATCTATACAGAAACATTCTAAACATCAAAATGAACAAGAATATGCAATCAAAATGTATTTATAATGCATGAATCATAGAAATCGAATTTGTGAAAAAGATGTGCAAACCGTGAGTGCAATTTCGTGATTCTTAATGTTTTTGTGATCTGTAAGGGTCTGGAATGGATCAATGAACCTCCAGGAACGTGTTTGAGTGCTTAGAATTGTCTAAATCGAAACAAAACTAAGGCTGCAAGTTGCTTGAGAGACACGGATTTTTTGAAGTTGGTAAGGCTTCTTAGAGGCAGAATTTTTGTCCTTTGTTCATGTAATAACATCATGTATATATAGTGGATGGATTTAGGTCAAGAATTATGAGGAAATAATGTACCAATCAATGAGAAAATATTTGATTTGGTATAAAACCAAATATTGTCTTTTTGATCAAATTTCAATCAATTCTCTTGCCAATCAATGCCAATTTCAAATTTTCCAGCTTGTGTGGATTTCTTGGACCTCAAGAATGAGAGAAAAATCCAATTTGCATTTAATTTTGATTTTCTACCTTTTATTTTAATTTAATTGGCTTTTAAATGATTAAAATCCAAAATAAATAGAAAATAAAAGATAAAATTCGTGGCCTTGGGCTTGGAGGTTCCAAATTAGATGAGGAACAAGTTTGAACCAAGAAAAGTTAGGCCTATTTGCAAAATTTTGGATTTTGACAAGTATTTCTCTTTGTGCACCTCTTCAAAAATGCTCAACTTGTGCAAGGTGTATCTTGCTCAATTTTTAACATTATTGGGTGTTCTTGGACTTTTTAGAAAGCTCTAGATGTCCTCTAAACAACCTATTCGGTTTTATATCAATTGAAGTTTCCATGATCCATAACACTTCTTTACAAAAAGTTGACTTTTTGTTGACTTTGAAAAGGACCTGTAATATTTTGATCCATATCTTCCAAATGAAGCATTTTCTGACCAAGCTTGTGAGACATGAAGTTGTAGAGAATTGAATTTTCTTCAAAATGAGAGGTGGTAGAAAAATTTCTGATAAAGTATGAGAAAGTTATGCCTGTTCTGTTGACTTTTGTCTGAGAAAGCCCAATTTAGAAACTTTGACTTTTGATCAATTCTTGACTTTTCTTGATGAATCATGATCAACCCTTGATCAAATGATGAATATTACTTCAAAATATGGATGTTGACCAAAAATTATGAAGTTTGACTATATGTTGACCACAGTTGACTTTTTGTCCAATACAACTGATTTTCAACCATCTAAGCAATTGTCTGAGGAAACTTGACTTGTAAGGCTTGAAACTTGACATGGAGATTCTTTGAAGCATATGATGAGGCATGATGACCATTGGAGATGTTAGAAACCACCTTGATCTGAGAATAGCCAAACCCTAGTTTGGGTTAATTGCCTAGGAGAGGGTTTGTCTGGTCAACCCTTGTGAAATCCTTGAGTATGGATATGAGAAATGTCTTGGGAAGTAAGATGGAAAATTTTGGGGTATGACAACAAGAATTGCTCAAGCAAGGATGCAAGAAGCAAGTCGAAGGCTATTCTCGAAGTCATATACTCTTATGTATGTAGACCAATCCAGGTGGATTTGTTTGGAGGTAATAAATACTTTGTCATGTTCATAGATTATTTCAATAAAAAACTGTGGAATTACCTGATCAAGAAGAAAAGTGAAGTGATCAAGGTATTTTCCAAATTTAAGTCTATGGTAGAAATACAAAGTGGTCGAAAGCTCAAAGTTTTGAGAACTGATGGTAGTGGAGAGTATGTGTCAAAACATTTCGACAGGTTATGTGAAAAGGAAGGGATTGTGCATGAGGTGGTGCCACCACACCCACATGCAGTAATGGTACCAGAAGAAGAATCGAACCATCATGAATATGGTTCGAAGCATGTTGAAAGACAAGAATTTACCTAAAGAGTTTTGGGGTGAGTTGTGTCTACTGCAACTTATATTTTGAACAGATGTCCAACAAAGAAGCTAGAAGGGATTACTCCAAAAGAATTTTGGTCTGGTGTAAAACCTAGTTTGAGTCATCTGAAGGTATTTGGATCTATTGCACATAAACATGTGCCAGATCAATTGAGAAAAAAACGTGATGACAAGTCGAGTCAAATGATTCTAGTAGGATATCATTCGACATGAGGTTACAAGTTGTTCGACCCAGTGAACAAGAAAATTGTGATCAACAGGGACGTGATCATAGATGAGCTGAAAGAATGGGATTAGACTCAAAATGTCAAGAAAGATTCAGTGAGAATATTACTTGAAGAACCAGAAACTCAAGTCGAAAGAGAAGTTCTACAAGAGGAACTAGCAGTTATGGATCAATCCATCACAAGTACAAGCAGACCTCAGAGAACAAGATGTATGCCTGCAAGATTGCAAGATTGTAAGGCTACATCAGATGATGTGGTTGATAATGAAGGAGAACTTTCCCACTATGCTTTCTATGCAGATGTCGAACTTGTCAATGCAGCTGAAGCATTGAAAGATTCGAAGTGGGTGAAAGCAATGAACGAAGAAATGAAATCCATCGAAGACAAAAATACTTGGTCACTTGTCGAATTGCCTCAAGGAAAGAAGGAAATTGATGTCAATTGGGTATAAAAACTGAATATGAATCATAAAGGGGAAGTAACTCGACACAAATCAAGGCTAGTGGCGAAAGGATTTCTCCATAAAGAAGGAATTGACTTCGATGAAGTTTTCGCACCTGTGGCTAGGATCGAAACAATCAAGTTGGTTATTGGTTTAGCATAAATAAATAATTGGCAAATATTTCAGATGGATATGAAGTGTGCATTCCTGAATAGACCCTTAGACGAAGAAGTTTATGTTAAATAACCAGTTGGGTTTGTGAAACATAATGAAGAGAGAAAGGTGTACAGGCTTCATAAAGCCTTGTATGTATTAAAACAAGCTCCAAGAGCTTGGAATAAGAAGATTGATAGTTTTCTAAGGGAGAATGAATTTGTGAAGTGCACAAATGAACAAGGACTATATGTTAGAAGAAGAAATAGTGGATTGCTTATGATATGTCTCTATGTCGATGATTTGTTAATAACAAGTAGCTGCAAGAAGAAGATCGAAGACTTCAAAGGTGATCTCAGCAAGGAATTCAAAATGTATGATCTGGGGATATTTCATATTTCATTGGCATCAAATTCTACAATACTAGTAAAGGTTTGATGATGCATCAAGAAGATATGCAAGAAACATTCTCAAGAGATTTGAGATGGAAGAATGTAATTCGATTTTGACACCTACAGAACCAAGACTACAACTGTCGAAAGACTTAGAGAAAAATGATGTTGACCCAACCCAATATATAAGACTTACTGGGTCCTTAATATACCTTTGTTATACGAGGCCTGACTTAGCATACAATGTGGGTATGATAAGTAGATTCATGCAGAAGCCAAAGGTATCACACCTAGCAGCAGCAAAGAGGATATTGAGGTATTTGAAAGGTACTCTTGACTATGACATTTCATTTCCAACATCTGATAAAGTAAAAGAATGCAAGTTAGTGGGGTACACAATTTCAAGTTGGTGTAGTGATGCTGAGGATCGAAAATCCATAGTAGGATATGTGTTTATGTTAGGTGGTGCGCCAGTTGCTTGATGTTCGAGAAATGAGCCAGTTGTGGAATTATCATCACGCGAAGCAGAATACATAGTTACTTATCTTTGTGCATGTCAAGCAACTTGGATGGTGAACTTGGTCGAAGAAATTACAGGTAAAAATCATGGAGCAATTACCATGAAGATCGGCAGCATGTCAGCTATCAACCTGGTGAAGAACCCGATAGCTCATGGTCGAAGCAAACACATCGAAATGAGGTTCCACTATCTTCGAAAGTAGGTAATAGATGGGAAGATGAACTTGAAACACTGTAGAATTGAGAATCAGATTGCAGATATCATGACAAAGGGTGTGCAGGTCGAAGTATTTCGAAGCCTAAGAGCAATGATGAATGTAGACAATTTAGACACAATGAATTAGGTGGTGTGTTAAATTGTAATTCGACTGTGTCAAAACTGTGAGTGTGTGTGTGTGTGTGTGTCGAAGGGAGGTTGCCCATTCGAAAAGCTTGTGGTTCGAAGCAGGCTATTCAGATTCGATAGAGATTTGATTTGTTTTAGATTTAGATTTAGTTTTGATTTAAATCTAGAACATAATAGATTTGATTTAGTTCCAAATAAATATTTTGGACTTTTATAGTTTTGGGCATTAGCTTAGGGAGCAAGCTAACATAAATCTATAAATAGATGGAGTAACTCCTATTTTGTAATCAAGTTGTATTCACAGAATTTTGCAGTTACAAAGTGAATAAGAAGTTTTCCACAGTTTGTGGGGAGAGAGTTACTCTGCAGAAAATAATTCTTCTTCTTCTTTTTTTTTTTTTAATTATTCATGTCATTGTGTGGTAATATCAATCTTGTTCATCAAGATTGGTAAAAATTCATCATAGATTGTGGTGGATTTCTAACAGAAATTTCCTTTTCTTAATACAAAAACATATTCATCTCATTTATTAGCGTAAAATTTGGTAGGACGATCAAAAAATCTAGTAGGGCATTCAAAAATTTGGTATCCATTTGTACTGGTATTTTCAATGAATATGATGAGTGACAAATTTTCCTAATTTTCAATGAAACAAAAAAGATTAGCTACCAAATTTTTTAAATTTTGAAAAATTACCATGAATTTATTGAATTTTTTTTTTTGAAATATGTGATATTCTAGGTGCACTTTTGAAATTGTTGGTATGCATGTATGTTTTTTACCCACCGCTTCAAAAATATCGGTAAAAACGCATGAAAGATACCACATTTTTATAAAATATAGGTACAAATGCATGCGAAAAATAGATTTTATCGAACATTTCAAAAATACCGATAAAAATATATGTAAAAAATTGAATTTTATTATACATTTCAAAATGTTTGTAAGAAAACATAGTTTTCATGAATATTTTGATATAAATTTAAAATCACTAATATAATACATAAATTTAATAGACAAAAACACTTATTTGTAAATATTCGATAGCAACTTCAGAATATGTAAATATATTATGGTAAAAGCACTATTATTGAGGTGTCAAACAAAATCAAATTGTGGCATTAGACATGACATATAGGAATGTCTGTCTGTTTAAATTTGTCTCGCAAAAATTTATAAAAAAATAAAACGGATATAATTAAGGGTGGGAAACTAAATACTTACTCTATAAAAAAAAATGAGGACGACGGTGGCCTAAATTCATAAATATTGTATCTTTTAAATTTAAAATTATAAATTTTATGATTCATAAATATTGTATCCCTTTAAGTTTAAAATTATAAATTTTATGATAAATGTCTATGCATACAAAAATCGGCAAATAACATGAGAAATGGAAAAAGAAATATTAAAGAGTAGTATAGATTTAAAACATGAGTCATGTTAACCAGTGTTTTTTAAAAATATTAAATATTTTTTATAAAAATTAATTATTCTAATTTTCAATAAATATTTTTACAAAATATTACTATATCAGGGTACTAATTAACATTTCCTTTACAAAACATTGGTTTGAGCAATAAAAAATGTGTGCAAAACGAAAATGCACAAATCTTAAGTGGCATGACAAATTCTCTCACCTTATTGAAGTTTGTAAATGAAAACCCACACGTGTAAGGTGCAAAAACTAAGGTTATAGCTGACCGTAATATTCGGGCAGTTGTAGTGGAGCCGTGAGACAAGGACAATTGAGTGGTAACGCCAGCAAAAAACCATTGTTGAATAGGTCCCATTTTTGAATGTCTTTGTCGCCTTTTCGTTTTCGTAGGTCCCTTGCCCCGTCAGCTCCAGGTTTGCTTTTTTCAACTTTATAGGAAGTCATAAAATCACAAAAACAAGACAAACTATCACACTACTAAAGTTACATCATTTTCATCAATTTATACAATTTACTTGTATTACTATATTTGAATAAATTGCTAATGTGAAACTTTGAATAAACGTCACATGTATTTTATGCTAATTCATACGAAGGAAAATTATTATACTCTTCATTCCTATGGTGACCTATTTCAACATTTTATTTATATTATAAATTACTCATAGCATGTTTAATTTGGCTTTAGAAAGAGTCAAAAAGAATTATAAAGTCTATTCCCTTTCCTAAAAACATTAGAGATCATGAACTTAAAAATTAGTAATGGCTTAGTTCTCCATGAAACCAAACTAGAATTTGAGAAAGCATTCATCATTATAATTGATTATATCAATTGTTACATACATTTACTTCTATCAAAATAGCGAGAGACTCTGTTGCGTCGTTGTTTCCTGCCTCTATGGTGTTGGAGATCTCAATGCATCGCGGTAGATTCACAGAGGAGGGAGGAGGGAGCGTCAGTAGCAGGAGATCTTTCCGGAACTTGAACCCTAGATGGGAGACTTTCCCGGAGGATGCCAGGGTGAGAGCCGTAGAGGAGGGGAAGGTGATTTTGATTTACTTTTCAGTGTTTTCGAACAGGTGTTCTGCAAAGGAGTTTCATGAGCTGTTTGGGCAATTTGGCAATGTGATTGAGATTACGGTGGCTCCGAGGAGGAACAATTTGGGAAGAAAATTTGGGTTTGCGAAATTTAAGGATGTTAAAGACCCAAAGATTTTAGCGGTGAAATTGGATAACATTCTGGTGGACGGGAAGAAGATTCATGTGAATCTTTCGAGATTCGAAGAAGAGGAAGAACCGATTGGGTATCTCGCTGAGGCAAAGGGATCTGCTCAATCGCATTGGTTTTGGGAAGTAGGGTAGGCATTCAAGAAGGGTAAAAGGTTTTCACTCTAGGAGGGATGCGTTATCTTACGCGGATGCTCTCCTTAATAGGTTGGAGGTATAGGTGGCGTCGAGCGTTGGTTTCGCTTTCAATTTCTTGGAAGAAGACAGAAGAGATTCAGCAAGGCGAAATTGGGCATATTGAAGGTTTCTGGTTCTACAAGAAGAGTGAAAGATTGGCTCGATATGGAGGGTTATTTCAATATCAGAGCCTCTTGTTTGAGTCATTTTCCGGTGCTTCTTGAAGAATCATCTGAAGGGGCATTAAAGAACTTTGCGGAGGATGACTAGGAGCTATGGAACGTATGGTTTTCGTGAGGTGAGGGTTGGATTTTAAAAGACGCTCATAAAGAATAGAGTGATCAACATTAGAGTTTTGGGGATCCCTTGTTTAGTGTGGAGAGGAGTCTTTTGAGAGGTCGAGAGTTGTCTTGGCAAATTTATGCACGCCATCACGGTGGAGGGCTCGATTTTGAAGCATCCATAATTTCGGTTCTTGTTCCTAACGACTTTGCTTTACTAAAATTGATTTCAGTGGAGATTGATGGTTCCCACTCCGATCTTATCTTGGTTGAGGAGGCAGAATGTCGAAGCTGCTCCCGGAGAGGTAATTTTCACTCAAATTACTGATTCTAATTCTTCCGAATCGATCAATTCGGAAGAAGCTTGGTCTTTACAGTCTTATGATAATGAATCGGAGGATGAGGTTAGATCGAAGAGAAGCAATGATTTGGGCATTTTGCCCTGTAATTCTAATTTTGTTGGGGTAGTGGTCGCCCATCGCCTTTTGTTGGGGATAACTCTTGTGTTGTCGGTCTATTTTGAAAGAAGACAAGAATAAAGACAAGAAATTCCATTCCTTTGACAAGGTCTTTCTATCCAAAGGGTTGGTCGGCTATAATTCACCGACAATACATTTCGGACCTCCATTTCCGAGGTCCATTACGATAGGAAGGATGAGTGTGTCAAGATTTTTCTATTTCGGCCAAGCCCGAGCAACCGAGATTTAGGGATGTTCGGATAACAAGGCGATTCAAATTTAATAAGTCCAAGAAGAAAGTGAGGAAGAATGTCCAAAATTTTAAAGGGAAGAATAAGGGATCTTTAGTGTGTCAAGGAAGTATGTTTTCTGATCCAGAAGCAGGGAATACGAATGAGGATAACCTATTGATATGCGAAGGAGGGCCGAAGTCGTGTGGGGGAGGGGTGATAAGAGAGAGCTCTTTAGAGGAGGGAAACGATGAGGAGGAAGTGATTGGCACCAATAAATCAAAACAATGGAGTTTATTAGAGATTTATAATGGAGGAAAATTATGGGAGGCAATAGAGAAGTTAGGGGTAAAAGGGGAGAGTTCCAGCAAAAACCTAGCCTCGAAGATAGCGAAAATAGAAAAGGTTAATGTAGAGAGAAAGTTGAAATCGAAGGAGTTTACCAACGGTCCAAAATGATTATTGGTTCTTTGAATATTAGGGTGGAGGTAACCCTTTTAAGAGGAGAAGGTTAAGCTCGATTATTAAGAAAGGCGAAGCGGGTCTTTTCTTGATTCAAGAATCCAAAATGTCTAATGTTAAGGAGGAAATAGTTAGAAGTATGTGGAGAAATATGAATATTGGGTACTCTTACTCAAATTCTCGGTCTATCGAGGGCTTATTATTCTTAGGAAAGAAGAGTCGATGGAATTTATTCATAGTTTCAAAGGAGAAGGTTACTTGGGAATAAAATTTGTTTGGAAGAGCCATTTGTACTACGTTATAAATGTATAGTCTTCTTGTCATATCATCCAAAAGAAAGATCTATGGAAGAAACTATTGGAGTTAAAGGAGGCTAACAAAGATGAAGAATGGATAATAGGTGGAGATTTTAATGCCATAAAATATAGGAGGGAGATAAAGGGTAGAGCTTTACATGTAAATAATGAGGAGATTCGACTTTTTGTGGATTTTATCGCAGAAAGTGCGTTGGTAGATATTCCTTCGAAGGGGAAGAAATTCTCTTGGTATAGTGGGGATGGTTGTTCGATGGGTCGTATTGATCGATTTCTTGTGTCGGGTACCATTGTGAGTAGATGGAACTTCATTGGGCAATTGATTGGAGATAGAGATATTTCGGATCATTGTCATGTGTGGTTAGTAGTGGATAATGTTAATTGGGGTCCTAAATCGTTCAAGTTTAACAATGAATGGTTTTCTTTTAGTTCTTTTCTTCTTTTTGTGGAGAAATAATGTAAGGAGATTAAAGTGGTGGAAAGGGTGATTTTGTGTTGAAAGAGAAATTGAGACTCTTAAAAGGGAAGTTGAGAGAGTGGAACTCGAAGGTGTTTGGAAGAATTGACTTGAAAGTGGAGGATAGAGTGATACTAATTAATGAAGGGATGACCTCTTGGAGAAGGTGGATAGGGAGGATGTCGAGGAGATTGTGAATATTAATAGAGAAGCTTCTAGGAACTTTTGGTTGAATTTGAGAATTAAAGAAAACATGTTTGCTCAAAAATCAAAGGTCAGATGGCTTAATGAAGGAGATTGCAATAGTATTTATTTTCATAAAGTCATGAAAGAGAAAAGAAGTTATAATCATACGGTCCTCTTAATGTGTGGGGGGTCTTACTTGATTCGGTTGAGGAAGTGAAGAAGGAGGTGTGGGATCATTTTTTGGAGAAATTCAAAGATGAGGAGAGGGATGGCATGTCTTTAGAAGGGATGTGAAATTCCTGGCAGCAGATACTTAATGTCACAGAGAATGTTATGACACAGTATCTGACACTGCTTTGACAATTCACACAGTAAATATAGAAAGCAAAAATAACACAATAAATTGTTCACCCGTTCGGTTCTAACAAACCTACGCCCGAGGCTACCAAGCCGGGATAAAGTTCACTATTAGTAGTATCAATTAAAGACTCTACACCAACACACCGCTGACAGCCTTCTCACTTAATCACTACCCAATGACCCTTTTACCTAAGTCCTACTTAGATATGAGTTCCTACTCACTCCCCCTCAATCACCGCAGTGATATCAACCTATTGTTTAATTGAATTGTGAAGACACACTTCAATAAAATATCTTGATCTTGCTTCAAAGCTTTAATCAAGAGACAAACACTCGTGCTTTAAAGCTTTGAGTGATAAACTACCTTACAACAAATCCTAGTCCAATGCACTTATCAATTGATAGTTGCTTGGCTCACAAGAGAAACTAGAATTACAAAGACCAACTCATAAAACCTTTAACAAGACACAAACAAAAAGCCTTCAATGTCTTCAATGGAATCCAGAGGCGTAGTAGAGTGGTTGATTTCTTTATATAGAAGCACCCGAATCTTCGCTTTGGGCTTCCATAAAGATAGCTAGGTTTACTTAATTTCTCCTAAAACATGGTTTGTTCAACAACCAATTTAGGTTTAATTAAGATTAACCTAGCAGCCACGTGAGCATGCTTTCTAATAATGTAAAACATAAATAAATGCTCAACAAACTTCCCGAAAAATCTCAGAAAATCGATTCGCAGTAATGTCACACTCGAATGTCATAACATCCATGACATCGACTGTTCAGAATTTCAAAGATGCCTTTAGCTTCCCGCCTGAAATACTTTTACCATCCTTGTCCAGAGGATTTATCTTCAATCTCGAATGTCATGACATCTATCAAGACATTTCTAAAGCCTAGTTTTACCAAAATTGATGCCAACTTAAAACACTAACAAACTCCCCTTGGCACATTTTTGGCTAAAACATTTGACCTATCGAGTACAAATGCAAAGAAGACTAACAACCTAGTTCTAAGATTTCCTAAGCTTTCCTAAGCTTCAAGTGACTAGAACTAAGAGAAGATAAATTCTACCCATACAAAAGTCCCAACATTCTCCCATAGTTGCCCCAAATACAATTGCCCACAAACATACAGCCATAAAATTTCAGGCCACCCCATACAATTTCCCAAACAAGTAATACTTCCCACAAGATTTCTTCTCCCTTTAGCCACAAGGGCCAAAGGAAACCATACAATTATCCCCAAACCTTTAATCAAAAGTGTCATCAAGAATAAAAATAATATACCAAGTAATTAAGTACCAAAGTATAATGTGGATACATCACATGACAATGTTTACATATCCAAAAGGAAGAACAAATGGACACAAAATGTAATGTAATACAAATAACAAAGAATGGGAAATGGATGTAATACAAAATGATAAAGAAAGCAACACAGAACTTAATTAGTTGCTCTCCTCTCAAGAGGCATCTTCTTTGATCGCATCATCTCCTTTATCGAAGCTTGTTCAGCTTTGTGTTCGTGAGCTTTCCTTTCTTGACCATTGGTGTCCTTTTGCATTTTGAACAACCAGCAAATTTAGCTCTATACTTTTTGAGGAAGTTCCAGCTGGTTATTTGCTCAACTTGAGAACCGTGAATACCTCCCTTGCTTTGACAGGAAATCAAGAATCGTGGTTCACATGAGTTGCTCGACGTGATCATCGATGTCATGACATTCTTTGTGACATCTCGGATCATCCGCTAAACTAGGGCTAGCAGGTCTTTGATTAAGGGAACCAAATTCCAGAACAGAGTGATGTTCTGCCTAGGATTCTCGTGACTATCCTAGCAATGGCTTCCTACATACTTGGTACCTTCCCTATTTCTTATCTCAAGGGGAACAAGAGGCGAGTCTTACCAAGAGACGCGATGAACCTTGATCCTTCTGCATGCCGATTCTGAGTCACTGCATTGAATGAGGGAGACCTTCACAGTTCAATATCCATGGCTTCAAAGAATGCCCTAATCTCACCATGGTGGAGATGAACAATGAATCGAGGAGGATGAGGAAGACATATTTCGGGAAAGGTTGAGAATCGAGACCAAGAGTGACGGCGATTGAGAGTATCTTGGATGGAGAAGGTATGATACTTTCAAATGAAAAGGCTATTATATGGAGGAGTCTTTTCACATTCTTGAACCCTATACAAATAAGAGGCAAATAATCAATCACCCACTTATAATTAATAAATGGTCTCTTCCTTTCTTGAGGCAATCTTAATTGCTACAATTCCTCATACCGACAAATGCCCGCTTGCTCCTTAAGTTTTCAAATTGACTAGCATCAAGAGCCTTGGTAAAATGTCACCATTGAAGTTCGTGACTACATGATCCAATTTAATCACCTTCTCCTCCACAAGTTCTCCGATGAAGTGATGTCCGATGTCTATGTGCTTAGTCCTACCGTGTTGTATAGGATTCTTTGATATATTAATAGCACTCAGATTGTCACAAGACAATGTCATGACATCCTGTGACATTGTACTCGACAAAGATATGCTTCATCCGCACTATTTGAGAACAATCGCTACCACCGCTATGTATTCACTTTCAAGAGTGGGACATACGCTGCTTCTTGCTAAACCAAGAAACAAGATTGTTTCAAGAAGAAGCATCCTCCGAGGTACTTTTCCGCATCAAGACTCCCAAATTCAAGATCACAAGATCCGTATGAATTGGTTCACATCCATGGGAATATAGGATACCATAATTGCAAGTTCCACACATATTTCGTGATTCTTTTCACCGGTTAATGTGACTTACTTTAGGCTCACTTGATATCTTGCACATACCCTAACCGATAAGCAATGTCGTCCGTGGGTTAGGTACAACAAGCTCCCTATCATGCTTCTATATAAACTTTGATCAACCTTTTCTCCACTTGCATCCTTGGTCAACTTCAAATGTGTAGGAGCAGGAGTCCTTTATGGTCGGCATTCTCCATTCCAAACTTCTTGACAATATTCCTTGCATACTTGCTTTGTGAAAGAAATGTTGAATCTTCCATCCGTGTGACTTGCAATCCAAGGAAGTAAGTTAACTCTCCCATGAGACTCATTTCAAACTCGCTTGCATTTGATTGGCAAATTGTTTCACCATTGTCTCGACATTCCTCCAAATACTATGTCATCAACATAGATTTGAGCCACCATAACCTTTCCACCTTCATTCTTGACAAAGAGAGTTTTATCCAATCCTCCTTTCCCGTATCCTTTGTCTGAAGAAACTTGGTCACCTTTTCATACCAGCCCTAGGGCTTGTTTTAGACCATATAGGGCTTTCCTTAATCTGTAGACATGATTAGGAAAACTTGATCCACAAACCTTTAGGTGTTCTACATATACTTCCTCATTTAAGTAGCCATTTAGGAAGGCACTTTTCACATCCATCCGAAATAATTTGAATTTAATGCAAGCAACTCCTAGTAGAAGCTCGATTGATTCCGCCTAGCCACGTGCAAAGGTCTCATCAAAGTCAATTCCTCCACTGAGTGTAACCTCGAGCAACAAGTCTTGCTTTATTCCCGGTGTCCTTCGCATCGACTTGTTCTTGTAGATCCACTTAGTGCCAATGATGTTGGTTCCTTCGTCTAGGAACTAATTCCCATACTTCATGTTGCTTGAACGGTTCAATTCTCTTGCATTGCTCCAATCCAAAATTCATCACATAGAGCTTCTTTGACACTCTTGGCTCTATTTTTGACACGGCGTGAGTTTGAGACAGCCGATCTTGTAACAACACCTTTGGTTGGGTCTCCAATGATGAGATCCTTTGATGATCTTTTGAACTCGATTGAGGGATCTTTGTTTGCTTCCTCGTGTTCGATTTAGGTGAAGTAGGAGTAGGAACATTTTCCTTATCGTACTTGAGGTGATGTCTCAAACCATGTCTCAACATCATATGGGACATTGTGCTCTGATAATGATCATCAACAATGACATTAATAGACTCCATCATAACCGGTTCGGAGTTGAATACCCTATATGCTCGTTGTTGTGGAGTATCCCAAAAATGCCTTCATCACTCTTAGAATCCATTTTCTCCTTTGATCACGATCTGTCGTAATATAGCATTTGCTCCCAAACACATGAAAGTATTTCACAGTTGGTTTTCTTCCTTTCCATAGCTCATACAGGTGGAGACAGCCCTTTCTTAAGGTAACCTTAGAACATAGTGTCGTATTCATAGCTTCACCCAAAATGAATAGGAAGTTTCTTAGCATGAATCATTGCTCCGCGATTCTTGTATAGTCCTATTCTTTCTTTCCACAACCCCATTTTGTTGTGGTGTTATAGGAGAAGAGAACTCATGGTTGATCCTTCGAGGAAATGTAATTCATCAAACTTGCTATTCTCAAATTCTTTCCATGGTCACTTCTTATTCGACAATACGCCTTTCCTTCTCTCTCAAGTCTTTTGCACAACTCCTTAAAGACATCAAACACTTGACTTTTCTTTGATGAAGTTTATCCGTAAATCGAGAAGTCATCCACAACAACATAGGCATATCTTTTCCACCAAGGCTTTCAACTCAAGATAGGCCCCATCAAGTCCATGCGCAGCTCCGACTTTAGATGTGGTCCGATGTCAGACATTGGGTGTGACATTCTAGTTTGCTTTCCAACCCGCACTCACCACACCCTTCCTTCATCAATGTGAAGTCTTGGTATCCCTCCGACAGCCTCCATTGAGATGATCTTTTTCATTCCTCTGAGATGCAGATGTCCTAGTTTTTGGTGCCACAACTTGACCTCCTTTTCATCTTTGTCTGTGGAACATACAGATGAGAGGTTGGTGTTCTCAGATTCTCACATGTACAGTTGTCTTTTGATCCGATTCCTCTCATAACTACTTGTTGATCATTGATTAAGACATTCGATCTAGTGAAGTTAACTTTGAATCCCATATCACATAGTCGACTTATGCTTATGAGGTTAGCAAAAGCCTTTACCAGAAAGACTCCACTTAGATTTGGAACTCAGCAGCCTAAGTTTCCAACACCTTTGATTTCTCCTTTAGCTCCATCTCCAAAGGTAACAAAGTGGTGGAATGAGGTTTGACATTATTCAAGAGGTTTTTATTCCACCATATGCTTAGAACACCCACTGTCAAAGTACCAATCTTCCTTGGCAGACACTCTAAGAGAAGTGTGAGCAATCATTGCTTCATCCTCTTCTTCCACTTTTGAGTGTATGGTACTTTGATGTTTTTAGGCTTAACATAGGAGTCCGATTAGGTATCCATGTAGCCAATAATGTAAGGGTTTTATGTGTCCAAACCTTCCACAATGATGACATCTCCATCTTTGAAACTTCTTCTTCATGTTTCTCCTGATCCCGATGTTGATTCCAATGTTGTGACATCCGCCTTGACTTTGGTTTCCTAGGCCTCTTCTTTTTCTTGTCACTAATGTGTTCCTTTGCGCCTACATATCCTAGACCATGCTTGTTTCAAAGATTTTGCCCAAGTCAAGAATTTCTTCCAATTTTTCTGCTCCAGGTCAGATTTTGACAGATTTAGTCATCCGATCAAGCTTGGAATTTAACACAATTTCACCGTTGAGATGTCTTATAGTGTTTGTATTCTCCTTCTTCCACCTTCACATTTTCTCGCCTCCAACTTCTCAATCGCCTTTTTCTGCTTTTCATTCACCGACATACTTCACCACTTCACGCCTTGTAAGTATCAAGAAGTTCTTCAAAGGTCACTTCTCATCACTAGAGTTATTATCTGAATTACAACTTAAGATGCATGACAAGATTAGTCGCTTCTTCCTCGATTCACTTCGAATCGACCAAGTAACAACCATTCCTTTCTTTTGTTTCTTAAGAAAGGTGGGACATTCAACTTTAATGTGTCCATATCCTTCACATTCATGACATTGGACCTCTGCTTTGACTTCCTTTTTCTTGACCGGATCTTCAAGTCATAAGATCTGTTGATGTCGATGGAATGTCCTTGACATTTGACCTTGACTTTGGATCAATCCTCTTGATGAGTTTGTTGAACTGCCTTCCAAGCATAGCTATAGCTTTATATCTTCTCCTCATCTTCCACCTTGCATCCTTCTTCAAGATTGGATACAAGTGCTATGCTTTGTTCTTCCCACAGCCACCGATTCCCATCTCAAAAGTCATAAGAGATCCAATAAGCTCTTCAACTTTCGTGGTGCCGATGTCCTGCCTCCTCTATTGCGCTACTTTCATTGCAAATCTTTTAGGCAAGGATCGAGAATTTTCCTCACTAGCTTCTCCTCCGACATCTTTTCACCAAGAGCTCCGAGTCATTGGCAATCTCCAAAACATTCATGTGAAACTCATGAATAGTCTCATCTTCCTTCATCTTCAAATTCTCAAATTTGGTAGTGAGCATCAAGTCTTGACATCTTCACCTTGGATGTTCCTCATGAGTGGTTTTGAGGGTGTCCCAAACATCCTTGCCGCTTCACATTGATGAACCAATCAAGATGTTTCACAATACCATTAAATAAAGCATTTGCTTTAGAATTCCCTGGCAAGCTCCTTCCTCTTTGCTCCATTCTTCCTCGTGTTTCAAGACGTAGTCCCATCTTTCTCAACCTTGGTTGGATGTTTCCATCCTTTATCGCCAGCCTCCAAGCCTTGATATCCACCGATCTTAAGAAGGCAACCATACGAGGCTTCCAAGACTATAATTAGACCCATCCGAATAGGTGGTCTACCTCCAAATCTGCTTCCTTATCCATCAAGCCGTAAACTATAATCCCTAGATCTCACCTTAAATAACAGTGGTGCCCGCCCGATACCAATTGAAATTCGGCAGCAGATACTTAATGTCACGAGAATGTTATGACACAAGATTCGACAATCGCTTTGACAATTCACACAAGAAATATAGAAAGCAGAATAACACAATAAGTTGTTCACCCGCCTCGGTTCTAACAAACCTACGTCTGAGGCTACCAAGCCGTGGATAAAGTTCACTATTAGTAGTATCAATTAAAGACTCTACAAACACACCCTGATGCCCTTCACTTAATCACTACCCAATGACCCTTTACCTAAGTCCTACTTAGATATGAGTTCCTACTCACTCCCCCTCAATCACCGCAGTGATATCAACCTATTGTTTAATTGAATTGTGAAGACACACTTCAATAAAATATCTTGATCTTGCTTCAAAGCTTTAATCAAGAGACAAACACTCGTGCTTTAAAGCTTTGAGTGATAAACTACCCTTACAACAAATCCTAGTCCAATGCACTTATCAATTGATAGTTGCTTGGCTCACAAGAGAAACTAGAATTACAAAGACCAACTGTTAAAACCTTTAATAAAGACACAAACAAAAGCCTTCAATGTCTTCAATGGAATCCAGAGGCGTGGTAGAGTAGGGTTGATTTCTTTATATAGAAGCAGTCCCAATCTTCGGGTTTCCATAAAGATAGCTAGGTTTACTTAATTTTCCTAAAACATGGTTTGTTCAACAACCAATTTAGGTTTAATTAAGATTAACCTAGCAGCCACGTGAGCATGCTTTCTAATAACAAAAACATAAATAAAATGCTCAACAAACTTCAAAAATCTCAGAAAATCGATTGCAGAATGTCACATCGAATGTCATAACATCCGTTATGACATCGATTTTCTAATTTCCAGCAGCCTTTAGCTTCCGCTCGAGTGACTTTTACCATCCTTGTCCAAAGAGGATTTATCTTCAATCTCTGAATGTCATGACATCTATCAAGACATTTCTAAAGCCTAGTTTTACCAAAATTGATGCCAACTTAAAACACTAACGGATGGATTATAGAAACATTATTAGGAGGATAACTTAAATAGTGAACTTTTGTTTCTAGAAGAAGAGATTTGAGGCCATTTGGGGATGCAAGAATCTAAGAGTCCGGTCCCGACGCTTATACTTTATTTTTCATCAAAATATGTTGGTCTTTATCAAGGAGGATTTCATGCGTTATTTTGATTGTTTCCACTCCGACAACTCTATTGAAGGAGGTGACTTCCTCGCTTCTCACTCTTGTTCCTAAATCTCCGAACCCGATTGGTTTGGACGACATCATTCCATATGTTTGGTAGGATGCTTGTACAAAGTAGTTGTTAAGGTTTTGGGGAGACTCAAAAGAGTTTTTCACTCTATAATTTATCCTAGCCAAAGTACTTTTGTTCCGGAAGACAACTTCGATGGAATTTTAGTAGCTAATGAGGTGGGGACTTTTCTAAGAAGGAAAAAGAATTGTCTTTTATTTAAAGTTGATTTCAAAAGGCGTATGATAATGTTGATTGGAGGTTTTAAGATTCTTAATGGGTTAAGATGGGATTCGTGAGAAGTGGAGATCTTGATGGAGTTGTTGGTCTTTCATAGTAACATGTGGTTCTTGTTAATGGAAGTCCAACTAATGAGTTTAAGGTGGAAAAGGTTTGAGACAAGGTGATCCATTATCACCTTTTCTTTTTGTCCTAGTAGCGGAAGGATTGACAAGGTTAGTGCATAGATCAAGAGAGTTGGGGGATTATTGCACTTTTGGAATAAATGGTCGTTGCTTTATTGATATCCTTCAATTTATGAATGACACTCTTCTAGTAGGTAAGGGGTCGTGAAGGCATGTTTGGGATATAAAGGCGGTGCTTAGAGCCTTTGAGCTTGTTTCGGGTCTTGGGATTAACTACCATAAAAGTAAGTTGATAGGTGTTAATCTTAATTCAAATTTTGTGGAAGCGGTTTCTTATGTTGTGAGATATTGGATCGAACTCTATTGCGTCGAAGGATGCTAGGATTGTTAGCATCGAATTAGGCCTGTTTGTTATGTTCAATTGGTCAAGTTAGCTTGTAATGGGTATTTGTGATAAAATCCCATTAGTTTAGTATGTTAGGTTTATTATAAATAGCATACTAGTCTCTCATCATTGCATACTGCAAATCCTAATTTAGGGTGAGAGGGTTATTTGTTATTCTTGTATACTTGTAATCTTGTTTTGAAGATAAAGGAAAGAATAGCAGTTAATAACCAATCCTTGTGTTCATCGTGTTCTTCATTCTTTTTTTCCCTACCTTGAGCAACAAATTTATATTTTGTTTCCAAGGCATCCGATTCACAACATATGTGCTATCTTGCAAGGTGGAAGCTAATAACTTCACTTTTCTCGGAATCCCAATCGGGTCTAATCCTAGAAAATATCCGTCTTGGGTTCCTTTGATTCTTAAGATGAAAAGGAGGGTTTCTGGGTAGAGAAATAAGTTCCTTAGTTTGGGAGGGAGAATTACTCTTTTGAGATCTATTCTTTGTTCCGTCTTCATCTTCACGATGTCTTTTTACAAGATGCCTTCAAAGGTGGCCAAAGCGTTTATGAGTATTCAAGGCAATTTCTTATGGAGTAAGGTGGAAGGGAGGAGGAAGATTCATTGGATGAGTTGGAAGAAAGTGTGTGTTCCAATTGAGTTAGGGGGGTTAGGTGTGAAATTTCTTCTGGATTTTAATTTGGCGCTTCTAAATAAATGGAGATGGAGAATTCTAGAAGGAGGAGAAAACATTTGGATTGGGATCCTAAAGGCTACGTACGGTGATATAGCAAATAAAATGCATTGCAGAGAGGAATCTCATGTGGAGCTAAAGTCTTCTTCTTGGTGAAAAGACATAATTAAAATCGGTAAGTTTGCCTTATCATTTTATATCTTTGTGCAAAAGAGAAGTTGGAAATGGGTTTCATATTCCTTTTTGGGAGGAGGTTTGGTTGGAAGATTTTAAATTGAAGGATGTTTTCCGGATTTGTATTTTCATCCTTGCTTGAAAAGAGTTTCGATAGCCAGAATGGGAGGACGGTTGAGTTTGGGGATATTTTGGAGTTAATGTTAGTCTTCTTTCTCAATCGGAACAGGTTTCTTTTTCGAATCTTAAATTCCTTTTGAAAGAGGTTTTGTTGAGAATGGATTTTCAAGATATGGTAGTTTGGAAAGAGGATGCTAGTGTTGGTTTCTCGGTCTCTTCTTGCTATAGTTTTTATGACCGTTTTAGAGTTCTAATGGGCCCTAGAAGTAGAGAGGAGGAAGCTTTAAACAAGTTGTGGAAGATGGATTTCCCTTTCAAAACCAATGTTTTTGCTTGGAGGTATTTTGTGAATAGGCTCGCAACAAAGGATTTACTAATGAATAGGGGTATTAATTTTCAAGAGGAAGAGTTATTGTGATCTTTTTGTGGCATTAATATGGAATCTTTAGATCATATCTTTCACAAGTCTAGTGTGATTTTGAGAATTTGGAAAAATATAGCTCTTTGGATTGGTAAATCGGAAGCTAGAGGAGAGGTTAGTCTTT
Organism: Vicia sativa; assembly: GCA_021764765.1. Classification (NCBI taxonomy): domain Eukaryota; kingdom Viridiplantae; phylum Streptophyta; class Magnoliopsida; order Fabales; family Fabaceae; genus Vicia; species Vicia sativa. The sequence continues at coordinate 13,481,933 of CM038796.1, forward strand.
CAAATTTTTGGGATTGATATTCTTTTTGTAAAGATAAAAAGGTGAGAGATAGCAAATTGGGTGTTATTTGGTTGGCCACCTTATGGTCTATTTGGCTTAGGAGGAATCGCATTTGCTTTCGGGAAGATAGATGGAATGTGGATAATACCATATGGAACATTAAAATTTTGATTTGAAGTGGTCGATATAGAGAGATTATCCATCCCAATTATAGTTTTAATGACTTTTGCAAATATCCTTTTCTTTTCCTTATGAAAATGTAATTGGTGGATAATTTATCTCTTTTTTTGTCGGGTTTTGTATTCACCCGTGCTTTATGTACTCAGGTTTGGAGAACCCTTAGTTCTCCCTATAATATATCTTGCTTACACAAAAAAATAGAATGAGATTTTTGTTTGCACTTAATACTCTTCTTTCAGATATCTAATAAAAATGTAAAATATTTTTAAAATTCGGATATGCATATTCGAACGCACCACATTTTTTACGAAAAAAAGTGATTTCAGATATGCGTATTTGAATACATTTTATTTTTCACGAAAAGAGTGGTTCCAGATATGCATATTCGAATTTAAAAATAAAAAAAAAAGAGGTGCGCTAGGATATGTATATCCGAATACACCTCATTTTTTACGAAAGAAAGTGATTTCGGATATGCATATCCAAATTTTACTCAGTTATAAAAATTTAAAAATACAACTAAAAACAAATTAAATTAAATTAAGTGTCTACAAAATTTTTTTTAGATTTTTTCGAAAATATGGAAACGGAAAATAAATCAATTAATATATAGAAAAACAATGAATTTAAGATTTTTAGAGTGGGGTCTTCTATTTTGAGCCAAACTAGAAGATTTTAATCTCTGATTTTTTTTAGGATGAAATGACACAATAAAATTTTAATTCAGGGTCGATTTTCTAAAAAAATTGAGTTTTTTACGTTAGGTCACGCAAATGTGAGGAACGCAAGGTCTAGAACACCGAGATTATTTAGTTATTTTTATTTTATTATAAAATATATTAACGGATACATTTCACCATTATAATTAGAAACTTAACTATTACATTCATTTAATTTCATATCATAAATTTACTTTAATATTTAATTTTTAATTATAAATTTAAATTATTATTTATTAATAATAATTTAATTTAATTATATTATAACTACATTATAAATAAATATCTTTTCAAGATAAATTCAAAAGAAATTTAGAATATTGAGATATTTCGGATATGCATATCCGAAATCTCCCTGATAATGAAAAATAGGGATTCCTTCGGATATGCATATCCGAAATAACCCAATATCTCAAATTCACAAGGTGCATTCGGATGTACATATCCGAATGGTATTTTCAAGTTTTCAGTGGTGTATATCACCACTCCTAGATGTAAAGGGAAATTCTCTAATAGAAAATGACTCAAGCCATATATGTTTCCACTATTTGTCCAAAGTTAGCACTTCTATCTCCCAAGAAAGAAGTAAAAGTCCCAACATGGCAACTGGTTCAATTCTAAAAATTATACTGCACGCACATAAAAAAATTAACTAATCTAGTCTTTTCAAATATTACATTTGACATAGCCTAAAGAATGAGGCTTCCTATGGATTTTCAAATTCTTCCATAGGTTTTGAGGATGAATAGAGATGTCGACATTTTATGTAACATCACAAATTTTAATAGTTATTTATTAATTATTATATTATCCTAGAATTGGTTAAATTGTGTGATTTGGTGAATATTTGAATTATTTGAATATATATGATATTAAGATAATTTGAATTTATGGGTAAGAATAGTAATTACCTATTAATGTGCCTAATTATTAGAATTGATGTGGATAAGTGAGTTAAGTCCATTAAGAGAATGGAGTAGTAAGAAGGGAGTTTAGTTATTGTTGTCATAACACAAAAGAAGAGAATAAGAGAAGAAAAAAAAGAAAGAGGAAAAGAGGAAGGAGAATCCTAGAAGTTGAATCTATTATATGTATGTGATTAGGTAGTGATTAATAACATGCTAAGGGATTTCAATTTCTAGATCTAAGAATTTCATATGTTAGGGTTTGTGTAGAAATC
>CM038796.1:13484111-13735407 GCA_021764765.1 Vicia sativa
CTCCTCGTACTTCCTTGTAGTCTTTAGGTTCTACATCAAGAGCCTCACTTGCAAAGATTAAGGCAAAAGCTATGAAATATGCATATCCAAGTCTCTGAGGTGGCTTAATGACTCTTCCCAATCTATCTCTAGCCAACACATAGTCATGATCACTTTCCTTATCTTCATCAACAACTTATGCTTCTTCTTCGACTTTATATGGATTTTTCAATTCAACATCACAATGATCCCCCTCAATATGAATATCTTCCAATTTCAACTCTTCAAAGAATTTTGCATTTCGACCAGCATCATCAGTTTCCTTGAATGCCATTTCTGCTTCATTTAAAACTACATCTAGAAATGTGATTCACCTCCTGTGACCTGACTTTACGTACCACAACCTATAAGCTTTGTCTCCTTTAGGATATCCCATGAACATGCTTCTCAGAGCTCTAGGTTTGACATTCTCTTCCATAATGTGAGCATATGGTACACAACCAAATAATATAAGTCTTTCAAGATTAAGTGGATGTCCCGACCAAAATTCTTTAGGTTTCTTCATCCCTAAGGAAGTCGAGGGACATCTATTTATCAAATATATGTTGATGTCAAAACAACCCCAACCCAAAACACCTTATTTAATCTAAAAATAACCAACATACATCTAACTCTTCCAACATGGTTCGATTAAAACTTTCAACAAGACCATTTTACAGGGGAGTACCTACGGTAGTTCGGTGCCTTGCAATACTATACACAAAACAATAGTTGTCGAACACCTCATTGCAAAATTCAAGACCATTGTTTGTTCTTAACCTCTTGAGTTTATAGTAAGTTTAGTTTTTGACAAGAGTCTTCCAACTTTTGAAATTTTCAAAAGTTTCATCCTTAGCTTTCTCAATGAATACCCATAAATTTTTAGAATGATCATCAACTATGAATAAAAAGTACCTTGCACCTTAATTTGAAATACATCTTGCAAGCCCCTAATTATGAGCATGTATATAATCTAGGGATCCATGTGTTCTTTGTTTACCTTTGTTAAACTTAACCCTACAGGATTTACCAGATACTCAAGGTTCTCAAAACTTCAGCTTTTCAAACTTGTCACCGTATAACATATTTTGTTTCGAATATTCGACCATGCCTGTTCCACTACCATGGTCAAGTCTCTTATGCCATAACGCAATGTTCGACGAAGGTTTTGTGGTCATCACATCTGCTGAACCACTTTTAATCTCAACCTCAAAGGTATACATACCTTGCCTTCTAATTCCTCTCAAGACTTCATTTGACCTATTTATTACCTAAGGATACATGGCCCTCCTCTGAAAACATATCCTTTCTTGTCGAATTCACCAAGAGAAATCGAAGTTCTCTTCAAATTAGGTACATAATTGACGCTATATCAATAACCTTAATGACATGGACCTTATTGACTCATCAATAACCCTATTATCACACTTAATCATAATGCATCCATGTTCAAACATAACCATTATTTTATGCATGCTAAAAATGATAGAGAATCAATTTCAAACATGATTCAAAAGATGTGCAATCACGAGAGAGACTCAATAAACAATAATAAACGAAATTGATAAGACAAGGAACAAAATAAACATATTTGGGTTGTTCCCTCTGCATGTGTTAGGGACATGCAATAATCTCCCCTGGGGTATACAACTTAAGGTATACCATAATTCGCCTGCTAAGTCTCTTTTTAGAAGAGGCTTTGTTCTCCCCTCTATTTTCTCCTTTTTCCAATGTTACTAAAAAACAACAACCCATTATTTTTTTACTGTACATTTGCTTCTAACATCTGGACATAGTTCACATGTATCTTCAATATTCATCACTTCATGTGTAATATTTCAAAAGGTTGGAAGGCTCTTAACTTGAATTAGTCCTCTCAAGTTCACGTGGTCTTCAAATCCGCCGGTGAATGTTATATATGTTGTTTGGAATGCCATAAACATTATGAGATTTGAAGGAAAGATAATGCATTGGAAATATTTTCCGCCTTCTATTATTTTGAACACTAGGATTTTTGGTAATCACACTGCCAAGTTTTTGAACAACTCCATAGTCAGCATCTGCATCCTTAAAGTGTAACACCCTTTTTCTAACCCCAAATAAATATGGCGTATATCAGAGTAAAATAGTATAAATACATACAAAGGGTGTCACATGTCGTCTTCCACACAATAGAAACCCAACAAAAACAATTATTAACATGCACCTGGTCATAATCATAACAAATATTTAAATCTCATGCTTCATCAAAATATGCATATCAGAGCAGAATATTTCTTATCTAGGATACTATCAATGATTATATCCTATACTATAACCATTAAACATCATAATAACATATTTATAACATAATCAAGTCACATAAATCCAAACATCGACACCAAGACTACCTCAGCATAGTATCACAACATATAAATCCAAAACAAATGGGAATACATAAAAATATCTCATAATAAACATGATTTCAAACACCCCCGTGTTACATGATCATAGAAATGACTCACTACCTAGAATAACAAATAAGCTAACTAATTTCCTCAACTAGTCTCGTGCGAAGCACCACTATCCTCAGAACCTGCACGATGTCGGATAGAACATCACATACAACAGAAGAGTGAGAATTCAAATCATTATCAAAATGTATATAATTAGAAGAAATATAGAAACATACATCTAATTAATAATTCTCTACACATCATGTGATATTCTACATAACATAAGCATCATCAATGTAGCAAATCAGGTAATCATTTAACCAATTAGCACATCTTATAATTCACATACACATTCATCAATAAGGCATAAGACTCCAATGCAAAATGAATGTGACTCAATGCATGTGGTACCAATCGATGAACATCAAGTTCATCTCACTCCCAATTCAATTATCTTAGAATTAGAGCCACACTCCAGATCCGGACAAGACCAGAGACACCATATGTGAACCCAAAGTTTCACCGCCTCTATTTCTACTTAAGGATCAAAGCCACCATTTGTGAACCCAAAATTCCACCGCTTATGTTTCCACTTAATAATTAAAGCCAAGACCATTTGTGAACCCAAAGATTCATCCCCTCTATTTCCACTTAAAGATCAAAGCCACCATTTGTGAACCCAAAGTTTCACCGCCTATGTTTCCACTTAAGGATCAAAGCGAAAACCATTTGTGAACCCAAAGTTTCACCACCTTTATTTACACTTATTATCAAAGCCACCATGTATGCATGTGCAATTTCACCAATATCATATGCAAATTAAGATTTTCCACCAACCATAATTATCAAACATATCACAATAATTCGAAACCTTAAATTATCCACCTTTGCAAAATAAACATACATCATGGTATCACCAATAACAAAAAAAATACACATAGTATTCACCATCACCACACACATCATAAATGACATATAGTATCTCCATCATGGCACCATCACAATTAGCATATAACAACAATACTAACTTATGTTATTCATATTTCACCAATTTCATGACATGCATATACATATACACATGCCATTCTACACAAATAAAATATTGGCAAAGTCATCCAATGCCAACAAACATAGCTCTATCATGTAGTTTATTTCATTTGCTTTCTAACGATTCGAACGACGCCCAAAACAGAGTTACGGTTAAAAAATTATGATTGTTACAAAATTGTTAGAAAAAGTTGTCTTATGAGTCAACACAAGTCATTCATGAGTCGACGCAAGCGTGAGTCAACACAAGCGTGAGTCAACACAAACCTGCTGAAAGACCCTTCTCAGCCTTGCTGGTTGTTACGCGCTGACCCACCCAGACTCATGAGTCGACGCAAGTCACAAAAATAGTATTTTTCTGCATTTTTTCTTAAAAACAACACAAATTTTCTTCAATTAAACACCCTATTTTATTACCCATAATTATTACTACCAATTTTAACCACAACCTATCATTCTAACATTGTAATACTCATTCTATTCCATTTAACACATCAATTTCTATCAATTTAATGGATTTCTACACAAACCCTAACATATGAAATTCTTAGATCTAGAAATTGAAATCACCCACCTTAGCATGTTACTAATCACTACCTAATCACATACAAGATAATAATAATAAGTATTCTCCCCCTTACCTCTTGTAGATTCAACTTCTAGGATTCTCCTTCCTCTTTTCCTCTTTCTTTTTTTTCTTCTCTTATTCTCTTCTATTCTTCTCTTCTTTCTATTCTCTTCTTTTGTGTTATGACAACAATAACTAAACTCCCTTCTTACTACTCCATTCTCTTAATGGACTTAACTCACTTATCCACATCAATTCTAATAATTAGGCACATTACTAGGTAATTACTATTCTTACCCATAAATTCAAATTATCTTAATATCATATATATTCAAATAATTCAAATATTCACCAAATCACACAATTTAACCAATTACCGGATAATATAATAATTAATAAATAACTATTAAAATTTGTGATGTTACATAAAATGTCTGACATCTCTATTCATCCTCCAAAACCTATGGAAGAATTTGAAAATCCATAGGAAGCCTCATTCTTTAGGCTATGTCAAATGTAATATTGACGAAAAGACTAGATTAGTTAATTTTTTTATGTGCGTGCAGTATAATTTTTAGAATTGAACCAGTTTCCATGTTGGGACTTTTACTTCTTTCTTGGGAGATAGAAGTGCTAACTTTGGACAAATAGTGGAAACATATATGGCTTGAGTCATTTTCTATTAGAGAATTTCCCTTTACATCTAGGAGTGGTGATATACACCACTGAAAACTTGAAAATACCATTCGGATATGTACATCCGAATGCACCTTGTGAATTTGAGATATTGGGTTATTTCGGATATGCATATCCGAAGGAATCCCTATTTTTCATTATCAGGGAGATTTCGGATATGCATATCCGAAATATCTCAATATTCTAAATTTCTTTTGAATTTATCTTGAAAAGATATTTATTTATAATGTAGTTATAATATAATTAAAATAAATTATTATTAATAAATAATAATTTAAATTTATAATTAAAAATTAAATATTAAAGTAAATTTATGATATGAAATTAAATGAATGTAATAGTTAAGTTTTTAATTATAATGGTGAAATGTATCCGTTAATATATTTTATAATAAAATAAAAATAACTAAATAATCTCGGTGTTCTAGACCTTGCGTTCCTCACATTTGCGTGACCTAACGTAAAAAACTCAATTTTTTTAGAAAATCGACCCTGAATTAAAATTTTATTGTGTCATTTCATCCTAAAAAAATCAGAGATTAAAATCTTCTAGTTTGGCTCAAAATAGAAGACCCCACTCTAAAAATCTTAAATTCATTGTTTTTCTATATATTAATTGATTTATTTTCCGTTTCCATATTTTCGAAAAAATCTAAATTTTTTTTTGTAGACACTTAATTTAATTTAATTTGTTTTTAGTTGTATTTTTAAATTTTTATAACTGAGTAAAATTTGGATATGCATATCCGAAATCACTTTTTTTCGTAATAAATGAGGTGTATTCGGATATACATATCCTAGCGCACCTCTTTTATTTTTATTTTTAAATTCGAATATGCATATCTGGAACCACTCTTTTCGTGAAAAATGAAATGTATTCAAATACGCATATCTGAAATCACTTTTTTTCGTAAAAAATGTGGTGCGTTCGAATATGCATATCCGAATTTTAAAAATATTTTACATTTTTATTAGATATCTGAAAGAAGAGTATTAAGTGCAAACAAAAATCTCATTCTATTTTTTTGTGTAAGCAAGATATATTATAGGGAGAACTAAGGGTTCTCCAAACCTGAGTACATAAAGCACGGGTGAATACAAAACCCGACAAAAAAAGAGATAAATTATCCACCAATTACATTTTCATAAGGAAAAGAAAAGGATATTTGCAAAAGTCATTAAAACTATAATTGGGATGGATAATCTCTCCTATATACGACCACTTCCAAATCAAAATTTTAATGTTCCATATGGTATTATCCACATTCCATCTATCTTCCCGAAAGCAAATGTGATTCCTCCTAAGCCAAATAGACCATAAGGTGACCAACCAAATAACACCCAATTTGCTATCTCTCACCTTTTTATCTTTACAAAAAGAATATCAATCCCAAAAATTTGAAAGACTAACCTCTCCTCTAGCTTCCGATTTACCAATCCAAAGAGCTATATTTTTCCAAATTCTCAAAATCACACTAGACTTGTGAAAGATATGATCTAAAGATTCCATATTAATGCCACAAAAAGATCACAATAACTCTTCCTCTTGAAAATTAATACCCCTATTCATTAGTAAATCCTTTGTTGCGAGCCTATTCACAAAATACCTCCAAGCAAAAACATTGGTTTTGAAAGGGACATCCATCTTCCACAACTTGTTTAAAGCTTCCTCCTCTCTACTTCTAGGGCCCATTAGAACTCTAAAACGGTCATAAAAACTATAGCAATAAGAGACCGAGAAACCAACACTAGCATCCTCTTTCCAAACTACCATATCTTGAAAATCCATTCTCAACAAAACCTCTTTCAAAAGGAATTTAAGATTCGAAAAAGAAACCTGTTCCGATTGAGAAAGAAGACTAACATTAACTCCAAAATATCCCCAAACTCAACCGTCCTCCCATTCTGGCTATCGAAACTCTTTTCAAGCAAGGATGAAAATACAAATCCGGAAAACATCCTTCAATTTAAAATCTTCCAACCAAACCTCCTCCCAAAAAGGAATATGAAACCCATTTCCAACTTCTCTTTTGCACAAAGATATAAAATGATAAGGCAAACTTACCGATTTTAATTATGTCTTTTCACCAAGAAGAAGAAGACTTTAGCTCCACATGAGATTCCTCTCTGCAATGCATTTTATTTGCTATATCACCGTACGTAGCCTTTAGGATCCCAATCCAAATGTTTTCTCCTCCTTCTAGAATTCTCCATCTCCATTTATTTAGAAGCGCCAAATTAAAATCCAGAAGAAATTTCACACCTAACCCCCTAACTCAATTGGAACACACACTTTCTTCCAACTCATCCAATGAATCTTCCTCCTCCCTTCCACCTTACTCCATAAGAAATTGCCTTGAATACTCATAAACGCTTTGGCCACCTTTGAAGGCATCTTGTAAAAAGACATCGTGAAGATGAAGACGGAACAAAGAATAGATCTCAAAAGAGTAATTCTCCCTCCCAAACTAAGGAACTTATTTCTACCCAAAACCCTCCTTTTCATCTTAAGAATTAAAGGAACCCAAGACGGATATTTTCTAGGATTGGACCCGATTGGGATTCCGAGAAAAGTGAAGTTATTAGCTTCCACCTTGCAAGATAGCACATATGTTGTGAATCGGATGCCTTGGAAACAAAATATAAATTTGTTGCTCAAGGTAGGGAAAAAAAGAATGAAGAACACGATGAACACAAGGATTGGTTATTAACTGCTATTCTTTCCTTTATCTTCAAAACAAAATTACAAGTATACAAGAATAACAAATAACCCTCTCACCCTAAATTAGGATTTGCAGTATGCAATGATGAGAGACTAGTATGCTATTTATAATAAACCTAACATACTAAACTAATGGGCTTTTATCACAAATACCCATTACAAGCTAACTTGACCAATTGGACATAACAAACAGGCCCAATTCGATGCTAACAATCCTAGCATCCTTCGACGCAATAGAGTTCGATCCAATATCTCACAACATAAGAAACCGCTTCCACAAAATTTGAATTAAGATTAACACCTATCAACTTACTTTTATGGTAGTTAATCCCAAGACCCGAAACAAGCTCAAAGGCTCTAAGCACCGCCTTTATATCCCAAACATGCCTTCACGACCCCTTACCTACTAGAAGAGTGTCATTCATAAATTGAAGGATATCAATAAAGCAACGACCATTTATTCCAAAAGTGCAATAATCCCCCAACTCTCTTGATCTATGCACTAACCTTGTCAATCCTTCCGCTACTAGGACAAAAAGAAAAGGTGATAATGGATCACCTTGTCTCAAACCTTTTTCCACCTTAAACTCATTAGTTGGACTTCCATTAACAAGAACCGACATGTTACTATGAAAGACCAACAACTCCATCCAAGATCTCCACTTCTCACCGAATCCCATCTTAACCCATTAAGAATCTTAAAAACCTCCAATCAACATTATCATACGCCTTTTCGAAATCAACTTTAAATAAAAGACAATTCTTTTTTTCCTTCTTAGAAAAGTCCCCCACCTCATTAGCTACTAAAATGCCATCGAGAAGTTGTCTTCCCGGAACAAAAGTGCTTTGGCTAGGAGAAATTATAGAGTGAAAAACTCTTTTGAGTCTCCCCGCCAAAACCTTAACAACTACTTTGTACAAGCATCCTACCAAACATATGGGACGGTAATCGTCCAAACCAATCGGGTTCGGAGATTTAGGAACAAGAGTGAGAAACGAGGAAGTCACCTCCTTCAATAGAGTTGTGCCGGAGTGGAAACAATCAAAATAACGCATGAAATCCTCCTTGATAAAAGACCAACATATTTTGATGAAAAATAAAGTATAAACGTCGGGACCCAGACTCTTAGAGTTACTGCATCCCCAAATGGCCTCAAGAATCTCTTCTTCTAGAAACGAAAGTTCACTATTTAAGTTATCCTCCCTAATAATGTTTCTATAATCCATCCCTTCTAAAGACATGCCATCCCTCTCCTCATCTTTGAATTTCTCCAAAAAATGATCCCACACCTCCTTCTTCACTTCCTCAACCGAATCAAGTAAGACCCCCCACACATTAAGAGGACCGTATGATTATAACTTCTTTTCTCTTTCATGACTTTATGAAAATAAATACTATTGCAATCTCCTTCATTAAGCCATCTGACCTTTGATTTTTGAGCAAACATGTTTTCTTTAGTTCTCAAATTCAACCAAAAGTTCCTAGAAGCTTCTCTATTAATATTCACAATCTCCTCGACATCCTCCCTATCCACCTTCTCCAAGAGGTCATCCCCTTCATTAATTAGTATCACTCTATCCTCCACTTTCAAGTCAATTCTTCCAAACACCTTCGAGTTCCACTCTCTCAACTTCTCTTTTAAGAGTCTCAATTTCTCTTTCAACACAAAATCACCCTTTCCACCACTTTAATCTCCTTACATTATTTCTCCACAAAAAGAAGAAAAGAACTAAAAGAAAACCATTCATTGTTAAACTTGAACGATTTAGGACCCCAATTAACATTATCCACTACTAACCACACAGGACAATGATCCGAAATATCTCTATCTCCAATCAATTGCCCAATGAAGTTCCATCTACTCACAATGGTACCCGACACAAGAAATCGATCAATACGACCCATCGAACAACCATCCCCACTATACCAAGAGAATTTCTTCCCCTTCGAAGGAATATCTACCAACGCACTTTCTGCGATAAAATCCACAAAAAGTCGAATCTCCTCATTATTTACATGTAAAGCTCTACCCTTTATCTCCCTCCTATATTTTATGGCATTAAAATCTCCACCTATTATCCATTCTTCGTCTTTGTTAGCCTCCTTTAACTCCAATAGTTTCTTCCATAGATCTTTCTTTTGGATGATATGACAAGAAGACTATACATTTATAACGTAGTACAAATGGCTCTTCCAAACAAATTTTATTCCCAAGTAACCTTCTCCTTTGAAACTATGAATAAATTCCATCGACTCTTCTTTCCTAAGAATAATAAGCCCTCCCAATAGACCGCAAGAATTTGAGTAAGAGTACCCAATATTCATATTTCTCCACATACTTCTAACTATTTCCTCCTTAACATTAGACATTTTGGATTCTTGAATCAAGAAAAGACCCGCTTCGCCTTTCTTAATAATCGAGCTTAACCTTCTCCTCTTAAAAGGGTTACCTCCACCCTAATATTCAAAGAACCAATAATCATTTTGGACCGTTGGTAAACTCCTTCGATTTCAACTTTCTCTCTACATTAACCTTTTCTATTTTCGCTATCTTCGAGGCTAGGTTTTTGCTGGAACTCTCCCCCTTTACCCCTAACTTCTCTATTGCCTCCCATAATTTTCCTCCATTATAAATCTCTAATAAACTCCATTGTTTTGATTTATTGGTGCCAATCACTTCCTCCTCATTGTTTCCCTCCTCTAAAGAGCTCTCTCTTATCACCCCTCCCCCACACGACTTCGGCCCTCCTTCGCATATCAATAGGTTATCCTCATTCGTATTCCCTGCTTCTGGATCAGAAAACATACTTCCTTGACACACTAAAGATCCCTTATTCTTCCCTTTAAAATTTTGGACATTCTTCCTCACTTTCTTCTTGGACTTATTCAGGCTGAATACGCCCTTGTTATCCAGAACATCCCTAAATCTCGGTTGCTCGGGCTTGACCGAAATAGAAAAAATCTTGACACACTCATCCTTCCTATCGTAACAGACCTCAGGAAATGGAGGTCCAGAAATGTATTTGTCGGCTGAATTATAGCCAGCAACCAACCCTTTGGATAGAAAGACCGCACTGCCAAAGGAATCTGGGAATTTACTGTCTTTATTCTTGTCTTCTTTCAAAATAGACCAGACAACACAAGAGTTATCCCCAACAACCGAAGCTGATGAAGCGACCACTACCCCAACAAAATTAGAATTACAGGGCAAAATGCCCAAATCATTGCTTCTCTTCGATCTAACCTCATCCTCCGATTCATTATCATAAGACTGAAGACCAAGCTTCTTCCGAATTGATCGATTCGGAAGAATTAGAATCAGTAATTTGAGTGAAAATTAACTCTCCGGGAGCAGCTTCGACATTCTGCCTCCTCAACCAAGATAAGATCGGAGTGGGAACCATCAATCTCCACTGAAATCAATTTTAGTAAAGCAAAGTCGTTAGGAACAGGAACCGAAATTATGGATGCTTCAAAATCGGAGCCCTCCACCGTGATGACGTGCATAAATTTGCCAAGACAACTCTCCAACCTCTCAAAAAAGACTCCTCTCCACACTAAACAAGGGATCCCCAAAACTTTAATGTTGATCACTCTATTCTTTATGACGTCTTTTAAAATCCAACCCCTCACCTCTGAAAACCATACGTTCCATAGCTCCTAGTCATCCTCCGCAAAGTTCTTTAATGCCCCTTCAGATGATTCTTCAAGAAGCACCGAAAATGACTCAAACAAGAGGCTCTGATATTGAAACAACCCTCCATATCGAGCCAATCTTTCACTCTTCTTGTAGAACCAGAAACCTTCAATATGCCCACTTTCGCCTTGCTGAATCTCTTCTGTCTTCTTCCAAGAAATTGAAAGCGAAACCAACGCTCGACGCCACCTATACCTCCAACCTATTAAGGAGAGCATCCGCGTAAGATAACGCATCCCTCCTAGAGTGAAAAACTTTTACCCTTCTTGAATGCCTACCCTACTTCCCAAAACCAATGCGATTGAACGAATCCCCTTTGCCTCTAGCAGAGATACCCAAATCAGTTCTTCCTCTTCTTTCGAATCTCGAAGATTCACATGAATCTTCTTCCCGTCCACCAGAATGTTATCCAATTTCACCGCTAAAATCTTTGGGTCTTTAACATCCTTAAATTTCGCAAATCCAAATTTTCTTCCCAAATTGTTCCTCCTCGGAGCCACCGTACTCTCAATCACATTGCCAAATTGCCCAAACAGCTCATGAAACTCCTTTGTAGAACACCTGTTCGAAAACGCTGAAAAGTAAATCGAAATCACCTTCCCCTCCTTTACGGCTCTCACCCTGGCATCCTCCGGGAAAGTCTCCCATCTAGGATTCAAGTTCCGGAAAGATCTCTTACTACTGACGCTCCCTCCTCCCTCCTCTGTGAATCTATCGCGCTGCATTGAGATCTCCAACACCATGGAGGCAGGAAACAGCGACGCAACATACTCTCTCGCTGTTTTGATAGAAGTAAATGTATGTAACAATTCATATAGTCAATTATAATGGTGAATGCTTTCTCAAATTCTAGTTTGGTTTCTTGGAGAACTAAGCCATTACTAATTTTTAACTTCATGATCTGTAATGTTTTTAGGAAAGGGATAGACTATAATTCTTTTTGACTCTTTCTAAAGCCAAATTAAACATGCTATGAGTAATTTATAATATAAATAAAATGTTGAAATAGGTCACCATAGGAATGAAGAGTATAATAATTTTCCTTCGTATGAATTAGCATAAAATACATGTGACGTTTATTCAAAGTTTCACATTAGCAATTTATTCAAATATAGTAATACAAGTAAATTGTATAAATTGATGAAAATGATGTAACTTTAGTAGTGTGATAGTTTGTCTTGTTTTTGTGATTTTATGACTTCCTATAAAGTTGAAAAAAGCAAACCTGGAGCTGACGGGGCAAGGGACCTACGAAAACGAAAAGGCGACAAAGACATTCAAAAATGGGACCTATTCAACAATGGTTTTTTGCTGGCGTTACCACTCAATTGTCCTTGTCTCACGGCTCCACTACAACTGCCCGAATATTACGGTCAGCTATAACCTTAATTTTTGCACCTTACACGTGTGGGTTTTCATTTACAAACTTCAATAAGGTGAGAGAATTTGTCATGCCACTTAAGATTTGTGCATTTTCGTTTTGCACACATTTTTTATTGCTCAAGCCAATGTTTTGTAAAGGAAATGTTAATTAGTACCCTGATAGTAATATTTTGTAAAAATATTTATTGAAAATTAGAATAATTAATTTTATAAAAAATATTTAATATTTTTAAAAAACACTGGTTAACATGACTCATGTTTTAAATCTATACTACTCTTTAATATTTCTTTTTTCATTTCTCATGTTATTTGCCGATTTTTGTATGCATAGACATTTATCATAAAATTTATAATTTTAAACTTAAAAGATACTATGAATCATAAAATTTATAATTTTAAACTTAAAAGATACAATATTTATGAATTTAGGCCAGCGTCGTCCTCATTTTTTTTTATAGAGTAAGTATTTAGTTTCCCACCCTTAATTATATCCGTTTTATTTTTTTATAAATTTTTGCGAGACAAATTTAAATAGACAGACATTCCTATATGTCATGTCTAATGCCACAATTTGATTTTGTTTGACACCTCAATAATAGTGCTTTTACCATAATATATTTACATATTCTGAAGTTGCTATCGAATATTTATAAATAAGTGTTTTTGTCTATTAAATTTATCTATTATATTGGTGATTTTAAATTTATATCAAAATATTCATGAAAACTATGTTTTCTTACAGACATTTTGAAATGTATAATAAAATTCAATTTTTTACATATATTTTTATCGGTATTTTTGAAATGTTCGATAAAATCTATTTTTTCGCATGCATTTTTATCTATATTTTATAAAAATGTGGTATCTTTCATGCGTTTTTACCGACATTTTTGAAGCGGTGGATAAAAAACATACATGCATACCAACAATTTTCAAAAGTGCATGTAGAATATCACATATTTCAAAAAAAAAAAATCAATAAATTCATGGTAATTTTTCAAAATTTAAAAAATTTGGTAGCTAATCTTTTTTGCTTCATTGAAAATTAGGAAAATTTGCCACTCATCATATTCATTGAAAATACCGGTACAAATGGATACCAAATTTTTGAATGCCCTGCTAGATTTTTTAATCGTCCTACCAAATTTTACGCTAATAAATGAGATGAATATGTTTTTGTATTAAGAAAAGGAATTTTTTGTTAGAAATCCACCACAACCTATGATGAATTTTTACCAATCTTGATGAACAAGATTGATATTACCACACAATGACAATGAATAATTTAAGAAAAGAAGAAGAAGAAGAATTATTTTCTGCAGAGTAACTCTCTCCCCACAAACTGTGGAAAACTTCTTATTCACTTTGCAACTGCAAAATTCTGTGAATACAACTTGATTACAAAATAGGAGTTACTCCCTCTATTTATAGATTTAGGTTAGCTTGCTCCATAAGCTAATGCCCAAAACTATAAAAGTCCAAAATATTTATTTGGAACTAAATCAAATCTATTATGTTCTAGATTTAAATCAAAACTAAATCTAAATCTAAAACAAATCAAATCTCTATCGAATCTGAATAGCCTGCTTCGAACCACAAGCATTTCGACTGGGCAATCTCCCTTCGACACACACACACACACACTCACAGTTTCGACACAGTCGAATTACAATTTAACACACCACCTAATTCATTGTGTCTAAATTGTCTACATTCATCATTACTCTTAGGCTTCGAAATACTTCGACCTGCACACCCTTTGTCATGATATCTGCAATCTGATTCTCAATTCTACAGTGTTTCAAGTTCATCTTCCCATCTGCTACCTGCTTTCGAAGATAGTGGAACCTCATTTCGATGTGTTTGCTTCGACCATGAGCTATCGGATTCTTCACCAGGTTGATAGCTGACATGCTGCCGATCTTCATGGTAATTGCTCCATGATTTTTACCTGTAATTTCTTCGACCAAGTTCACCATCCAATTTGCTTGACATGCACAAAGATAAGAAACTATGTATTCTGCTTCGCATGATGATAATTCCACAACTGGCTCCTTTCTCGAACAACAAGCAACTGGCGCACCACCTAACATAAACACATATCCTGCTATGGATTTTCGATCCTCAGCATCACTACACCAACTTGAAATTGTGTACCCCACTAACTTGCATTCTTTTCCTTTATCAGATGTTGGAAATGAAATGTCATAGTCAAGAGTACCTTTCAAATACCTCAATATCCTCTTTGCTGCTGCTAGGTGTGATACCTTTGGCTTCTGCATGAATCTACTTATCATACCCACATTGTATGCTAAGTCAGGCCTTGTATAACAAAGGTATCTTAAGGACCCAGTAAGTCTTCTATATTGGGTTGGGTCAACATCATTTTTCTCTAAGTCTTTCGACAGTTGCAGTCTTGGTTCTGTAGGTGTCAAAATCGAATTACATTCTTCCATCTCAAATCTCTTGAGAATTTTTCTTGCATATCTTCTTGATGCATCATCAAACCTCTACTAGTATTGTAGAATTTGATGCCAAGGAAATATGAAATATCCCCAGATCATACATTTTGAATTCCTTGCTGAGATCACCTTTGAAGTCTTCGATCTTCTTCTTGCAGCTACCTGTTATTAACAAATCATCGACATAGAGACATATCATAAGCAATCCACTATTTCTTCTTCTAACATATAGTCCTTGTTCATTTGTGCACTTCACAAATTCATTCTCCCTTAGAAAACTATCAATCTTCTTATTCCAAGCTCTTGGAGCTTGTTTTAATACATACAAGGCTTTATGAAGCCTGTACACCTTTATCTCTTTGTTATGTTTCACAAACCCAACTGGTTATTTAACATAAACTTCTTCGTCTAAGGGTCTATTCAGGAAGGCACACTTCATATCCATCTGAAATATTTGCCAATTATTTATTTATGCTAAACCAACAACCAACTTGATTGTTTCGATCCTAGCCACAGGTGCAAAAACTTCATCGAAGTCAATTCCTTCTTTATGGAGAAATCCTTTCGCCACTAGCCTTGCTTTGTGTCGAGTTACTTCCCCTTTATGATTCATATTCAGTTTTTATACCCAATTGACATCAATTTCCTTCTTTCCTTGAGGCAATTCGACAAGTGACCAAGTATTTTTGTCTTCGATGGATTTCATTTCTTCGTTCATTGCTTTCACCCACTTCGAATCTTTCAATGCTTCAGCTGCATTGACAAGTTCGACATCTGCATAGAAAGCATAGTGGGAAAGTTCTCCTTCATTATCAACCACATCATCTGATGTAACCTTACAATCTTGCAATCTTGCAGGCATACATCTTGTTCTCTGAGGTATGCTTGTACTTGTGCTGGGTTGATCCATAACTGCTAGTTCCTCTTGTAGAACTTCTCTTTCGACTTGAGTTTCTGGTTCTTCAAGTAATATTCTCAATGAATCTTTCTTGACATTTTGAGTCCAATCCCATTCTTTCAGCTCATCTATGATCACGTCCCTGCTGATCACAATTTGCTTGTTCACTGGGTCGAACAACTTGTAACCTCATGTCGAATGATATCCTACTAGAATCATTTTACTCGACTTGTCATCACGTTTTTTTCTCAATTGATCTGGCACATGTCTATGTGCAATAGATCCAAATACCTTCAGATGACTCAAACTAGGTTTTACACCAGACCAAAATTCTTTTGGAGTAATCCCTTCTAGCTTCTTTGTTGGACATCTGTGCAAAATATAAGTTGCAGTAGACACAACTCACCCCAAAACTCTTTAGGTAAATTCTTGCCTTTCAACATGCTTCGAACCATATTCATGATGGTTCGATTCTTCCTTTCTGCAGTACCATTCTGCTGTGGAGTGTAGGGTGGCACCACCTCATGCACAATCCCTTCCTTTTCACATAACCTGTCGAAATGTTTCAACACATACTCTCCACTACCATCAGTTCTCAAAACTTTGAGCTTTCGACCACTTTGTATTTCTACCATAGACTTAAATTTGGAAAATACCTCGATCACTTCACTTTTCTTCTTGATCAGGTAATTCCACAGTTTTTGATTGAAATCATCTATGAACATGACAAAGTATTTATTACCTCCAAACAAATCCACCTGGATTGGTCTACATACATAAGAGTATATGACTTCGAGAATAGCCTTCGACTTGCTTCTTGCATCCTTGCTTGAGCTATTATTGTTGTCATACCCCAAAATTTGCCCTCTTACTTCCCAAGACATTTCTCATATCCATACTCAAGGATTTCACAAGGGTTGACCAGACAAACCCTCTCCTAGGCAATTAACCCAAACTAGGGTTTGGCTATTCTCAGATCAAGGTGGTTTCCAACATCTCCAATGGTCATCATGCCTCATCATATGCTTCAAAGAATCTCCATGTCAAGTTTCAAGCCTTACAAGTCAAGTTTCCTCGGACAATTGCTTAGATGGTTGAAAATCAATTGTATTGGACAAAAAGTCAACTGTGGTCAACATATAGTCAAACTTCATAATTTTTGGTCAACATCCATATTATGAAGTAATATTCATCATTTGATCAAGGGTTGATCATGATTCATCAAGAAAAGTCAAGAATTGATCAAAAGTCAAAGTTTCTAAATTGGGCTTTCTCAGACAAAAGTCAACAGAACTTTGACCAGACATAACTTTCTCATACTTTATCAGAAATTTTTCCATCACCTCTCATTTTGAAGAAAATTAAATTCTCTACAACTTCATGTCTCACAAGCTTGGTCAGAAAATACTTCATTTGGAAGATATGGATCAAAATATTACAGGTCATTTTCAAAGTCAACAAAAAGTCAAATTTTTGTAAAGAAGTGTTATGGATCATGAAAACTTAAATTGAGATGAAACTAAAGAGGTTGTTTAGAGGACATCTAGAGCTTTCTAAAAAGTCCAAGAACACCCAAAAATGTTAAAAATTGAGCAAGATACACCTTGCACAAGTTGAGCATTTTTAAAGAGGTGCACAAAGAGAAATACTTGTCAAAATCCAAAATTTTGCAAATGGGCCTAACTTTTCTTGGTTCAAACTTGTTCCTCATCTAATTTGGAACCTCCAAGCCCAAGGCCACAAATTTTATCTTTTATTTTCTATTTATTTTGGATTTTAATCATTTAAAAGCCAATTAAATTAAAATAAAAGGTAGAAAATCAAAATTAAATGCAAATTGGATTTTTCTCTCATTCTTGAGGTCCAAGAAATCCACACAAGCTGGCAAATTCGAAATTGGCATTGATTGGCAAGAGAATTGATTGAAATTTGATCAAAAAAACAATATTTGGTTTTATACCAAATCAAATATTTTCTCATTGATTAGTACATTATTTTCTCATAATTCTTGACCTAAATCCATCCACTATATATACATGATGTTATTACATGAACAAAGGACAAAAATTCTGCCTCTAAGAACCCTTACCAACTTCAAAAAATTCGTGTCTCTCAAGCAACATGCAGCCTTGGTTTTGTTTCGATTTAGACAATTCTAAGCACTCAAACACATTCCTGGAGGTTCATTGATCCATTCCAGACCCTTACAGATCACAAAAACATCAAGAATCACGAAATTGCACTCACGGTTTGCACATCTTTTTCACAAATTCGATTTCTATGATCCATGCATTATAAATACATTTTGATTGCATATTCTTGTTCGTTTTGATGTTTAGAATGTTTCTGTATAGATCGATTTGAGTTTAGACACCAGGATCGTGATATGCCATTACTAGGGTTTCAAAGCTTCGAATTGGGATCCATCGATCCAAGTAAAATTGGCCAAAACTATGGACATATTCGTGATCAGGAGCTTAATTGCAATTGAACCATGGCTTTACTTTTCATTTATATTGCGTATTATGAGTTTTGAAAAATTACAGGTATTATAGCTACGTACAGAAACCGTAGGTAAAAGTTCAAAATTTCAAATGAAGAATATGACTCTGCACGCGTTTTTTGATTTTGATGTTTTCCCAGAAATATATTTGCTTTGTATTCTTTATGTGTCATATTGCTAACAGATGGTCCATATAGCTCAGATGGCAAGGCAGCGCGTGTTTGTTCAGAAGGTCCTGGGTTCGAACCCTCCCTTTTTATCTAACATTTTGAAACTTGCAGATTCCCCAGAAGGCTTGCCCATAAATCTCAATTTCTGGCTCTCCATGCCGCGCTCTAGCCCCCAGAAGTGTATACTTCTGGGCGCATCCTCCCCAGAAACCCCCCAGAACTGCACACTTCTGGGCATTTCCAGGCCAGAAAGCCTCAGAAATCCCAATTTTTGGGCACCTCCAGCCAGAGTTTCTCCAGAAATCCCAGCTTCTGGGAGAATTCCATCAGAAGCCCTCTGATTCTCCTCTCTAACCTTATTTCTCATATCTTCATATTTTTTCTATTTTTATTTAATTTCTTTTCAAATAATTTTCTCATGCATTAAAAAATCACCAAAAATATTTTCTTTTTGCATTTTAATCAGAAAAATATTTATTTAATTTTTGACATAAAAATTAATATTTTTGCATGCATATTTTAATTAATTGTTAATTAACCATTAAATTGACTTTTAATTACTTTTTCTCATTAAAACCAATCCAAAAAATTCCCAAAAAAATTACTCTATCATCTAATTATCATCACCAACCCAAAAATATTTTTCTTCATTCAAAACTTTCTTTTACTAACGTATTTTCTTTTATGCGGATTTCTTATAT
This sequence comes from Vicia sativa, assembly GCA_021764765.1. NCBI lineage: Eukaryota > Viridiplantae > Streptophyta > Magnoliopsida > Fabales > Fabaceae > Vicia > Vicia sativa. The sequence goes on from CM038796.1 coordinate 13,503,412, forward strand.
TTTCCGATTATTATGTATCTGCTTACAGGTTGTAATAGTTAGGATTTATTTTCTTGCATTCTTTTTCCAATATTATGTAACTGCTCATGGGATGTAATAGTTTAATTAGGTTTTACTTTCCGCACTCCTATATTATGTATCTGCCCCAAAACCATGTAATAGCGTAGGACATTTACTTTCTGCACTTTACTTTCTGCAATTTACTTTCCGCACCCTATAAACTGCTAGTAATTAGGCGTGTATGGTAAGATAAAAACGAACGTAGATCACTTCTAATTCCAAGATAAAATATCTGAATTCGACACACTCTTTTCACACATGCACCCCTTAGGGTAATTCTCTCTTGTTGCCTTTCGAATAAATGGTCAAGTCCCTCGAACGTAGAGGTATCCTAGCACCGTTGCCTACAAACACATCATCATAGTCCCTTCGATACAAAGATCATAGACCCACGATGTCGCCTACGAATACATGATCTCGTCCCTCGATTATTGCCTACGAAAAGTGATGATCGTCCCTTCGAATGTGTTAGGATACTCCTACAAGTTGCCTTCTATGACCATCCGATGTCCCTTCGAATGTCCCTTTTACATCCAACGAATAGGGTTACCTACCAACTAATGGTACGGATAACGCTATTCTAAAGGAAAGTAAAATAACACGAAAACGACCAATTCTGAGTAGGTAATAAGACTTTTAGTTGGTTGCTCTATCAAAATACTTTTTACACCTCACACTTTTGTCAAAGTTCAAACACTTTTCAAAACAAAACATTTCCGAACACTTTGTATACATTCCAACGTGAATCATTACAAAGTCAAAGCGAAATGCCTTTTCAAAACATTTTTGTCAAACACACAGAAAGCAATTTTTAAAGATGAGCTAGAAGCAACTAAGAGCCCGTAGATAACTACGGATGAAAAGGGGTGCTAATACCTTCCCTTTTCATAACCTTATCCCTTACTCAGAATCTAACGAAGGTCTTTTTCTGTTCTTTTCACCTTCCCTTAATTGGATAAAAGAAAAGTCGGTGGCGACTCTTGCTATCCGCAACATTTGCGATAAAAAGCAAAACAAATCTCAAAGTCAGTTCTCCCACCGTATTACACTTGTGTTGCTTCGCTTGCACACATTATTCACACACTATGTTTGGTATATTAATTTCTGGAAATCTTGAAACCATATTCTTTCTCTTCAAACCTCTGATGTCTCTGAAGTCGAGATGGCCTAGTCGATAGTGCCATATCTATTTGTCCCTGCTTACTGCAGTTGAAAGGCACTTGTGCTCCATCACATTGAGTTCGATCTTGAAGGTTCTATTCTGGGACATAGGGGCCTTCAAGATTAATCTTACATCCGTGTTGACGACTCTCATCATCTTGTCTTCGACAATCATCTTGTAATTATATTCAAGCAACTACCATATACTAAGCAAGTTTCTCTTCATGCCTGAAATGTATAACACATTTGAAATTACTGACCTTTTGCCATCTTTCCTCATGATCATAACATCTCCAATACCTTCAGTTGCTAGAGTATTGTCTTTTGCAAATTTCACCATGTTCTTCTTTGAGGTCTTTAGATTGACAAACCAATCTTTCCTTCCAGACATATGTGATGAGCATCCTAAATCCAAGTACCATTGATCCTTGAATTTTTCTTCATCTCTTGTTGTGACCATCAACAACATCTCTTATTTTTCATACTTAGCGAACTTTGCATCACTTTCTTCATTCTTTTGCTTCTATGGAAAATCACTCGAATAGTGGTCATACTTTTGACAATTATAACATTAAATGTGACTCTTGCGAGGCTTTCAACCACCACCTCTTCCTCTATTTGCAACACCACCTCTTTGGTTGCCTTGGTATGGTATTCTCTGGTTTGAAACGTTTCTTTCATTCCGGTTTCCTATGCCAGTCGAATTATGGTAGCCACCTCTACCTTTGTCGAACCACTTTCATTTGGCTTTCTTGTCTTGAGATGATTGAGCCTGCAGAGCCACATCACTCTTTGATTTGCATGCAGCTCTTTTATTCATCAGTTGTTCATGAGATTCAAGCATCCCTTGAAGATCTTCCTTTGGCAATTTTGAAAAATCTTTCCCTTCTTTGATAGTCACCACCACATGGTCAAACTTGGGAGCCAAAGATATTAAAATCTTTGAAACAACAACTCTTGTTGTTAATGATTCTCCACATATCTTGATTTGATTCACTAGTTTTGTAACTCTAATGAAGAAATCATATATGCTCTCACTATCTTCCATCTGAAGCAATTCATATGCTCTCTTGTGAGTTTGTAACCTCACCTCTTTCACCTTTTCAGTGCCTCCAAAAGATTTCTCAAGGATCTCCCAAGATTTTTTTGCAGATTCTGAATCAATAACCTTTTTGAAGTTGTCTGGACTTAGACATTGATGAATTATAAAGAGAGATTTATAACTCTTCTTCTCCGATTCTATTTGTTCTTTCTTTTCTTCTTCTGAAGTGTCTTCTTTAAGCGCTTCTACTCCATCCTTTACAAGATCCCAAAGGCCTTGACAACGGAATAAAACCTTCATCTGCTTGCACCAATTCTCATAAATATCTACTTTCAAAATCGGTAGACTTGCTGGATAATTTGCATTCCCAAACGCAAGAAGGGTAAGGCAGTGTAGAAATCACATCAATATTAGCAGGGTCAACAAAAATTCCTTTTTCAAAAATTATGTGACCAAGAACAATTCCCTGCTCAACCATAAAATGACATTTTTCAAAATTTAAAACAAGGTTAGTCTCGATGCATCTTTGTAAAACCAAGTTCAAACTGTTCAAACATGCATCAAAAGAAGAACCATAAACAGTGAAATCATCCATAAAAACTTCCATACAATTTTCAATAAAATCAGCAAAAATGCTAATCATGCATCGCTTTAAATTACCAGGAGCATTGCAAAGACCAAAAGTCATCATCCTGTAAGAAATAGTACCGAATGGACAAGTAAAAGTGGTCTTTTCTTGGTCTTCTAGTGCAATATGAATCTGAAAGTAACTTGAAAAGCCATCAAGAAAACAATAATGCAATTTACCAGCAAATCGTTCAAGCATTTGATCAATGAACGGTAAAGCAAAATGATCATTTCTAGTTGCCTGGTTCAATCTCCTAGAATAAATACAAACACAAATTGATCATACGCGATAATGCAAAAGCTACGTTAACGCGAATTTGTTTCAAGGTTAAACAACAACCGAATTTAAGAATTTTGTCCTATAACAATAATTAAATTAAGCAAGCAATTGAAATTATAGGAAGAATTCAAAGGAAAACAGATTAATATGGAATTTATAAAAGAACCTCAAAGTGGAATTCGATCACACAGTAGATTGATTCTTGGAAGATTAGTTCCTCATGATTTATTCAAGGTCTCAATCCTCAATAGTATTTCGTGAATAGTGTAAAAGTGATAGTGACTAGTGCACGACTGCCTAGGTATTCGTGCACATACTAGAATTCGGGTCAAGACCCAACTGGGTCAAAAACATAAAAAAACCTGGCCCAAAACTTGGCCCAAAACTTTTTATTTCTAATGCTGCAACTTCAACGAATTATTAAAATTTTCTACAGTCCGAATCAACTTTTGGCCACAACTATAAAGTTGTAGGTCTTTCTCTTAGCTTTCCAACACATGTTAAATTGAGAAAATATTATAAAATATAAAAATAAGTAAAGAAAAACATAGAAATGCTAAAATACAAACATGGAAGAATGTGCATTAAAATGCACTGATCACATACCAAGCCAGGAATCAAGTTCATTATCAGCAGTATTAATTCAGAGTTAAACCTCCCTGTTTACACTCTTCACTTAATACCTATCCAATTTACCTTCTATCTAAGTTACCTCCCTTAGATACGAGAACCTCTGCTCCCTTCCAATCACGACAGTGATGTCTAGCAGTCACTATCATCCAAGCCACTACATCAACGACTTGGCTCCTATAAACTAAAACAGTTTGGAGATACTTCACTCCAAACACAAAACAGTCAAACTTATGACACAAACAAACTTGGAATTACATCACAGTTTCTTCCAAGGACACAACTGCACTCATTGTTTCATAGCTTCTAAGTGAATAAAATAAACCTCTTGCCTACAGGCTTCGAGGCACAAATCAGTGACCATCCCACAAACCAGGTGATTCACCTACAAACCAACTCTCCTATAGAGTTGTTACATACTCGGCCCTAAAAACTACATCATTACTAAATTCGGCTGGTGTTATACCCCAAAATTTTCCTCCTATTTTTCAAATCAATACACATCTCCGTACTCAAGAACTACTCAAGGGTTGACCTGACAAACCCTCTCCTAAGCAATCAACCCACAAATAGGGTTTTGCTTCTCTCAAGTCAAGGATGAGTTCTAATTGATCAAGTGATCATCATGACTTCTCATATGTCTCAAAGCATCACCATGTCAAGTTTCAAGCTTCATAACCTAAGTTTTCTTAGTCAATTGCTCAGATGGTTGAAAATCAATTGTATTGGACAAAAAGTTAGTTGTGGTCAACATACAGTAAAATTTCATCATTTTTGGTCAACATCAAGATTTTGAGGTCATATCCATTATTTAATCAAGGGTTGATCATGATTCATCTATGAAAATCAAAGAATTGATCAAAAGTCAAAGTTTCTAAATTAGGGTTTTTGATAAAAAAGTCAACAAAACTTTGACCAAGCATAACTTTCACATACTTCATCAGAAAGTTTTGCACCAAAGCTTATTTAGAAGGGAATTCAATTCTCTACAACTTTTTCTCTCAAAATCTTTGCCCAAAAATAATTCATTTGAGAGTTTTGGGTCAAGACATTATAGGTCCTTTTAAAAGTCAACAAAAAGTCATCTTTTTCCAAAGAAGTGTACATGAGCATGGAAGCTTCAATGAAGATGAAACCAAAATGAAAATTTAAAGGACATCTTAAGATTTCTAAGAAGTCCAAGATCACTCTCAAATGATAAGAATTGAGTAAGTTATGGCTTGGGCAAAAATGGAAATTTTGAAGAAATGCATGAAGAAAATATTGACCAAACTTGAAAATTTTCAATATGGGCCTATATTTCTTTGATTCAAACTTGTTTCTAATGTTGTCAATGTGAGCAACCCTTTACATAATTTATGCAAGAATGCTAGATAGTTTTGAATGATAGCAAATATATATGCTTGATTGTTTAATTGAATAAAGGTACAAATATATATGCTTGATTGTCAAATATATATGCTTGATTGTTTAATTGAATAAATGTAAATGTATGTGTAAATGTGGTCAATGTGTTAGTTATGTATAAACCTCTTGTGTCAACACGTCAGAAGAAGAAAAGTTTTACACAAGTTCTAATACGTGAATTTTCTAGAAGTTCTGATGGAATGAACATATGTCAGAAGTTCTGATATGTAGTTTTACACAAGTTCTGATACGTGAATTTTCCAGAAGTTCTGCTGGAATGAATATATGTCAAAAGTTCTGATACGTGAGTTTTACAGAAGTTCTGATGGAATGAATATATGTCAGAAGTTCTGATACGTGAGTTTTCCAAAAGTTCTGATGGAATGAATATATTTCAGAAGTTATGATACGTGAGTTTTACAGAAGTTCTGATGGAATGAATATATGTCAGAAGTTCTGATACGTGAGTTTTACAGAAGTTCTGATGGAATGAATATATGTCAGAAGTTCTGATACGTGTTCCAGAAGTTCTAATGGAATGATCTATGTCAGAAGTTCTGATATGTAAATTTTTACAGAAGTTTTGATGGAATGGATCTATGTCAAAACTGCTGATATTGTGAACCTAACAGAAGTTCTGACACTTAACAGAAGTGCTGATCAAGTTCTAATACATAAAGTTTTACAGAAGTTCTGATGGAATGGATCCATGTCAGAAGTTCTGATATTGTGAACCTAACAGAAGTTCTGACACGTAACAGAAGTTCTGACTCGTAACGCAATGTAAGTTCGACTCGTAACGCAATGAAGTTGTGAACCTAACGAGCTCTAATCGTGTAAGTTACGATCAAGATTGTGAATCAATATAGAAGAAGATTCTGATCTGAACACAACAGAAGTTCTGACGCATACTGTGCTTAGTTTCCTGAAATTCATTTTGATAAATAGTATGTATTGATACATATCTGCTTGCATCGACGCATACTATGTTTAGTTTCTTAGAATTCATTTTGACAAATTGTATGCATTGATACATACGCGTTATGTATCGACTCATACTACATTTGGTCTTCTGGAAATCATTTTAACAAACAGTATGTATCAATACATAATTGCTTGCATCAACTCATATCCATATCAATATTCTGGAAGTCATCTTAATATAATATCCATTGATACAAAACCTTTTGTATCAATACATAAGTTGTTTGTGTCGACATATACAATATTTGCATTGACTCATACATATGTTTACTCTCTGGAATCAATGCTTAATATAATATGTATCGATACAAACTCTCTCAGGTCAACCCATACGTATCTAGTATCGACTCATACGAGTTATGTGTCGACTCATAAGTTTGTTTTTCAACTAACATTTGTTGTTTCTTATTATAAGATAATTTTGGCAGTTTTCAGACAGGTGACACAGGTGTTACAAAAGCAGTTTGTGAGCATCCAAATTTCAGAGCATAGAAACCTGGAAGAGACTTCATCTTCATCATCTTCTCAATCATCTTGGTTCAAGAACATTGACACATAATCATCATTGTTCATTGTATCAAGGGATCAAAGAGATAACATTCAGTGGTACGATATGTGATCTAGCTGAGTTGAAGATTCGAAGGGGCTTTCGAGGAAAAACTAGAAGGTTTGTCCAGCAAGAACGAAGGTATCTTGTGGGTTTGTTAGTCACGATTGTACAGAGCAGATTTAGCCATAGCGTAGGGTTTGGAGATTGGTGTGATTTCGCAAACAGGTCGTGGAAGTGGTGAATTGTCTGTGAATTTTGCAGGTGTGTTCTTGATCGGCTCAAATCCAGAGAAGGTTGATACAAGAAGAAGAAGATCTGCATGATTTGTTTTTCTGTCTTTGTATTGCAACCTTGTAACCATTTTTCAACATATTGATATAGAAGTTCTCAATTCCAATTTGGAAATTGAGAGGGAGACGTACCCACACGTGAGGACGATCGTGGGGAACTTCCTTACTAAATCGCTCAGAGTATCGTATTCTTTCTCTCTATCTCTTTACTTTTACAATACGTTTGTGATTCAATTGATGTGCAATCTTTCTGCTCATTGATACAAGGCTGGAAGAAAATCTTTGTTAAAACTCCATTGCCATTGATCATTGAACAAGCATCCTCCAATTGTTAGACAAAAGTGCTAGCTTAATTTCATTTGATTGGAAAGAGTGTTTTAGTGATAAGTGAATTTATTCAACATAGGTTCCGTGTTAATTCATCTTTCTCATCTCAATTAAAATCCAGCAATCTACCGCATGTCCGATTTTCTTGTAGCCGGTTCAGAATAGACGGACGTCAAGTCAGGACCGTGTGTCGCTTTCCGCAATTTTAGCATTAACTCTGAGAAATATTTTTAATCCGTTATAATAAAGAGGTGATATACTCACCCCCCCTCTCGATCACTTGCCACACCGTCTAACATCCAAGAGATTCTAAAGCCCATTTGCACGCCATGTTTTCATTTATTTTATTTATTTTTGGATTAGTTCATTTTAATTCAATTTTAATTAAAATAAAATACAAAAATTAAACTGATAGGTGCAAGGCTGTAAATTTAAGCTTCTTGAGGTCCAAGCAACTCATAGCAAGCTGGCAATTTCGAAATATCATTGATTGGCAAGAGATTGGCATGATTGAAGATCAAAATAGAAAGATTTGATGTTGATTTCCAATCAAATATTCTTGCATTCAAAGCTTGATTTTTCTTCAAATTTGTTAACCTAAATCCATCACTTATATATATATATATATATATATATATATATATATATATATATATATATATATATATATATATATATATATATATATATATATACAAGGATGCCGACAAAGGACATGAAACCTTTTCCTCCAAGAACCCTAATCTAGTTTGAAAAATCCGTGACATTCAAGAAACTTACAGGCCAAGAATTTAGTCGATTCAAGCCATTCCAAGGTTGCCAATAGATTCCTGAGTGCTCTCTGAATCGTTCCAGACCTTCACAATCGACCAAAGCATCCACAATTGTTCAATCACTATCACGGTTCACCTCATATTTTTGAATTTCGATTTCTTACATACATGCATATTTAATTGAATTTAACCATATATTTGTGTTTGTGATGAAGTTTCAATGTTTTTTGTATGGTTTAATTAGAGTTTGAGTACAGGTATGTGAATCCATCATTGCTAGGGTTGGAAGCTTCGTTTTGGGGTTTTCTTGTTTAGGCAAAATTAGAAAAAACGATGAGTACCATCGTGCTCAGGATGTCAGTTGCAATCGAACCATGGTCTCACAAGTAATTTATATTGCTTGTATTTGATTTTTGAAAATTGCAGGTGATATAGTGACATACGCGACCGTAGGTAAAAGGTTTACCCACAAATTGGTCGTCGGTAAAGGTTTCAAAAATTTGAATCAGGGACAGAGCCCCTGGTGCACGTTTTTGGTTTATATATTTTAAAATTTATTTTTATTATATATATTTTTCCTTCCATTACACTAACACCATGTGCAGGTGGCTCAGATGGCAAGGTTTTGTGTTAATGACTTCAAGGGCGTGGGTTCAAGCCCTGATAGGGCCATTCTAATTTTTTAACACTAATTCTCTTGCAGTTTTTTCTATTTTCTTTTAATTTTCCTTTTGTTTTTGATTTCTTTCATAAATAATTTTTTAAATACAATAAAAAATCCTAAAAAATATGTTATTTTAGATTTAGGTTAATAAAATGTTTAATTAATTTTAGACACAAAAGTATTTAATTTTTCCTTTCATTTAAATTTTTTTTCTTAATTAAATGCTAATTAATTAGAAATTGGGTTTTTCTTAATTAAAATCAATTCCAAAAAATACCAAAAAATTTGTTTCCTTTCAATTAGGGTTTAGAACACTTATGTCTCCGTTCAAATATTTTTCTTTTGTTTATTTATTGCTTTGTCGCATTTAAAATTCTAAAAATCGATGTATAGGTAGCAAGGATATTTTGGTAATAGCGTAGATTTAATTTCTCGCACTTTACTTTCCGCACCTTTCATTCTGTATCTGTCCCAAAGCTTTGTAATAGCGTAGGATTTATTTTCTACACTTTTACTTTCTAAACTATCTCTAAAACTATATAAACTGCTTAGATGTATGGCTAATAGGATTATATGACAATACTAATCAATCAATCTTAGAATAACCTAACCTCCAAGATAAAATATCTGAAATCAACACACTCTTCACACTTGCACCCTCTAGCGTAATCTCTCCTGTTGCCTTTCGGATAAACATGGTCATGTCCCTCGAACGTAGGGATACCATTAGCAAAGACCCTCGATTCAAAATTATCACAAAGATCATAGTCCATCGTTTACCCTCGATGTTGCCTACGAATATATGATCTCATCCCTCGGTTATTGCCTACGAATAAGTGATGATTGTCCCTTCGAATTGTTAAGGTATCCTTACAATGTTGCCTTTTATGACCATACGATGACCCTACGCCTGTCCCTTCACATCCAACTAATAGGGTTATGTTATACCCCAAAATTTTCCCTCCTATTTTTCAAGTCAATACACATCTCCATATTCAAGAATTCCTCAAGGGTTGACCAGATGAACCCACTCCCTAGCAATCAACCCACAACTAGGGTTTTGGTTCTCTCAAGTCAAAGATGGTTCTAATGCCTCAAGTGATCATCATGTCTCCTCATATCTCTCAATATATCATCATGTCAAGTTTCAAGCCACACAGCTCAAGTTTGCTCAGTCAACTGCTCAGATGGTTGAAAACAGTTGTATTGGACAAAAAGTCAACTGTGGTCAACATACAATCAAACTTCGTCATTTTTGGTCAACATCAAGATTTTGAAGTTAAATTCATCATTTGATCAAGGGTTGATCTTGATCATGATTCATCAAGAAAGTCAAAGATTTGATCAAAAGTCAAAGTTTCTAAATTAGGGTTTCTTAAGGGGAAAGTCAACAGAACTTTGACCAGACATATTTCACTTACTTCATCAGAATTTTTTCCAACAAAGCTCATTGTTAAGAGAATTCAATTCTCTACAACCTTGGGTCTCACAAGCTTTGGCCAAAAATGCTTCATTTGAGAGTTATGGATCAAGACTTTATAGGTCCTTCAAAAAGTCAATAAAAGTCATATTTTTCCAAAGAAGTGTACATGAACATGGAAGCTTCAATGAAGATGAAACCAAAAGGAGTGTTTATATGACATCTTAAGCTTTCTAAAAAGTCCAAGAACACTTCAAAATGATAAAAATTGAGCAAGTTATGGTTTGGGCAAAAGTGGAAATTTTGAAGAAATGCATGAAGAAAATATTGGTCAAACTTGAAAATTTTCCAAACGGGCGTATATTTTTTTGATTCAAATTTGTTTCTAACCTTGTCAAGAGCCTCTAAGCCCATCCACACGCCATGATTTAATTTAATTTATTTATTTTGGAATTAATTCATTTAAGTCCAATTTTAATTAAAATAAAATACCAAAAATCAAATTGATGAATGCAAGCTGTAAATTCAAGTTCCTTGAGGTCCAAGATACTCAATATAAGCTGGAAATTTTGAAATATCCTTGATTGGCAAGAGATTGAACATGATTGAATCCAAAAAAGGCAATATTTGGTACAAATTCTCAATCAAATATCTTTGCATTCAAAGCTTGATTCTTGATCAAAATTGTTGACCTAAATCCATCTCCTATATATACATAAGCCATTCAGATAACATAAGGACGAAATTCTTGCCTCTAGGAACCCTAAACAAACTCAAAAAATTCATGACTTGCAAGAAACTGGCAGACCAAGAATTGCTTTAATTCAAGCCATTCCAAGGTGTCCATTAGCTTCCTCGGTGTCCTCTGATTCATTCCAGACGTTTACAAGCAATCGAAACTTCCTGAAACATAAAATCATGATCACGGTTGCCCTTACATATTTTCAAATTCGATTTCATATATACATGCATTTTTAACATGAATTGATCAAATATTTGTGTTCCTGATGTTATTTCGATGCTTTATGGATAGATCAATTGAAGTTTCAGTGTAGGTACACGAATCCACCATTGTTAGGGTTTCAAGCTTCAATTTAGGGCTTTACGAAATAGCCAAAATTAGACAAAACCAAGGGCACTATCATGTTCAGGAGGTCGATTCGAATCGATTTATGGTCTCATAACAAATTTATATCGCATATTTTATGAGTTTTGATTTGCAGGTGATGTAGTTGCGAACACAATCTATAGGTAAAAGTTTTACCCACGAATTGACCGTTGGTAAAAGCTAAGGAAATTCAAATCGGGGACGAAACCCCTTCGCACACGTTTTTCGTTTTATATATATTTTAAAATTTAATTTTGTGATATACTAAATTCCTTTCATTCCACTAACACCATGTACTTGCAGCTCAGATGGTCACCACGTGGATGCTGGTCACCCCAGGGTCATGGGTTCGAACCCAATGACCACCATTTTCCATTCTTTTCTAACTTTTCTCCTTTTTTTTTAATTTTTCTAACATTTTTTCTATTTTTCTTTTCAATTAAATTTTCTTTTCTAATATTTTTTAAAATACAACAAAAATTACAAAAATAATTTTCATTTTAGAATTAGATTTTAAAATTACTTATTTAATTTTTGACAGAAAATATTTTCTTTTTTCTCTTTATTAATTAATTGTTTAATTAACCTTAAAATTAAATTTTAATTTATTTTCTCAATTAAAATCAATCCAGGAAATTCACAAAAAATATTTTTCTTTTAGTAATTAGGTCTACTAACCTTAAACCTTTTGTTACTAACCTCAAAACATTTTTCTTTTATTTATTTATCGCTTTTTTCGCATTTTAAATTCTAGAAATCAATGTATAGGTCATGATTTTGTAATAAGCGTATTTAATGTAACTTCCACAAAGTCCTGTAATAGCTTAGGATTTACTTTTCCTCACTTTTACTTTGCGCACCTCTTATAAACTGTATATACACTGCTTAGATATGGCAAGACTAATCAATCAATCGTAGATCACTCTTCACTTCAAGATAAATATCTAAATTAATACACTATTTGCACTCACTCACACCCTTAGGTTACCCTCTCTGTTGCCTTCGGAAAATGGCCATGTCCCTCGAACGTAGGGATACCATTAGCAAAGACGCTTATGAATAACATCATCATAGTCCCTCGATGACCCTCAATTTTGCCAACGAATATATGATCTCGTCACTCGGTTGTTGCCTACGAATAAGTGATGATTGTCCCTTCGAATTGCTAAAGGTATCCTTGCAATGTTGCCTTCAATGACTATACGATGACCCTACGTCTGTCCCTTCACACCCAACGGATAAGGTTATCTACCAACTAATGGTATAGATAGCACTATCCTAAAGGAGAAGGAAAATAGCAAGAACAACCCTTTCTGAGCAGGTAATAAGACTCTAAATTGCTTGCTCCAATCAAACTACTTTTCACACCTCACATTCTTTTCAAAATATTTTCCAACAAACACTTTGTATACATTCCAACGAGAATCATTTCAAAGTCATATTTTTCAAACAAAATATTTCCAAACACTTCGTATACATTTTTTAGGACTGATATAAGAATCATTACGAAGTCAAAGCGAAATACTTTTTCAAATACGATTTCAAAATACTTTTCAAATCACACACACACAAAAATCAAGTTTTCAAAAAAGTGAGCTAAGCAATTAAGAGTCCGTAGATAACTACGGATAGAAAGGGTGCTAAACTGCTAATACCTTCCTGTCATACCCCAATTTTTGACCTAAGATACCACCTTATATCATTCACATGTGCATCATTGCATCACTAACAGTTTCAGAACAAGATAGATCGTGCGTGTGCTCCTAGAGTCAAATTAGAGTTTTTATCAAAATGTCATCTGTTCAAGATATGATCAATTAGGGTTTGAATCTCCAATCACCTCAAGTTGATATATCTTAATCAATCATCAACATTTGATCTTCAAATTCCCAACTTTTTCTCACGATCTACCTTGAATCGACCAATTAGGGTTTTGATCGAAGATAGTGAATCATTGACTTTCTGCTCAATGAATGACCTATTTGCTTGAAGATTGATCTTAACATCCTCAATGCAACATCTTGACCTAATTTCTTGATTCAGAACATTCCAAAATCCATGTTTCTTTATCAGATAAATTCTGAGTCATCTGATGAAAATTCAACTATTCAAAAAGTCAAACTTTGACTTTTGGTCAACTTTTTCAAATCTAAACTTTTTCAATCATGAAATCATTTCAAATTATCCATCATGATCATAAAAAATCAAGAAATGTGAAAAAGTCAACAAAAAGTCAAGATTTGAAATTTTTCTAACACTTTGAAAAATTTTCAAGTGTTAAAAAAACATGGTTTTTCCTTACTTTCATGGCCATTTTTCACCTAAATCCATTTTGATTCAAGAAAAACTCAAAACATGAAAGTTGTAGATCTTGTTACAAGCTTTCCAAAATGTTCAAGAAATTGAAAAAACACTTTGTGTAGCTAGGGTTTTAAAATTGAAACTTAGAGCTTCATAACCATGAATTACAAGTCATTTTTCAAGAACTATAGGTCATTTTTTCACAAATTCCTCTTTCTAGAAGCCTTGTCACCAATTTAGATAGGTTAGAGCTGATACATATTATATGAGAGGTAATTATGAAGGAGATAAGATCAAGTGAGATTTTAACCATGGTTAAAGGAATATTCCATGTGCATTTATGGCAAAAATGTCTTTCTTGCCCTTTAAGGCAAGTTGTTCAATTTCAAGCCAATCTCTTACACTTACCATTCAGAATTCTTGGCCTATAAATATAGGTCACTTCTTCATTCAAAATCACCCCAAAGCATCATAATCCAATCTTTGCAATTTCTGAGCAATCTTAGGCTTCAAATAATTTCTAAACATCATTAGAAAGTTGTTAGAATCCTCAAGCTAGCCCAAAAACTAGTCAAACTCAGAAACCACTTCCAAACCTCATGTATGCATATATTGAGCCATAACTTCCAAATTCTCAATCCACTCGTGCATCTTTCAATATTTCACTTCAAACACCTTCTATACACCATATAGAAGTGATCCAAACCATCTTTTCATCACTGTAAACTCAGAATCATCAAATTCGATTCTCACTTCAAGTGACTGCAGTTGGACTTGGTCAGAACGATCCAGACCATTTCAATCCAAGGTAAGCACATCAACACCTTCCATAATCATCAGTGAAGCTATAGCAATCATCAAAACATCTCTAGAACACCTCCAGCAAGGAATTCAATTTCAGCTTCAAGAGGTAAGTCACTTGAACTATGAACTCTTTGATTTCTGAATTCTAGTTCAAAAATTGCTATGCCATCTTGTTTCTGCACTATCACTGAGCAATAACCCTCAATCAATTGCTTAAATCTGTGCTCATACATGATTTCATGATCAAAACTTAGAATTAGGGTTCTTCGTGTTCATACGAAAATTAATAGTTCTAAGCTTAAAATAAATAGAATTAATTGTCATCATCATGTTCCTGGTGAAAATCCGAGCAAGTTTTATGTTTGGATCATGCAATTTCATTGAGAAATGAAGAATCCATGGAGCAAAATCTGGAGGTTGAAGACGACATGTTGCGCGCGTTTTTTTAGTTTCTGGAAAGTTTAAATTCACGTTTTCTAATATATATTTATGGTTAGAGTTAAGTTAATGGATGTATTACCGCCCTAGCAGTTTCCAGCACGCTCTTAAATCTCTTGCCTCACCTCATGGCCCAGGGTTCGAATCCCCCTGGGACCTTTTTTTTAATAAAAGGCTCATCCTTCAGAAGTACTTCTGATGGTCACGCCTTTAGAAGCACTTCTGATGTTGACTCCCTCCAGAAGCATCAAGCTTCTACTGTCTTCAGAAAAACTTCTGATGCTAACACTTCTAGAAGCATCAAAGCTTCTGACTCTTCCAGAAGCATCAAGCTTCTAACAATTTCAGAAGTAGCAAGCTTCTAATTCTTCCAGAAACAGTAAGCTTCTGACCTCCTTTAGAAGCAGCAAGCTTCTGATCCCTTCAGAAGTAGAAAGCTTTTGATCCCTTCAGAAGCAGCAAGCTTCTGACTTCCTTCAAAATGTCAACTTCTGACTTTTTTTCAAAACTTCATTTTTAAATATTTTTCAAAAACTCCTTCAAAACAAGGTGATTAAATGACAAGTCAAGCACATGGCTCAGTGGAAAAACTCTTCACTTCTAAGCCAAAGTCCTAGGTTCAAACCTCCTTAGGACCAAAAACTCTTTTTTATCACTAATTTTCACAAGTTTTTCAACAAACTTCAACATTTTCAAAAACTAATCAAAACTTCTCATTTTGAGATGATTTTTTGTACACTTGTAATTTAATATACCTATTTTATGATTATGTCAAAAAAATCCAAAAATATTTTCTTTTTGATTATATTTTTATTAGGTTAAAAATGAGACATTTTAAGTATTTTTAAATACTTTTCAAAAAATGTTTTCTTTCCAATTTTCAAACCTCATCTTTTTTCAAAACTTCTTGTGAATATCCTTCACTTTTCAAAATCATTTTCAAAAACCTTTTCAAAAATCTCAATAAACTTACACACCTTTTTCCATGATCGATTCGATTTGAAGATAAACCGAACTAGGTTTCTCCTTGAATATCTTTCAAATTGATCATGGGCCTCCCTCACGGTGTAAGTCCCAACCCTCCTATGTACATATTTATTTCCTTGTACATAACCACCCTTTCGTGTACATATTCATTTGTTTGTACACATTCAATCATCATTATAAATATTCAAGCATAAACAAACTTCGTTCGTTTGTTTTCATCCGCTTGTTTATACACCGATTCCATTGGTATTAAGAGGAGCATTATTCCCGGTGAAACTGCTCTTAAACCAATGGGCCTCCCTTAAGGTGTAAGTCCCAAACCCCTTGTATATATTCAAGTTACACTTTCTTTAATTGCTTGTTTTATATACTTGTTTATATATTTCCTTCATGAACTCCTGTGAATACACATCACACACTTGCTCATATAATTGTTCAGTCATAACATAACAACTAGCCTAACAACTAGGTTCCCTTTAGCCTCCTCTTGGGCTTTGTACAAGATAACTCATTTATTAAGTTAGCCTCCTCTTGGGCTTTGTACAAGATAACTCATTTATTGAGTTAGCCTCCTCTTAGGCTTCGTATAAGATAACTCATTTACTGAGTTAGCCTCCTCTTAGGCTTCATATAAGACAACTCACCCGTTGAGTTTAGCCTCCGCTTAGGCTTCATATAAGACAACTCCCCTGCTGAGTTAGCCTCCTCTTGGGCTTTATTCAAAAGAACTCCCTCGTTGAGTTTAGCCTTCTCTTGGGCATCAAACAAGAAAGAGACCTGGAAATCTCTTAGCAGCCTCCTATTGGGCTTCCAATACAAAGAATCATCCGCGCTAGGATAGAACCCTGAGAGTATGATTTCCCGGTGAAATCACTTTTGAATCCTAAGAGGATGGTTTCCCGGTGAAACCACTCTTAAAGCCAAAGCCAGTCATACCCTATAGCTTCCTCTTGAGCTTCATACAAGGACCCTCGATGACCCTCGGAATGCCTTATTCTTGGGCTCACAGTGCAAGGACCCTCGATGACCCTCGGAATGCCTCCTCTTGGGCTTATAATACAAGGACCCACAGGCTTCTTAAAAGCATCCCCCTAATCAATAATCAATTTCTCCTAGAGATTTAGACATTTATCATCTCTATGGAAGAAGTATCTCATCTATCACATCACATACAAATCAAACACTTTTCAAACACTCTTTTTCAAACAAAACATCTTTTAACTGTAAGTGGTAGCGCTTGTACACTCAATCAAAACACTAAAACTTACATTTAAAGATTCAATCATCTTTCAAACATCTTTCTTAACTCGTAAGTGGTAACGCTTGTACACTCAAGAAAAACACCTAATACTTACGATGAAAGATTCAATCAATCAACCCTTCAAAATGTATGTGATGAAATAGATTAGATACATTTTTCATTAAGATGACATTTGTCTTTGTCTCTTAATAACACCCTTTGCTTCCACTAGCATAAGTGGGAACTACGATTGCTCTGAATTTCTCAACCTCCCTTTGAGAATACGTAGGCATGAGGTCTCATCCTTGGTGAGCATACTTCTTTCTCCCTCAAACCAAACAAAACCATAGCTCCCTTAGATCCGAGCTACAGATGCTCTGATTCCCATTAAGGGATATGGATGCAGAAGATCCCAATGATCTTTGCGAGCACAATAATAAAAAAACCTAGGATCCCACATGGCCTACCTTTCTTAAAATCCAAAGGAGAAACTTCCAAAGAATAGAATAGCAAATTAAAACACATAAACATATCGAAAATATTCATATATATAAATATATGTGCCTTCAAATCATATTACTCAAAAAATATTCATATATTAAAATCCGGCTAGTCCCAAAACTTAGGCTATAAAGCTTCTAATTATAACCTATTACTCAACTAGATTTGTGCCTTCAAATCATAACAAATAGCTGCTAAAAATGCTCCACAATATTCTCCAAAATAGCGTGCTAAAACTGCTCCAAGATATTCTCCACAAATATCTCCATATTGTTATAACAACAAATAGAGAATCAACAACTCTGCAACATATTCTCCTATAAAGTCTCCCTAATATATCTCCATAATCTGGGTTCCAAGTAACAACAAGTAAGTTGTTACAATTCTGCAAAAGATTCTCCTTAGGAATATTCTGCTTCATAACAGAATCCAATATGTCAGCTCAGGCACGATGTCGTGACATCTTCTTCGACATGTTGTTCCAGATGTTGAAACACTTCAACACAATATGTTTCTTCATTAAATAGAACTTCAACCTTCTTTCTCCTTACAAGTTATAAATTCTATTTAACATATTGCTGCTATATTAGTTTTACCAAACATAAAGCCAATCCTAAATAATAGAGAACTAACAATATCCCCCTTTGGCTTATTTTGGCTAAAACAAATTTACACATCCTTTGCATTACATAAGCTTAAAAGGAATAATACAATGGTATTTAACAATATAATCCAACAACAGCAATTCAGAAGTCTTCAGTAGTCACTGTTTATGATATTTCAAATTTTACAAGTGACAGTATTCAGTCGCCTTTTATGATGTTGAAACATCATAGTAGGACATCTTTATGGTAGGTCCAACTCCAATGTTCTCTCCCTTTTAAGGATCCCATATATCACACAAGGTTTATCCCCCTTAAAAGTTGCTCTTCAGAGATAATATAACATAATCACTTCTCCCTCTTTTTATCCATAATATGACAAAGACTTGTTAAAGGAGAACTCACTATAGCACAAGAAACATAACATCATAGGCACCATCTTCACAAATAAGGAGAAAAATTGAGGCCATGATGCACATAAGGAAGAAGATACTAAATACTCCCCCTCAAACTGAGAACTATGCTACGACACAGATTGACACAACATCCTCTTTTAGAGCACATGAGGAAACTCACAAACAAAAACAAACACTTGAACTATTCATTTACAGACATAGAGAACCAGACCTTTATATTGGATAACTCATAACACAAGACATAATTTGTGTTCATAACTCAAAAACAAGACACATAACAAAAATACTTGGAGAAAATGCAAGAACTAACACATTCAGAATAAGACATCTTATTCAACATCTTTGCAAAAATAGCTGTAAAGATTGACCTCAGACTTAAAAACGTCTAAACACTACCCTTTTCCCTATGTTTGCCACAAGTTTATAAACATAACCTTCACAGACTCTAAACTTACTCATATCCGAGCAACGGACATGAGAGAAAAAAAACAAAGACACAACAAAGAGTGAAAGAAAAAAAACAAAAATACAATATATACCTGAGAAACCATGCTGATTAATTCCTCCTTCTAGACATTACATTTACTAGTAGTTGCTGATACTAGTAAAGTCTTCAAACTAGAATAGTAGTTATGCATTGCCAGAGCATACTACTCTAAACAAACTTAGAAACTTCTTATTCTAAACCAAAGATAGAACTGCCACTTCTGAATGAGGTAATAGAATATCAAGATCCATAGTACCAAGTCTCTTCCACATACTATCATCAATAATGATGTTACAACATCATTTGGGACACCATTAACTTTACTACATAACATATCAGCTTTGGTTCTGAGATTGTAATAAAACTGCATCTTCAAGATTTCAGGACACTTCAACATATAGCAGTATACACTCCCTATCATATATGATAACGAACAATTTCTCCCCCTCAATAGCAGCTTGACATACATATCAGCATCAGAAAGAAAAGATGTCTAAACATCAGATAGGACATTAAAATATGCACACACAATTATTAGACAATTGCTCCCCCGTCGTATCAATACTTCTCCCTTTTTGCTTCCAGAATGAAGCTTACCATATACTGTTACTCCCCCTGAGTTACACAGAATAAGGACATCTTTGATGTTGGTCCTTATAATACTTGAACCATTCTTTATTTGGAATTTGCCACAGTTTCCAAATTTGAAATCCTTAGTTTACTTGCTACACAAGATTCATATTGCCACACTCTGTAACTTGTAATAGAAAAAACCTTATAGTTCACCATGCATATGACCATAGATACGTCTTCAAAAGATAAGTTTGAACCTTATCTGCCTTCTTCAATCTCTGGTGTCTTCAATAGTTGTGATGTTGCATCTTCATGTAGAACATTCTCTTCATCACATACTTCATCTCTTCTTGATTCAAATTTCCACACAGCTATTATACAAATATCTAGCTCCCATCAAGATATTTATCAGTATCTGTATGCATCTCTTAATTTGAATTAGCTCTTTAAATAATCACCAGATAATATTTCCATATATTCTAAACTTGCGAAGATTACAGTGAACTTTAATATTGACATTTAGTTCACAATATACCATGAATTCATCAGACAAATACTCAGCTCCCTACATCGTATATGTAGTTTGAAATTCAGCTACATACTAATAAGTACTAAGTATCCTTCAAAGTATCTATCAGTTAGTCAGTTAGAATTATCCTGAATGATTACTTTTTCACACTTACTTCCTGGCAACAATACAAAATTCATGACTGAAGACATTTAGATGATGTTCCAACATCTGATACGACATCATCTATCATAGTATGGTTCTGAGGGTAACATCCATAACAACTCATCCATAATACTTGTGGGGGAACATAGGAAACACAATGTACACCACCTTTAAAAAAATCAACATCACCAAGGGATAATATGAGCCACATCTCAATAAGCTTTTCTTCATACTTTCATTCTAATTTTGAGATGATGGATGTCATAGTCTGTACCTTCAGAGGAGATTCCCTCAACAGGTTTCTGGAACAAACTTACTTATGACATGACACAGAAATATCCAGATTCTTCAAAGCAATCTGACTCTCTTGATCCTTTCAGACAATACCCTTCCAATAAATTATATAGGGTAGTCAAGTACTCAGGACCATAATTCACTGTGGTTGAATCACAGTGTTCAACTCTAAACAAATTTGTTTTATGGTCATGAATAAAATTCCACATATTTGGTTCCTTTAATCAGAAAAACATACCAGATATAAGCTCATCTTGATATCACATAAATAATTTTTAGAGAATACCTTTATGTGTCTTATTTCTAGCATTGAGCTTAACTTCCATACTCCCATAAGCTTAGGTAAGAAGAAGACTGACATCTGGAGTAGAAAGATTTCTTGATCGTGTCTTGATCAACTAATACAAAGAAAAAGTCTCCTTTTCCAGATCATGAGTAGGTTCCAAAAATATGTACTCACACTACATTTTATTAGCACCCAGAACATTTGTTCTTCAATTGGTGGCTGCATACCAAAAAAATAATGTTCTAACATCCTATAGAACATCAATTCCATCTCCTTGGAACACATCATCCTTGATAGTCTTCAAGGTCTTCAAACAATTTATAGATGTATATGAGAATCATTGATCAATTGATACTCATTAACTCTATTAATAGATGTCTTTATGAGTGGACTTGAGGAAGTCTCAAGTATCTTTAACACTTTTAATAAGTTGTAAAATATGCTAAATATTATGTTGAATAAAAATAACCCTATAATTTTTCTTGTACTTTTAGGGGTTGTATCAAAAGCTATGCAGCGGAATATAGCCATACTTCAACAGAATTTACACAATTCTTACTCCATAATTCAAATGTAAGCATGACACATAGGAATTGAAAATAAATCAACCCTATAATACACTTGCTTCTTCACCAAGCAATAGACTAGACCTAACCAATATCCTGACCAGATGGAAACACATAAGCACAACAGTTACCTTATCAATATCTTCACTCCCGTGTGAAGGTTTTGACAATCTCTTCTCTGTGCTAGAACAATTCACTCCAAAATCTTCACTCCCACATGAAGTCTTTGAACTTAACTCTCTTGTTCCAGCTTCATTATCTTCTTTCTTCAAGAATGTATGACAGTTCTGGTCAGGTTGGTCTAGTTCTTCACAAATAGGTTCATCCTCCACTTCAAGGGAACATACAATATGAACACTCCGTGTTCAAAAAATCATCTACCTTATACACAACCAGAAAGTATCCCCCATGAATCTCATCCAAAAATAGACAGGATGCCTGCTTTGATACCAATTAAAATTCTGGTGACATCAGACTCAGGATGTCATGACATCTGATATGATATTATAAAATAGACAAGGTGGAACATACAATTAACAATACAGAAAACAAAAGAACAGAAGGAATTGTTCACCCAGTTCGGTTATAACCAACCTACATCTGGGGGCATACCAAGCTAGGAATGAAGTCCATTATCAGCAGTATTAATTCATAGTTAAACCTCCCTGATTACACTCCTCACTTAATCCCTACCCAATTTTCCTTCTACCTAAGTTACCTCCCTTAGATATGAGAACCTATGCTCACTTCCAATTACCACAGTGATGTCTAGAAGTCACTATCATCCCAGCCACTACATCAACGACTTGGCTTCTATAAACTAAAGCAGTTTGGAGATACTTCACTCAAAACACAAAATAGTCAAACGTGTGACACAAACAAACTTGGAATTACTCCATAGTTTCTTCCAAGGACATAACTGCACTCATTACTTCACAACTTCTGAATGAGTAAAATAAATCTCTTTCCTACAGGCTTCGAGGCACAAATCAATGACCATCCCACAATTCGGGTGGTTCACCTATAAACCAACTCTCTTAGAGAGTTGTTACAGACTCAGCCCTAAAAACTACATCATTACTAAATCCGGCTGGTCCCAAAACTTAGGTTATAAAGCTTCTAATTATAACCTATTACTCAACTAGATTTGTGCCTTCAAATCATAACAAATAGCTGCTAAAAATGATCCACAATATTCTCCAAAAAAGCATGCTAAAACTGCTCCAAGATATTCTCCACAAATATCTCCATATTGTTATAACAACAAATAGAGAATCAACAAATCTGCAACATATTCTCCTATAAAGTCTCCCTAATATATCTCCATAATCTGGGTTCCAAGTAACAACAAGTAAGTTGTTACAATTCTGCAAAAGATTCTCCTTAGGAATATTCTGCTTCATAACATAATCCAATCTGTCAGCTCAGGCACGATGTTGTGACATCTTCTTCGACATGTTGTTCCAGATGTTGAAACACTTCAACACAACATGTTTCTTCATTAAATAGAACTTCAACCTGCTTTCTCCTTACAAGTTATAAATCCTATTTAACATATTGCTGCTATATTAGTTTTACCAAACATAAAGCCAATCCTAAATAATAGAGAACTAACAATCTCCCCCTTTGGCTTATTTTGGCTAAAACAAATTTACACATCCTTTGCATTACATAAGCTTAAAAGGAATAATACAATGGTATTTAACAATATAATCCAACAGCAGCAATTCAGAAGTCTTCAGTAAATCGATCAAACCTTCTCCCAAATATTAGACCAATCCTAAATAATAGAGAACTAACAAACTTTAGCGAGATTTGAATATAAGACCTTTGAAGATTCGATCAAACCTTCTCCCAAATATTAGAAAACCGTTCTAATATTTTCACACTTACTAAATTTTTTAATCGTTACTGTATGAAAAAGGTAAATAATTAATGATTTGAAAAATTTATTCTTCAATAATATATGAGAAATACAAATTTAATATAATTTAATAAAAAACAGTGACGTTATTGAGTCTCTGATTTAGGACAATTTTGTCGGATTTCTGCATGAGGTGTTGCTGGACAGATCATCAGATGACAAATTTGATTGAAATTTTTTTTCCGGTTATTTCTTACTACATGTATCTTATCAAAAACCAACCATTTGTCTTGCGTAATTGTGGCATCCATTAATCACCCATGGGAGATCAAAGTTCCGTCAAATATTTCTTTTGGGTGGAGATTTATTATAAACAGGTTACCAACAAAAGACCAGTTGTCTAAAAGGGGGTTGTAACAGATGATAAATTTATTTTGTGTGGTTTGGAGGAGGAATCCATTGCCCACCTGTTCAGGAACTGCATGTTTGCGAATAGTATTTGGATGAAGGTGTTTAATTTGATAGGTGGTGAGTTGGAATTATCTTTTGTCAAAATTGAAGTGTTTATTTTTCCATTTTGAAAAGGTGAAGTGTAAGATGAGGAAGATTCAACTAGCAGTCATTTGGCTCGCCACAGTGTGCAGTGTTTGGTTGTCGCGCAATAAAGTCATTTTTAAAGGTGATGTTATTATTTTTGATGATTGTATGACGAAAATGGTTTATAAATCGATGACTTGGCTTACATCTTCTAGTAAAATGTCGAAAGGTTGTAATTTTTATGTTTGGAATACTCTACCTCTCATTTTTTTTAGGAAGTAGAGGCTTTTCAAGTTGTATTTTCAAGTGGAATATCCCTTATACTCCCTTTTAATAGATTTCTTTGCCAATTAAAAAAAGAAAATAAATAAATTGAGTAAGGGTATAATAAATTAAATATCATTAATGATTAATTGAAATTGTAAAGTCACTTATTATTTCAGATGATTTTTCCCAAATAATTCATAATAAAAAATGAAGAGTGTAAGTTATAATGTAATTGAAGTTGCGTAAAAAACTTAATGCATACTTTAGTGTTATCACTCAAAGATCTGAATTTGATTTTCGTTGTTTATTTGTCTTATATCAAATGAATCTAAATTATTTTTTCACTACAACATTTTGAGTCTTCAACAATGTTTAATTTGGGGAGGTAAAATATTTGTTCTCGTAAAGTTTAATGGGAAATTAATTTTTTTTCGTTGCAGTTGTGCTTATATTTTTTATAAATGTTAGGCAACGACTGTAAACCATTCTCGGAGATAATAAAGAGAACAATTTTTATTAGAATTCATCTGTTCTCATATATTTTTTAATTATTTTAATAAAATATTATTTATATTAGAATGTTCTCCTATGTTTAATTAATATATTTTTTGGCTAAATTACAATTTTCGTCCATCTATTTTGGCAAACTCACGAAATCAGTCCTCCTATTTATTTTTTAAATAGTTTTGGTTCTCATACACATATTTTGTCCAAAAAAACGATGTTGTGTACTTGTTCTTGCAGGAAAAACTTGATTAATTGTATTTAGGGATTTGGAGGCTCAAGTTTGATATCTTGAACTCCTAGCTTAAGATTGTCTTGCTTATCCCGCTGGCGGGAGCCCTATATATACAAATGACTACATGAGTTTCTTTCCTTCCTGCCAATAACGGCTTCCAGTTCATAAACTACATCAGGGATGTGAAGCGTCAGCCGTTTCAGGCAATGATAACTTCTTAGTGTAACGTGCGCCGCTGGGATCAATGCATCAGTTACCCCCAGCTCATTCGTAACGTCCGATCTCTGGCCGAGTTGGATCCTAGTTCACATGGTCGGAACATATACCCGGTCCATATTTTGGCCTACTTCCTCTCCATTCGGGCACCATTCTCGGACACTGCCTCCATACCCTCCATCCGGGCAACATTCTCGGCTCCTTACAAATCTCTTTCGGCTTCATATCTCGGCTGAGATTTTATGCATGATCAGTACTACTTGTTAGATACGTAACATATTTTTATTGACTTAGCATAAAAAATTAATTATTCATTGCATGGTTAATTTTGAACCTTCTTTTTTTTCCAAATGTATATTTCAAGTACTGCAAAAATGGCTAGATACCATTATTACTAAGAAAATTCAGTATTTTGATATGATGGTAGTTTGTTTTACACAATTATTGACTTTTGAAGTTTGACTTTAGCTTCGTTCATGCCCACACAAAATATTTATTGATTTTAAAGTTTGACTATAAAGTTGGCTTAACCGATTCTAAGCGTAATTATTGACTTTTTATGTTGATTGTAGGGCCGACACACGACGTTATGAGAAATTGTTGATTTTTTCGTTGACTTTAGAGTCGGTCTACACATTGCTAAACATATCTATTAACTTTCCCATGTTGACTTTAGAGTCGGTTTGGACAACGATAAACATAATTGTTGGCATTTCATTTTTTTAAATGTAGCATTAGAGTTGTTACTGTCCACTAAGCCACACTTTAACCAAGGCTACTAGCCTCTACTTCTTTATAGCCGGCACTACCCTATAGTTTCACAGGTTTTATCTAAAGTCTGACCTCAATGCTAATTCGACACTAAACTTAAATTTGTGTGTCTTGTCACTTTTAGCATCTTCAAATGGCTAACGCTAAAAATTATTTTTGTAGTGATAAATGTCACTTCTTTGGCTACATCCATGACTCTTCAAATATCCTGTAAATGGAGCTTCATTCCATCTATCACGACCGCTACTAGCCAAAAAGACATTTCTTAATGATTTAGTTTTTTATACATAATTATCGCACATTACAACCTAATAGAGTATTTTATTAATAAGTACCACAAGCATGATATATTGATTCATGATATTAAAGATGTTGTATGAGTACCATCTTTTCATAATTATCCACACTTTTCATGCACAATCAATAGCTCAACTTTATAACTAATCTTAGTGTCTCTTCCAACATTTAGGGGCACTACTATAGCCCAACGAACTCGGGCAAACATCCGACTCAACCCTTTTTTTTTGTATTTTTTTGAATTTAATAGTCGCTTTTTTAGATAAAATTAATAAAAACAAAAATAAAAAAAATAAAAATAGAGTATAAAAACAACAAAAATTACAATTATATTTTTTGTCTAGACTACCTAAAATTTTCGATTCCGCCACAGCCAACATCAACATAAAAAATCATATTTTACACCTTTGTGACTGAATCACAACATCCTCGCGATTGATGTCTTTTACACTTTCTTTTTGAAATTATAGTTTTTTCTTTCAATTTGCTTTTTTTAAACCTTATAAAAAAAAACTCAAATCGATGACAAAAGAACAAGAAATAAGAATATAAATAAATCATGCCTCTAAGCTTCAATTAATTAGGTTGTCTTAACTTGGACTATTATTCTTTAGGAAGGAGAATCTTTTGTCTATTTTCTATTTTAACAATTTTTTAACCATTACTATGAATCTATGATACATAACGTGGCACATTGGAAATGATAAATTAATTACCACATTATCGTGATAAATCAATTGTTAAGATTTGAATTAATGTCATATTAGCAAGTGTATCAAATTTAAAGGCTTTACGTTAAAGAGTTACATGAAGTGGAAAAAATAATGAAGTAAGAATCTTTCTTTTGCTCGGTTGGTATGTCTCATAAGACACACAACTTGCATGTGAGGTCTACAATCTATAATATTAATATTAGTTTGTTTTTTTTTCTTATGGTTATTCATGGAGCATTTTGACACATGCTTAGACTTTTTGATTTAATATACAAGTCTAATAGATTATGGGTTTAACAAGTCTTCAAGTTAAATCTCGCACTCTTATAATTGTAGTTACTATAATAATTTTAATCTTTCATAGCAATAATATAATAGCACTTTGCATAAAATTGCAATTATAAGTTATTAATAACAATGAAAATAAATTAATAGGGCTGCTTTTATGGGAAACGCTACTAAAAGGGTATTCATATAATATCATTTATATAAAAAGCGCTATTATAAAGCTTTCCACTGGTCGCATGTTGAATCCATATGGTAACGCTAGGGCTTATAAAAAAATCGCAATTATAAGTCCTTCCATAAAATTATAAAAAGAATGATGTTTCATTTTAGTCCTCACAAAAATTCTAAAATTCAAATTAATCTTCTATAATAAAAAAAATAACTAAGACAGACTAAGGGACAGTCTCAGGTAGACAGTTTTTATAGGGCGTAGGCCTCCCAAAAGGTAACGAAGGCGTGCAAAGGTTTCCTCGAGTCAGACGGAGATTGGCCCTCGAGTGCAAAGGCAGAAGGGAGCTTGACTGCAAGACCCACCCGTCGAGCAAGGACAAAAGTCGGCCTTAGTCTTTCTATTAATATTTTTTTAAATCAATTTTTTGTCCTACTTTTAAACCATTATTGGACCGTCAAATTAGATTTTATTTTCAATTTTTTTTTAATACTAAATTGATTTTTATTTTTAATTTTATTTTTATTTT
The DNA here is from genome assembly GCA_021764765.1 of Vicia sativa. Classification (NCBI taxonomy): domain Eukaryota; kingdom Viridiplantae; phylum Streptophyta; class Magnoliopsida; order Fabales; family Fabaceae; genus Vicia; species Vicia sativa. The sequence goes on from CM038796.1 coordinate 13,531,293, forward strand.
TAAACAATTCATATTTGAAAAAATATATAACAAAAGAACAAAATTAGTTCTTAGAAGGATTCAAACCAAATATCTTTAAGTCATATCTTATGCTTTTACCACTAGACTAATATACGTCGGAGATAAATAATTATCATGATTTATAATAATATTAAGTAATTATGAATTTAAAACAAAAAATGTAAAAAAAATTATTCATGAGGTCGTTTTTTCAAATTAAATTGTAGTCACTTTACTGTAAATATGAAAAGTAATCTAAGAAGAGGAGTGAATGAATTAGATTAACCAATATTAGTAAAATTTTCTTGATTATGAATGTTAGCAATGTTGTTTTTATTTTATTTTTTTGAAACTGCTATGAATGTTAAAATACTAAAAATAAATGCAGAAAAATATAGAACACAAAGATATATCATGATTCCCTTTTCAAACAAGGGTACTGCATTCTCCTCTCATCCCGTGAGATATTTCACTATGTGAGATACGTTATAGTCGATCCAATGGACTCTCTTAACTATCTAACACAATTACAAAGGCACACTACCTTTTGATTTTTACAACACACAAGAGAAAGCACACCACTTTCACTTGAATACAATGATCACTTCACTTGAATACAATGATCACTTACACTTACACCACTTTCATTTGACTAATAGATTTGTATGAAGTGTTGGGAAATATAGCACTAAAACACACCTAATACAAGGTCAGCAGATAATTAATTATCCCTGGATCAAACTTCTCCCACTATAATAATAATAATAGTAATAACAATAACAATAAGACAACAAAAATTCTTCTGTTTAAATGAATAATAATACAAACTGATTAATACAACTCTCACCAAGAAATATGGTGGATAACCTCTCTTTTGGATGTCTCTCAAAAGGATTTTTACTTTTTATGATGTTTGTAAAATTAAAACAACAGAAGCTTATTGTAACACGGTGGGAGAACTGACTTGTTTGTTTTGCGTTTTATCGCAAATATTGCGGATAACAAGAGTCGCCACCGACTTTTCTTTTATCCAATAAAGGAAAGGTAAAAAGAACAGGAAAAACCTTTGATAGATTCTGAGTACGGGAGGTAATTATGAAAAGGGAAGGTATTAGCACCATTTCCATCCGTAGTTATCTACGGGCTCTTAATTGCTTTAGCTCACTTTTTGAAAACTCGTTTTCTGTGTGTGTGATTTGAAAAGTATTTTGCTTTGACTTTGTAATGATTCTTGTATCAGTCCTCAAAAATGTATACGAAGTGTTTGAAAATATTTGTTTGAAAATGTAACTTTGTAATGATTCTCGTATGAATGTATACAAAGTGTTTGTTTGAAAGTTTTTTTGAAAAGAGTGCGAGGTGTGAAAAACATTTTTAATTGATTGGAGCAAGCAATTTAGAGTCTTATTACCTACTCAGAAAGGTTGTTCTTATTATTTTCCTTCTCCTTTAGGACAACGCTATCCATACCATTAGTTGGTAGGTAACTCTATCTATTGGATGTGAAGGGACGGGCGTAGGGTCATTGTATGGTCATTGAAGGCAACATGTAAGGACACCTTAGCAAATTCGTAGGGACGATCATCACTTATTCGTAGGCAACAACCGAGAGACGAGATCATATACTCGTAGGCAACATTGAGGGTCATTGAGAGACTATGATCTTTGTGATGATTTTGAATCGAGGGACGTTTGCTAATGGTATCCATACGTTCGTGGGACATGACCATTGTATTCGTAAGGAAACAAGAGAGGATACCCTAGGGGGTGCAAGTGTGAAAATAGTAATTCAGATATTTTATCTTGAAGATTTGGGTGATATAAGATTGATTGATTAGTCTTGCCATACAATCCTATTAACCATACATCTAAGCAGTTATATATAATTATAGAGTGCAGAAAGTAAATGCGAAAAAGTAAAGGTCCTACGCTATTACATGGCTTTGGGGCAGTTACATAATAGGAGGTGTGAAAAGTAAATGCGAAAAATAAATCCTAATTAAGCTATTACATCCTGTGAGCAGATACATAATGATAAAAATATGCGAGAAATTAACCCTAGCTATTACAAATTGGAAGCAGATACATAATCAGAAAATGCCACTCATTTATACCCGTCATATGAGTTGAACAACCAGAATCCAAGTATCACTTATCACTTCCTTGGACTCCATCTCGAAAAGTTACCATTGTGTTTCGCTCCGAACGTGTTTCTGCAGAATTTTCTTCACTGCTGACACTACTGTCAAGCTTTTGACAACTGCTAATACTGTTGTCCAGCAGCTTTCCTGTGCCATAACTCTCCTTCGTGATCATGATCAGAAGCATATTATCATCATCCACCTCTTGTCTTGCAACCTTGGTTTCATCACCTTGATTTTCCTTCTATTTCGCATTACAATCTCTTGCGAAATGACCAAGTTTATGATAATTGTATGACTTTGAACCACTCTTGTCAAATCTCTTGGTGTTGTTTCCTTGACCACCACCTTTGGAGTTACTTTCACCTCTTTGTGCCATAGACCATTTAAATTTTTTGGATCTTTTCCACCCAAATTATGGAAATTTTCCTTACCCTTTGAAGATAATTTTCCTTTCGATCTCTTGTTCTTCTCATTAAACTGTGCTTTTAATGCAATCTCCGCTTTGGACTTGTCATTTCCTCTTTCATCCATCCTTTGTTATGAGCCTCTAATGAGCTTCGAAGCTTCTCCTTGCTCATATTAAGAAGATCCTTTGATTCTTTGATTGCAACCACTATGTTTTCGAATCTTGACGTTAAATAATGCAAGATTTTAGCCACTACATTCTGCACCGAAACGGTTTCACCGCAAAACTTCATTTGATTCACCAAACGCATTATGCGCATAATGTAATCGTTAATCGATTCTTTTTCTTCCATTTGCACCAACCCAAACTACCTATTGTGAGTTTGTAACCTCACAACCTTCGCTTTATCAGCCCCTTCATAAGCTTTCTTTAAAATCTCCTAAGCTTGCTTTGCCGACGTACAATCACCAACTTTTTCAAAGTTGTCATTATCGACGCAAGAGTGTATCAAGAATAATGCTTTTTAGTCTTTCTTCTTCTCTTCCTTAAATGTAGCTTGTTGAGCTGATGTAGCTTCTGCCACAAGTGGTTTAACGCCATCATTCACCACTTCGAGAACTTCTTGATACCCAAATAAAACTTTCATTTCTTTGCACCACTTGTCATAGTTCTTAGAATCGAGAATGGGAAGGTTGGTAGGAATTCGATCATTTTGGTTGACATATTTGTAGGGGGTTAATGGATCAGAACCAAGGCTCTTGATGCTAAATGTTGGAACATACACAAAATTAGCTTGGTGAACCAATGGTGAAAATTGGTGAATTTGTTAATTGGAGAAGATGAAGTTTAGAGAGAGTATTGGAGATTAGAGAGAGAGAGAGAGAGAGAGAGAGAGAGAGAAAGTGAGGAGAAAATTATATTTTGGCATTACTCAAACAATATTACAATAGGGTATTTATAATGTGCTACAAATCAACACAAAATAAAACACACTAAAAAACTGCTACTGACAGCAAACTAGAAAAAACTAAAAATCGCGCCAGAAACCGGTTTCCCAAAACCTGGAACCCGGTTTCTCCAACTGACTGCTAAACCCCAGAACTGAACACGTGACAGAAATAGATTTTCTCAAACTGGGAAACCGATTTCCTCTTTGAAGCTTCCAAATTCCAGATTTCTAGAAGTACTCTTCCTACTAAGTTGTTTGCTCGAAACGATTACAGAAGCTATTCTAATGCATTTGAGTTATTCTAAACATTCAATAAATTTCTCATAATATAAAATAGAGTTAAATAAGTTTTTGGTCCCTATAAATATCTCAAATTTCGTTTTTAATCCCTCTAAAATTTTCCTTTAAAGAATGGTCCTCCTAAAAATTTAAATTTTAACTTTTGGTCCCTCCTACAATTTAGCGATGATTTTTACGACAGTTTTAGCAACGGTTTTTTATTTAGCGACGGTTTTTACGACGATTTTAGCGACGGAATTAGAGACTATTTTAGCTACGATTTTGCCACGAGGGACCGAAACTTAAACTTCAAATTTTTAGGAGGACCATTTTTTAAAGAAAAATTTTAGAGGGACTAAAAACGAAATTTGAGATATTTATAAGAACCAAAAATTTATTTAGCCCTATATAAAGCTTATATCAAATATCCATCAGCACATTGCATCAAATATTGTTCCAACAGTAAAATATTATTGTTTTACGATTCTCTTCCGATTGATTCAGCTATAAGAAAAGTTAAAGATTCGACAATATAAGTAAAATAAACCTCAGTCTGTCAACTGCTCAGCCCCAGTTTCAATATTTTATCTCATAATTTCCTTCTATTTATTTTGGTAAAAATATACAAACTTTATGAGCTTTAGAACTATAGTTTTAAATAATGAGTGCCTGTAAATAAGAGTGTAAAAAATTAGAGTATCCTGCAAATGCATTAACTCAAATAGATGAAGCCTAGTTTATTTACATGGAATATCTTTTTCTCATTTTAACATAACTCAAATAGGGTTTTGATTTTCTTCAGCAACGCAAGAAAAAAAAATTGTGAATGAAAACTCAAATAATGTTTTAAATCTATTCAGATTAGTCAAAATTAAAACTCCCATATACTTCAATATATTTAAATGGTTCTCATTGTGAAACTCACACTGATTCATGGATACTCTAATTGAAATGGTTCTCATTGTGAAACTGCCATATTTTAATTTCATGCATGCATGATACTCTAATTTCAATCATGGCAGCCAAAGATCCAAAGCTTTACTTTGTGTTGTTTCCAGCGTCTTTACTATATTAACATGAAAATTACCAGAAGGGTCTGAGAATATTAACATTCTAAGCTCACAAAATTTCTGCAACACGAAAATTCAATGTTCCAAGAATTTCTTTTGTTGGAGCAGGTTTCTTTTATCTATTGTCTATGTATAATTTATGTGTCAGAAATATGATGCGAACTATGACTAATAATCCATATGAGTACTTTTATTGCCCGATTTTTCTAAAAAAATTGAGATAAATATATCACAAACTGGACTAGGATTAAGAGAAGTTTAGTTTAGTATAGATATAAATATTTTGAACTATCCAACATATGGTGAAGTAACATTGCATGCATGCAGTTGGAGAAATGTTTACTGCAATGCCACACACAAGTAGAAGACCAATTTTAGCATTAGTCCCACGTTGAAATTGTCTCACCACATGAAAGTGTTTATAATCCTCTTTTACAGAATGTAGTTTCAAACTTCAAACAATGGGTTTAGTGAAAAGTTAATGGACTTTAAGCTCCAAAGTGAAATATTAATAATTAACTTATAAATATTTATAAATATAATTTCATAAAAAAATCTTAATCAAAATATTTTTTTTTGGAATGGAGACCTTTATTTAACTTTGGAATAATAATGCATCCGCACAAAAGTTGGCCTCTCACCTCTCTAACGTATTACATTAGAGTAGTTCTCTGCTTGACAATTAGTCCACCCCAGCTCTGGTGGTTCCCAACCCACATTAATCACGTTTCGCTCGCGATGAATCATTACATGTTGAATCTTCGAGGCATTCCAAAAATCACGAGCTTTACGCTGAATGTGCACAATTGGCTCATGCGGCATAATAAAATCAACATCATGGCATTCTTTATTCCTCCAATTTCATAAACTATGGCACCCAATGATCCAGTAGCTCACTCAAATTGTGCTTGCATTGAGATTACAATTAATCCAATCTAAAAAAGAAAACGTAAAATAAATATAATATATAAAAAAAGTAAAAAAATTTAAATAAAAAATAATGAAATTCCATGTGCCTGATAAAAATCAAATAAAAAATAAAATAAAAATTCAACTGAATTGTCAAGTCACAAAAGAATGAGATCTAAAAATAAAATAAAAAATAAAATAAAAATTCAACTGAATTGTCAAGTCACAAAAGAATGAGATCTAAAAATAAAATAAAAAATAAAATAAAAATTCAACTAAATTGTCAAGTCACAAAAGAATGAGATCTAAGAATCTGAAAAATTACAATGTCTGTCGCATATTTATCCTTTTTCTTTATGTATATTATGTTAGTCATAGTCAAACACAATAAATTAATATGTATAACATTGATGTGGAATTTAAAATAACTAAGTGTAAAATAAATTCTGACTTTTTTTTCAAGGTTAGATTACAATTTTGGTCTCCCGGTCTATTTTAGTGTTTTCACGATTTTCGTCCCTCTATTTTATTTTTAAACATTTTTGGTCTCACATTCCTACTTTGACTACAAAAAATCTTATATGTCACTTTTTAAAGTACGTGACATATAATAAAATATCAGTTGTGTGTTATACAATTACAAGGAAGGAAAAACATTTATTTTAAAAAGTGAAACATAGTCGTTTTTTGTAGTCAAAATGAGAAAAGGAGCCAAAAATGTTTAAAAATAAAATAGAGAGATTAAAATCGTGAAAATACTAAAATAGAGATACCAAAAATATAATTTAACCTTTTCTCAATAAGAGATAACATTTTGCTCATTAGACTATATTAACAAAAAAAGACAAATAAATATAATTTCAATTTCAACAAATACCTTATTAACTATAAATACTTTTTTTTTTAATGCTCGTCTTCTTCTCCGACAACCTTTCAAAAACACGATGTCATCTTCCCTTTGCCTCTGTGAAACACAACGTCATCCTTCTATTATTAAGATCGTTCACCAACGGCGACAATCGACTACGAGCCATTCTCCCTCTCTAACTCTTCATCGTGACACATCTCTTATATTTTTAGAAAGGTAATATATATATATATATATATATATATATATATATATATATATATATATATATATATATATATATATATATATATATATATATATATATATATATATATATATATATATATATATATATATATATATATATATATATATCACATTATTGAATGATTTTTAATTTTAAATGAATGATTTTGTTATTCAAAATTTTGTGAATTATGAAGCAATTTTAAAATACATAGTTTGACATTGAGAATAACATTTGAGGTTTGATTAGAATCTTTAAAAATATTGTTCTTAAAGAATTGATTGTTCTTTGTTTTTGATTTTTATGACAACAACTTTGAATGTGATTGTTATTGCCTTGTACTTTTATTGTTCGTTGTGAGTGTTTTTGTTCTTGTTTATGAGTGGTAGTTTCTTTATATATTTAATGCTAACTTTGTTGATGGTAAAATGTTCATGAAAATAAATGGAGATTGTTTCTAAATCTGTTGTTGATTAAGGGAGAGTGTTTGTTAATATGTTGTTGATGAGAAACAGTAGCTTTGATTTATGACTATGTTGTTAACTGTAGAAAGATATTTGACACTTTGGAATATGTAAGAAATTGAATTTGTTGGTGTTGCCTTCTTGAATCAGGTTCTAAGATATATGGATTTTCCTTTAGTGTTTAGTCATGTCTCGTTGATTTCCACTAAAATATTTTTAGGCAAAATTTTGACTTGAAAAATTACTTTTTTACTCTATAGTTCCAATCAACCTCAAATTTTACTCTATATTTTTTTAAATATTATAATTTATTTTTGTAGTTCACTAGCATTTTTTTAATTCCATCACTTGATTATCTCTACAAATACTTATTTACTTCACATGAAATTAAGGACTCTCAAAATATTTCAAATTAAGTTTGTTATTTTTAGCAGGGGTGTTTAAATCCAAACTAATTCAAATAAAAATCGAAAATCGATCAAAAAATCAAAAATTATAAAAAATCAAAATTTATTGGATGTATTTGAATTCCATTTTGTGAAAACCAATCGATTCGGATCAAATTTCAGATTAATTTTTTTAAAATCGATACAAACCAAACTGAACCACATACATATATTTTTATATTTATTTATTTTTATTAGAATGATATGTTACCTGAATTTATTATTAAATGATAATAATTATTTTAATAATATTTGTTAGTTTGGTATAATCTATTTATTTTTATTATTTCAACCTAAATCGATCACTTTCATTTTGTAATATTAACTTTTGATATACTATATGTTATATATTATATCAAATCTATGATTTATTAATAATTTTATAATATTAACAAAAATATAATTTGCAATTTGGATATTTAAAAACCAGTCCAAATTAAACCGTATAAAATTAAATTGGATCAGATTGAATTTTTAACATATCATCTAAAATCAAACCGAACAGCAAATAAATTTATCTTTGAGTTAGATGAATTTTTGTCTTAAAATCGATTCAAACCGAACCGCGAACACTTCTAATTTTTAGATTATTAACACTAGTATTCATAATATACCATTTATTAACTTGTTAGAGCCTTTTCATTTAATGTGTTCAAATTTTTTTTAACAAATTCAAATTTTATTTTACTTGAAATTTGAAAATCTAATTGCATAACTAACATTTTTAACCACTATAAAATCATTATTATTTTGTTTGTAACATTAACAGGAGTGAGTATTTTTTTTTAATATAACTAAAATGTTGAAATATGTTACCTAGGAAGAAGGAAGAGTATAATTGTTATTTTTGCATAATAATATACTCCCTCCATCTTATAATAGGTGTTCATTTTCTTAATTTTATTTGTCCTTTTAAAATATTAATGTTATATTTATTATTTTTTCTATTAACTTACCCTTATTTATTATATTTTAATTCATATAATCACTCTACTACTTATTATTAATAAGATTATTTTAATAAGTAAGACTCATTTTATCATTAAAATTAACATAATTAATTATTATTTTAAAAATGAAAATTTCAAAGAAAGTGAGACGGAGGGAGTATTCAATTATCATAAAATAGATGTAACATTTGCCGAAAGTTTCACATTTATAATATATTCAAATATAAGTTAATTAATGAAAATGATGCAACTTGACTAGAGACTTTGTATTTACTTGTTTTAGTGTGATAGATTTTCTTGCTTTGTAATTTCATGGTTTGCTAAAAAGTTGAAAAAATCAAACCTGGAGCTGACGGGGAAAGGGTCCCACGACAATGAGAAGATGATAAAGACATTCAAAAGTGGGACCTGTTGTGTTTTGCCATGGTTTTTTGTTCTTGTACCTTACACGTGCGGTTTCTTTAACTTCAAACCCAGAGAGATATTACACGTGCGAACGTTATTCTCAATGATATGATTTTTGTTCTAATGGATAGACCCAATGATTTGATATGGATTTGCTATAGTGCAATTGAAAATCCTCTTTATTTTAATACTTGTTCCCTCTTATAATAAATGTTTTATTTATATTTTTTCTTTTATTCAAAATAATTATTTATTTATATTTTTAATATATCATTTATTATTCTTTTCTATTACTATATCTCTATTTATTAGTATTAATTTTTACTTTATTCAACTATTCTATAAATTAATAGAAATATTCTAGTAAATAATATTAACTTTTTCACTAAAATTAATATTTTTAATTATTTTTTTAAGAATTAGACATTATTCAAATAATACACTTATGAGACGGATGAAGTAGTTTATTTACATATATTTATTTGTTCAGAACGGTAAGAAAATTTATATTTACGTTTTGAAGCATAAATACAAGGAAACTAAGTGATGATCGGTTAGATGGCCAATAATCACATACTTACGAATCTTCAATTATATACATTAAATTTAGTCATTTATTCGTATTATCACCCAGTGTTGAAGAACATTATTTAGGTTTGAAATAACGTCACAACATTAATTATATTATTAATTATTTCTTATTAGAAAAATCTCAAATTTTATCTTGATTGTTGGTTGAAGATAGAATTTCAAAAGAGTTTATATAAAATGACACTCTTTATTTTACAAACCGATTTAGTAAGGATAAAATATGTTAACTCTAATATAGAGTCAAAGCATATCAATCAGATTATGGGTCATCCACCTTTAATATCTTCACATCAAGTCAAAAAGAGTGATGAGTGTGAGTGAATGTATCGGAAAGATTCCAAGTTTCACATTGATTAGAGTTAAAACTTTAAAAGAGTTTATATAAAGTGGAAACTCCACCTTACAAGTCATTTTTGTATGAATGAGTTAGACTAAAAATCTAGTATGATACCAGAGCCTATTGATCAAATTATGAGCCTCCTACTGATTATATCTACGTACCAAGACTCAAAGAGTGTTGCGTGTGAGGGAGTGTATTAGGAAGAATCCAAATCTCACATTGGTTGGAGAATGAGTCTTAAAAGAGTCTATATAAAGTGACACACATCACCTTACAAGTTGGATTTATAAGAATGACATAGACCAAACTCTAATATTATCCGACAATCTCTTATCCTAGAACATTAAATTTTGATAGAATATTTGTTAGAATACTTTTGTAATTATGTTTTGTATTATTAGAATATTTCTATATTCATTATATGTATCATATACATTAGGACTTAATTATATTGATTAGTTATCAATATTATTTATTAGCTATTATTAGTATCCATATAAGATTTGATAAGATTTATATATAGTTCACAGATCATATCAATGAAAAGTACGAAAGTATATTCTTACATGGTTTCAAAAAACCTATGTGTCTTTCCAACTTCTTCCTTGAATTGAATCCCTTCTACGCGATCATGTCAATTGTGATCTCTCTCAACTAAGAGGTTCCTTTTACACCATTTTTTCTACTTCCCTAAGAACTTTTTCCATTCGGCTCTGGCCATAACCAACATTAAAAACCACATCCTCGTTGTTCTGGAGAATGTAGCATTCAATTTGATATGTGGGTTGAACTTTTCAAAATCCAAGTTCGTTCTCATATGGTAATTCATCACATCATTCCTCCAGAACCAGACAAGGAGAAAGAACTGTGGGCAACCCTCGATGCAACAATTCTACAATGAATTTATTCCATTATCTCCAAATTTCTTTTGACTACTATCATTGAACTAGAATCCACTTCCATGGAGGTCCGGAATCGATAGAAAACATCTTCCAAGACAATCAAAACGCATGTGCAATCACTCTCGAGCAAGAGTTTTCCTCTAGTCGCATGTTGTTGAAGCGAAGTTAAAGTATTATTTTTTCCGGGTGATATAGGTTATATCGTGTCCACAAAAATTGATTATTGATTCGCCATTCGATAAATCTATCGTTAATGAGTTTGGGATTTGAATGGGTTGTTTGGAAAAGTATCAACAAAAATTAAATGTAAACAAAAATATAAAGGATAGACAACTTTATCCGGCTCTAATGCACACTACTCGTCACAGACTTAAACCTATCGTCCAATTATACTTGTAATACGGTGGGAGAATTGACTTGTTTGTTTTGCGTTTTATCGCAAATGTTGCGGATAGCAAGAGTCGCCACCGAATTTTCTCTTATACAATTAAGGGAAGGCAAAAAGAATAGGAAAAGACATTCGTTAGATTATGAGTACGGGAGGCATTTTTGAAAAGGGAAGGTGTTAGCACCCTTTTCATCCGTAGTTATCTACGGGCTTTTAATTGCTTAGATCACTTTATAAATTGCTTTTTGTGTGTGTGTTTGAAAAGATGTTTTTGAAAAGGCATTTCATTTTCACTTCGTAATGATTCTCGCTGTAATGTATACGAAGTGTTTGGAAATGTTTTGTTTTGGAATAGGACTTTGAAATGATTCACGCTGGAATGTATACAAAGCGATTTGTATTGTATTCAGATAAAGTGACCATTTCATTTTCGAGGGACGTGACCATTGTATTCGTAAGGCAACGAGAGAGGATACCCTAAGGTGAGTGCATATGTGATAAAGTGTATTGTATTCAGATATTTTATCTTGTGATTAGGGTTAGCTACGTTGATTGAATTAATCTTGCCATACACGCCTAGTTACTAGCAGTTAATATGTGCAGAAAGTAAATTGCGGAAATGTAAAGGTCCTACGCTATTACATGGCTTTGGGGCAGATACATAATAGGAGTGCGGAAAATAAAAGGCAGAAATGTAAATCTACGCTATTACATGGAAAAAGACCTTGCAACCTATACATCTTTTCTAGAATTTAAATGCAGAAAAATAATAGAAAAAATATATTTTTGGTTTTTTTGGAGGTTGATTTTAGTGAAAAGTCTAATTCTAATTAATTGGTTTTAATTTAAAAAATAGATATTTTATGTTTTTCGTCAGAACTTCTGATGGATTTTGACCTAGAACTTCTGGCTCACTCTTTTCCAGAACTTCTGGAAACTGGGTCATCGTTCCTTGCCAAAACTTCTAGGGACCGCGCTAATGTACCTTGCCAGAACTTCTGGAAATCGCCTTGCCAGAACTTATGTGTTACCGTTCCTTCCAGAGCTTCTGGATATTGTTCCTTCCAGAGCTTCTGGAAACCTGCATTATTGTTCCTTCCAGAGCTTTTGGAAATTGTTCCTTCCAGAGCTTCTGGAAACTGTTCCTTCCAGAGCTTCTAGGAATTGTTCCTTCCAGAGCTTTTGGAATCTGTGTTAATCAGAAAAAAATGTTAGAAAATCTTTGCAAAAGGCAGGGTTCGAACCCGTGCCTTTGAGAGAGAGTGACTTAGCGCGCGCATGGTGAATCTTTGGGGCAATGATACATCCATGTATTATAGTACACTCATAAATGTATAAGTGAGTCTATGTTCCAGATCTTCTGGTCTTTCTTCGCCTGAGACATCACCGGAGTTAGGGCTTCGGTCGTCTTCTCCGACCTGCAATCATGTTAAAATCAGCAAAAATGCATCATTCAAAGAAAAATAAAACCCAGATCGTATATTTGGGGTCCTATGAACACGCTAGTGGTGTTATTTTGTCCTGAAAATCCCTATATCATGAGCTTCGAAGCTCTCAAATAGTTTTTCCCTAACAATGGAAAATCCTTGTTCCTATGTGTAAACTCACAAACAATGCATCAAAACGTTTTAAAACAACCTAAGGATCATGAATGAATGTTTGACAACAATTTATATCATGTAAATAGAAGGTTAGCAACTTCAAACTTTACCAAAACCGGTGTAACCTCGTGAGGTTGGTTCTGGGTGCTTTGAACTCGTGTGAGTGCTTGGATCGACTCCTGGAAGCTTTAGGAGAATGAATGGATGGCTGGAATGGCTGCAAAAGTGGACTCGAATTTGCAAGTTTGCAAGAATTTTTGGAGAGCTAGGGTTCTTTTGTGGAGGCAAAGATTCGTCCTCTGTGCATCTGGGATTAGTGTGTATATATACTGGATGCCATTAGGTCAAGAATTGATGAGAAAATATATCCTCATCAATGTGATAATATTTGATTGGAATCAAACTTTATTTTGCCTTTTTTGAGCCAATTTCAATCAAATCTCTTGCCAATCTCAATAATTTCAAAATTGACAGCTTGTATGGCTTGCTTGGACCTCAAAAATGAGAGAAAATCAGCATTGCACTTAATGTTTTGATTTTATATCTTTTATTTTAATTAAATTGGTTTTAAGTGAATAAAAATCCAAAATAAATAAAAGATAAAAGGCGCGGCCTTGGGCTTGGAGGTTCTAATTCAGATAAGAAACAAGTTTGAACCAAGGAAAGTTAGGCCCATTTAGAAAAAAAAATTGATTTTCTCAAGTATTTCTCTTCATGCACCTCCTCAAAAAATGCTCAACTTGTACGATTTGTATCTTGCTCAATTTTCAACATTTTTGGGTGTTCTTGGACTTTTTAGAAATCTCAAGATGTCCTCTAAACAACCATTTTGGTCTCATCTTCATTGAAATTTCCATGCTCATTAACACTTCTTTACAAAAAGATGACTTTTTGTTGACTTTTAAAAGGACTTGTAATGTTTTGATCCATAACTTTCAAATGAAGCATTTTTAGCCAAAGCTTGTGAGACACGAAGTTGTAGAGAATTGAATTCCCTTTAAAATGAGATTAGGTGAAAATTTTATGATAAAGTATGTGAAAGTTATGCCTGGTCAAAATTCTGTTGACTTTTCTCTAAAAAACCCTAATTTAGAAACTTTGACTTTTGATCAAATCTTGACTTTCCTTGAGGAATCATGGTCAACCCTTGATCAAATGATGAATATCACTTCAAAATGTTGATGTTGACCAAAAATTATGAAGTTCGAATTTATGTTGACCACAATTGACTTTTTGTCCAATATAATTGATTTTCAACCATTTGAGCAATTGGATGAGCGAATTTGACTTGTAAGGTTTGAAACTTGACATGGTGATCCCTTGAAGCATATGATGAGGTATGATGACCATTTAGAGCACTAGAAATCCATTTTTACTTGAGAGGAGCAAAACCCTAGTTTGGATTGATTGCTTGGGAGAGGGTTTGTCTGGTCAACCCTTGTGAAATCCTTAAGTATGGAGATGAGAATTGTCTTGAGAAGTAGGAGGGCAAATTTTGGAGTATAACAGTAATCAACCTACAATACTCATCAGAGTCATCTAGCATCACTCACTTCCTAATTTATTTATAACCCAAAGTAAAGAGAACTACTATATCATCTCGGCGGCAATCTCTCAGCCAACCTCAACAACACAACAAACATCCATATTACTCATATCAACGATCTCTCAACCGACATGGAAGTATTAATCTTTGACACCCGTAAAGATTTTTAGATCTAAATCTATCTCTAGAATTCATAAAATAATAGATAATAATACTAGATAAGAATCTAAGCAGTATATCTCTATAACAATCCAAATCCCTAACATAGAGTAAAAATCTAGGACAATAATCAACAAAGATTTGTAAAGCAAGTTTAATATAACGCCATGGGTGACAAATATACATGAGTTAAGAGAAAATATACACACAAAACTCAACTAATGAATAATACACAAAGAAGAAGAGAAATGAACCACAAATCTCCCAGGTTGTCAACGTCGATCGATGAGAAATCCACCTTCGAATCATCCGCGTGCAAGCTCCATAGTTGTTTTCTAAGCTCTCTAGACCAAAAAATGATGTTGATGGTGTTGGGAGTCAAAAATACTCAACCCTTAACCTAAAAAATGTGATTTTTACCCTATTTA
The DNA here is from genome assembly GCA_021764765.1 of Vicia sativa. Taxonomy (NCBI): domain Eukaryota; kingdom Viridiplantae; phylum Streptophyta; class Magnoliopsida; order Fabales; family Fabaceae; genus Vicia; species Vicia sativa. The sequence continues at coordinate 13,546,367 of CM038796.1, forward strand.
AAGAGTCTGGAAATTGCAGACCACGCTTAGCCCCAAATCGGGCGTTGTGTTGTCATGAAAAAAATTGAGCACTTGTTTTCGCCATAACATGAGAATCGTAACTCCATTTTTTTGCCTGTTTTGAAGCGTTGGAAATCTTATTCATTGTCCTATCTAACCATGACAAGATATAAACCAAATTGTTTTTTTATTCTTTGATTTTGAGCCTTATTCATTGATGAGTTGCTCAAAATCGTGCGTTTGAAGTCGTGTCTTCGACACTTTATTGCTCATGCTCCAAATATGCATCAATACCTACAAAATGAATAAAAAACTATCAAACAATATATTATTTTGCACAAAAATATGATTAAAGTCAATATGTACAAATACACGCACAATTTGAGATTTATTCAAACAATATTAACAAAAAGTATTGAAAAGTGCAACCAAACTACTACTCAAAATATAGATATTTTTCACTTATCACATGTAGGATTTTCCCATCGCTTTTTCCTATTGCCAGCGACTCAATATGATTTATAACCAATTGAAAAATGTTGTATCCCCCGTCTCTAATCAACAAATTGTTTTTTAACTTGTTTTCGGCCTCACTGATGCATACAAAGGGGTCGGAACATTGATTCATCAGAGTGACCCTTTTCCCCAATTTTATCAAGCCCAATCCATGTTTATACTTCAAGAATCTGACCAAATTAAATGGCCGACACTGAAGCACAGACAACCATGGTTATGACACAACCAAATGACCTTGTTAAACATTTCCACTATAATGACACAAGCGACAATAAGAGGAACAACTATTGCAATTCTATCAACAAAAATTTCAATAGTCACGACAAAAACTAAAGGCTTAACCCACATAGTGGCAGACATTGTAGTGGCCAACCATCCCTGCATTCCAACACCTCACCTTGCCAGCCTCATCACGCTCCTTGGAAGCAATATCTAAGGGGATGAATGTCACCTCCATGGGGACTCCTTCCTTGTCCATATTCTTCTTATCAAAGGGATTACCCGGTTGATCATCTACATCAACCAAGGTTATTGGGTCAACATCCTTAGATTATGTTACTGACACATCTTCTCTAGCATCCATGGACATTGAAGTCTCCATGCATAACACGTCCCTTAATTCACCCTGATGGTCAGTGGTATATGGATACTAGTGTAACCTCTCATATGACGACATCAGAAAGTTATATCTCGTCTTATTCTAATAAAATAAATTCAAATCAAAATATTATTGTTGGCAGTGGACAACAATTTTTAATTTGTGGTAATGGACTATTAACCATTTCTACACCTTTACAATCTCTAAAATAACGTAATGTCCTACATGCTAACAAAATTATTAAAAAATTAATTTTTGTGCAACGTCTCACTACAGACAATAATGTTTCTATTGCTTTTGACCCTTTTGAATTCTCTGTAAATGATTTTTAGACATAGACGTCACTAATTAGAGGTGATATTATTGGATATCTATAGTATCACTAACACTTATCCAATATTCAATCTATTTACAATTGTGGCTTTCACTTCCAATTTATGGCAGTGTCGCTTAGGGCGCCTGAGTTCCTTTGTTTTGTGATCTCTTAGCAAAAAATAAGTTCATTAGTTGTAACAAATTTACTTTATATTTTATTTGTGACTCTTGTGTTTTTGGGAAACATGTTAAATTTCCATTTTATGCTTCTCAATCTCATACTTTGATGCATTTTGATATCATGCATATTGATTTATGGACCTCTCCTATTTTAAGTAAAATAATTGGTTAATCACGTGTATTTTTATAGTTGATACAATTGTGAAGTTGATTAATAATATAAACTTATATTTGTATTATAAAATAAATTTAAAAAATAATATTATTTCAATAAAAAATATGTTTCACCGTATAAATACAATAAACAGTATATGATGTAAATATTTGATGTCATTTGTGATGTCAACATAACAATCCTCTTTAATTTACTCCCACTAAATATGCTCTTAATAAATACAAAATATTTTTACCAATAGTTTTTTAAGAAAACATTAATTTAATAGGAGAAATATTTTAAATTATACCTAAAACAAATGTTAAATTATTTTGAAGCCATGTTCTTGATGACTAATATATGGACAGATGGCACCCTTAAAAAGATGGATTTTGAAACCATGTTCTTGATCCATCATTGTTTTGATGTGAACACTTTTGAAAAGGTTCCAAATGCAATTACATCAAAGGAGACGTGGGAATCTCTTGTGAAGTACATTAGGGGTGGCGAAAAGGTAAAACTCAAGCTCTAAGAAGATAATTTGAACGTGGCAAAAGGAGCTAGCAAATTAGAAACAAAGAGTTTTTGAGAAAATTATCAAAGACTTTTAACCTAGCAAATTAGAAATAAGAAGTTCTTATTTTTATCAACAAATTTCAAGAGTTGTTCTAAAAATGTTCTTCTCACCTATCAAATTTACCAAAGCAACAAAGTGGAGAATTCATACAAATTTTGAAAAACATACTCTAAAGTGGAGAGTTCTTCTAAAAATATACTCTATTATATTTTCTACCTCTTCACTTTAATCACTTCCTCTTTCAACCACATCAAAATTGTCACATAACTTCTTCTAAGGAGCAATTCAACCTCTTTCTCCATCTCAATCTAAACAACAATCTTTTCTCCACCAACTCCCTCTTCTTCAACAAATCCTTTTTTTTTTTAATCTTCATCATTGAAATTAAGTGTTCTTAGTTTTCCACTTCATTTTTTTCTGTAGAAATTTGAATTATTTTTTACCATACATATCATGTGAATTAGGCCACGGCAACTGATTCTGATCTTATTACAGTCTTGTTGTTTGTAGAATTCTTATTGGTTTCTGAATTTCTAGCACTTCTTTTTGAAGAAATTTTCCAACCTTTTTCTATGGACTCATCAATCTCCATCTGTTCTAGTCTACACTCTTTGCTACAAAATGGTGTGTTCCCTCTGCAAATTTCACAATCCAAAAATTCATTCAGTATTATATAAATCTCAATAACAAATTATAAATTCTCCAAATAATTGTAAAAGAAAAATTCTCAAATCATCCAAATAATTATTTTATCTTTTTTACTAGATCTCAATTTTACAATGAATCATTGTAAAAGATAACGTTTTTTCTATGGCCCAAATGAAATTAAGTGTAAAAAATTATACTTTTATGAATAAAAGGTAAAAAATTTATTTGGGTTATGACTAAAAGATCAATTAAAATTGAAAATTGAGGTGACTAATTAATGAACTAATTTACCTGTACATAAAGATGTCTTTGTTTTGGCCAATATGTTTTCTACAAAGAGAACAAGCTTGGAGGAAGTGAGGTTGATCATAGAAATCTTCACTTCCACCATAATAAAACATGCTAGATTTTGGAGAAGGAATTGAAGAAGAGAAAGAATAGTTAGAAGCCATATATGGGCGAGTTGAGAGACAGGAGGAGTTGGAAAAAGCAGGGAGAAGAAATGAAGGAAAATGGGGAATTATATAACGAGAGGGTCACACAAAATGGACGGTATAGAGTAGAGTACATAGCATAGTATATTAGTATATATTAGTATATGGTATGATGATAATAATAATAATAATAATAATAATAATAATAATAATAATAATAATAATAATAATAATAATAATAATAATAATAATAATAATAATAATAATAATAATAATATAATAAAGCTTGAAACCAAATCAAACAAAAAAAAACTATATAATAAAGCTACACACAAATCATGATCTTTTGGTTTTTGTACAAAAAAAAAATTTATTGATATTAGTCTCCATATGTATTAATAACAATATTAATAATAATAATAATAATAATAATAATAATATTAATAATAATAATAATATTAATAATATTAATAATAATATTAATAATATTAATAATATTAATAATAATAATAATAATATTAATTATAATATTAATTATAATAATAATATTAATAATAATAATAATAATATTAATAATAATAATAATATTAATATTAATAATAATAATAATAATAAAATTAATAATAATAATAATAATAAAAATAATATAATAATATTAATATTAATAATAATATTATTATTATTATTATTATTATTATTATAATAATAATAATAATAATAATAATAATAATAATAATAATAATAATAATAATAATAATAATAATATATAATAAAGCTATTCATAAATCATTGGCCCTATTATCTTCTTTCAAGAAAATGTCAGTGAAAGATTTTAATTAAAAAATAAAATCATGTTACCAATTTTATATTTAATTACTTTAGAAATTTCATTCAAACTTGATTTTTGTAAAATTTATGTTATCAATTTCAATCTAACTTTTTTAATAAGAGTTTCATTATTTGTGACATGCAAGTGAATTTCTTTTTATGAAATGTCATTGTTATATCAAACTTATACTAATGCTTCTATACTTTTTTATTTCATACACTTATACAAATTCAAATAATATACTATTACATTTAAAAATTATGCTTGATATTTTTTTGACATCTAAATTTAGATGTCAAAATATCATTTCTCTCGTTAATTGTTAATATTTATATTTGTTATAGGTTCTTTTTATTTATTTATTTCTTTATGTTTTTTATTTTAATAAATATTTCATCAAAATAATTCTAACCAGACAAATTATGCGGTATTTTACTATGAAAGTTATAATGATAAAAGACTAAGAGGATTTGCACACTAGAATTTGAAGAAAAGAAAAATTGCAAGATTGAGCGTAATAACGTCACACAAGATTTGCAAAGCGACACAATTTGGAGTATGAAAGTAACAATTCATCATTAGAAATATCACAACGCTTAAAATAAGAAATGCAACACAATTTTTAAGATCTCAGTGCCACATCACCAACATCGCAGAATCAAGGTGCAACATTAGGGTAGTGTGGCACGATTTTGCGAGAACATTAATTTTTTTTCTATAAATCGCCAAATAAGTTAAGTTGTTAGTTTCTAATTTTAGGAGAGAATAGGCATATTTTGAAGCATTATTGCATAAAAGAAGGAAATGAATCAAAGGGTTTAATTTTATCCCTCATCGTTTACAATGTATAATTGTTTTCTTTACATTGAATTTCTAATGGATCTCTTAAGGATGAATGACTATCTCTCTTAGATTAAGTTCAAGCAACATAAATTTTCCTATGTTAGTGTGTACCATGTGATTCGTTTAGATTTGATGTTTGCAATAATAAATCTTTTATCATTATTCAAATAATGTTTTGTGTTTAATGTTGTTTACTCCCGTTGGCAAATTTGGGGGAATCAAGTTATATAGCATAGATAACACTATTGTAATTCAATATTATTGAGAGGTTGTTTATAAATGTTAAAAGTCCTACATCGGATAATATATAGTCTGAACATGTGCTTATAATTGGGGGCAATACTCATCCTATAAGCTTGTTTTGTAGGATTTGAGCTAGGTCAAATCACATTTCTTAACATGGTATCAAAAGCTTCATTTAAGATCCGGTGGGCCACCTGATATCAGATTTTCACTATTGGGCCACCCACTGTTTATTTCCACGCTCCAGTTGTCCAGCCCCGAGCGTGAAGATGCGTGTTAAGAGTCTTATATTCAATAATATATGGCATGGACATGTGCTTATAATTGGTGGCAATCCTCTCCATACAAGTCAATTTTGTAGGATTAAGTTAATTCCAACCATATTTCTTAACAATAATCACTAGATATAGGGATATGCAGTTGTGGCATGTGTATTTTACGTTCGATTAACCTTCATTGGTTGCGATTTTGCCTAAGATATTTGGGGATTGTACTCATACGAAGCGGGTTATGGTGAGACATCATGCATAACGATCTTGTAAAATAGTCGTGATATAAGAAGAATCATTATAGGTTCACACATGAATTAACCACTTGAAAAATGACAAAGGATTAAATGGGAAGAAAGACTTAATCATTTCTCTAATTTGAATTTTCAACGTTAGTTAGTTTATTTAATTTTTATAATGACTGCACTACAAATCCTATTACCCTATATGTACCCCGCCTTTTACTTTATATCATTTGTTTACCAGATATCAAGCATAATAAGCTTAATTTTGTAGATGTTAAAATAATATATGTGAAATGATACTTTCACTTATCACTTGTGAATTTTGGGTGATACAAATTATACTAAATTTGCACTTTTATTTCAACAAAATGACGCAGTTGATGGAGATTTTTTATTACTTCAACAAGGAATTCGAAGCATCGGATTATCATACTTGATATTAATTGTATTTGATTTTTATGATGTTATTTTTTTGGTTTTATTTAGTTTAGATTTTATTTTATCTAGTACTACTGAAGGTATATATTAGTTTAGTTTTGTGTAGTACATGGTCGAGAGAATAAAATTTAATATGGGAAAAGTAAGGTGAGATGTCTTCCCATTTTAATCGAATGCAAGTCCAATTGGATGCAATAATCAAAACATTTCAACCTAACAACAACATGAATGATAAGATCTGATGTGTTTTTACTATGGAGAATGATAAACTTACATCAAATCATACACTTACACCCTACATTGTACCATAATAAACATAATTATCAATTTTTTATTACTTTTTATCTTTTTTTGAAAATTGTGCAAGACTAAAGGAAATGCATACATACAATGTAGATGGCATACAGTGTAGTAAAAAGGTGTAATGATAGCATAGCTCATTTACTATAGTAGTGGCCATGAGACGGACTAGTGAAATTTTTAAGGATTCTTAAAAAGGGAAGAAAATTTTGTGGGCAACTATCAAAGAGACACCCCCATTCCAAATACTTACACTCATATGTTTGGTTACGAGTTTCAAGATCATAAACAACAAGAACTAAGAAATTCTCCATTTTGGAAAAAAACTTGACACAACTTGTGAACTTTTGACAAACAACTTCAAAATTCTTATTGATATGTAAAAGAAGGCAAGAGAATATGAGATTTGACATTATATAGAATTGAGGAATAGGTGAATTCTTGAAAGTTAATTTGAGGAGAGTAAGAAGAATAAAGTGAGCAAAAAGAACTATGAGCCATTGTTGACTGTTTATTGAGAAAAAATTGTTTAGGTCAACGCAAAGAAGAAGAAGATGAACAATGAGCTAACATTTTGTGGGATAGAAGGTTGACATTTTTTCATGTGTGTCATTGTCTTAATAATAACGTTAATTAGCACAAGTTAAGAAATGAAATGTAGAATATTCATCTTAAAAGTCGTATATTTAATTTTTTTTACTTAATTACAATTTTGATCCATCAATTTTAATTTAATCACATAATTAATCTTCTGTTTACATTTAAACAATTTTGATTTCTCTTTCTTAAACTTACACTCAAAATTGATGGTGTGTTTAATTTTTTATAATGTGTTGCTCTCCTGTCACATTTCAAAAAAATTTCTATGTGATATCATGTCATGTTTCATAAATGACACTACATCATTAAAAGATATACACAATCAATTTTGAATGTGAATATGTAAAAAGATAATCATAATGTTTCGCATTTGAAACAGGGTGAGCACTTTTGGAAAGTTTGTGGCAATGATATTTTTAATGTTGTTCTGCAGTGGATGGACGGTGGATCTTTTCCCATTTTTATTAATGATACAAACATTTTCCTTATTCTTAAGTGTGTCAAACGCAACACATGAGGGATCTTAGAACAATTGCATTATGTAATGTAATTTACAAAGTTTTTTCAAAGACATTTCCTAATAGATTAAAAAGTTGTTTAGTAAAATGTGTATCAGAGGAGCAATCTGGTTTCATTGAGGGCCGATCCATTCTAGATAATGTCATGATTGAGTTTGAAACTATTCATGCCCTTATGATAAGGGTGACTGAAAAGAATACTCAATTAGCTTTGAAGATTGACATTAGTAAGGCTTATGAAAGAGTAGATTGAGGTTTTTTTGATAGTATGCTTAGGAGGATGGGTTTTTCAGAGAGGTGGATCCATTGGATGATGATGTGTGTCATTTCGGTTCAATATTATGTGCTTGTGAATTCTGATAGTGTTGGACCTATTAAACCAGGAATAGGACTACGACAAGGAGACCCACTATCTCCTTATTTGTTTATCCTTGTCTCAGAAGGTCTTTCTGCCTTTATTAAAGGGGTGGTAGCTCGGGGTGACATCCACGGGGTCCAAATTTGCAAAGGGACCTAGCGTGTCCCATTTGCTTTTTGCTGAAGATTGTTTTTTTTGCATGTCTAATTTAGATGAAGTGCGTAGCCTTATGAAAATCCTGAACATTTATGTTGAAGCTTCAGAACAAGAGATCAACTTAACAAAATTAGAAGTCTTCTTCAGCCGTAATTTAAGCAAAGATGCTAAGGAGGATTTAGCTAAAATCATGGGAGTTCAACATGTTTTGGGCACACGAACTTACTTGGGCCTTCCTTCAATTATTGGAAGGAGTAAAATAGCCACTTTTGCCTATGTGAAAGACGATTTGGAAGCGGATAAATTATTAGAAAGGTAGATCCCTCTCCAAAGCAAGAAAAGAAGTTATGATTAAGTCAATGTTACAATCCATCCCGACCTATATTATGAGCATTTTCCTCATGCCGGAAGCAGTGGTGAAGGACATTGAGAACATGTTGAATTCCTTTTGATGGGGAGGAGGAGGTAATAATAAGAGTATAAGATGGATGTCGTGGGACAAGTTAGGTAGTGCTAAGAATGATGGTGGATTGGGATTCCGAGATTTTAGAGCCTTCAATATGTCTATGGTAGCTAAACAGGGATGATATATTCTTTCACAACCTCACACTCTAGTATCTAGAATCTTCAAAGCTAGGTATTTTCCTCGTTGCTCTTTCTTTAAAGCTAATTTGGGTAATAATCTGAGTTTTGTGTGGAAGAGTATTTGGCAAGCCAGGAAAGTGTGAACCCTTGGATGCATGTAGAGAATTGGAGATGGTAGTAAGATCAAAGTTATGTATGAGTCTTGGCTTAGAGGGTTGGGAGATGGATGCTTGATGGGTCCTCAAAATCAAGGTGCATATGATATACAGGTTAAAGACCTTATGATGTCTAATAGTAAACATTGGAATGAAATAATCATCAGAGAACTTTTTGATGTTACAATTTTTGACAACATTATTAAGGTACCTTTGGTGAAAGATGTTATGTAGGATAAACTGATTTGGAAGGAAGAGTGAAATGATTTGTATATTGTGCGTTCGGGTTAGAGACTTTGGAGGCAATCCCAGTGGAACAATGAGACGGACATAATAAAAATCGATTGGAGGAGTTTATGAAATATATCAGTACCACATCAAGTGAAACATCACTTATGGAGAATCTGTAGAGATTTCTTACCGACTAGATCTAGCTAGACTCCGTCTTCATCATGTTCAATGTCCATTATAGTGTCAGTTGTATGGAAATGATCATGAGGATGATTGGCATGTCTTATTTGGGTGCACAGTTACAAACCAATGTTGGAAGGAAGTAGGATTAGATTGCAGCTCGACAAAACCAAGACACCGTGAATCTTCAACAATATTCGGTTCAACGGCAAGCTCCAGATCCTGGATGGCTTAAATGTAATGTTGACGCTGGTTTTAATAGGATTTAAGGTACCACTAATATGGGTTGGTGTGTTTGTGATCATCTTGGTAGATTTATTATTGTAGAAGCATCTTGGGACATCGACAACCATTCTATCCTAGAGGCGGAAGTCATGGCTCTTTCTGCAGTAATACAGAGTGTTATTATTTTGAATTTGCATAATGTTATCTTTAAAAGCAACTCTCAAAAGGTGGTCCAAGCTCTCCACTCCAATCATAGGGATAGCTCAGAATTTAGTTTAATTATTATGTCTTTAAACAATGTGCTCCATTCTTTTCCCGATTTTGAGATAAAGTTTATTAAGCGCCAAACAAATTCAGTTGCTCACTCGTTAGCGAAGACGGTCAATTCTGAGTCTAGGCGTAGTATGTTTGACATGATTTCTCTTTATATTGAACAATATTTGCTTAATCATATGAATTAATTTTGCTTTAGTCACAAAAAGAATTTAATCAAATTTTGTCAATTTTTTTTAATCAAACTTAACTTTTTAAAATCAAAATAGCATACGGCTATTTATGGCACATCAGTGAAACTTTAACTAAAAATGTCCGTCTTATTTTAAAATTATATATAACTTTTTAAAAGTGAAAAATAATGTTTTTTTATTGTGCCAGAAAAAATATTTTATTTTGAATTTTCCTATATTTCAAAAATAGTATATCTACTACAATATTAGTATTTTTTTTTTTTACTTTTCATTACTATATCATCGTTAATTATTTATTTAGTCAACTATTTTACTAATTAAAACTAATAAAAATATTCTAATAAATGATACTACATTTATTATAAAAATGATTAAAATTTTTTATTTTAGTACCATTCAATAAAAAAAAATCAATTTTAGGACACGAGTTAGCAAAATACATATTAATTTAAAAATAATAAATATCTCTCTCTCTTTTATAATATACTGTAATAAAGAATAAATAATATATTTGCACATTAATAAATTATCTTAATAATACTAATAAGTTATAGATAGAATACTTTTTAATATAGATAAAATGTTGAAATATGTTAGCATAGGAATGTTGTCTAATACTGTATTGAAATAGCATAAAATACATGTGAGATTTATTGAAGTTTCCCATTAAGAATTTGTTAAAATACAGAAAATGAAAATGATGTAACTTGACTAGAGAGTTTGTGAGTATTTGTTTTGTCAATTCATGTTTTTGCTAACAAGTTGAAAAAAGTAAACCTGGAGCTGACGAGGCATGGGACCCATGAAAACGAGAAGCCGACAAAGACATGCAAATGTGGGACCCATTCAACTGTTGTTTTTTGCTCACCTACGGGTCCACTATACAACTGCCCGTATTTCACGGTCAACTATAACCTCTTCAGTTATTGCACCTTACACGTGCGGCCTATTTAGGATCCCACGTGCGAATGTGCTTCTCAATCATACTATAACTTTCTATGGCGGTGAAAACTTGAATTATTTTGTCCATTTTAAAATGAATATTGTTTAAAGTTTTTATACAAGAACTAATGAATATAATAATATTGTTATAAGACATCGCAGTGTTATTAAATTAGCTCTATTAATATGTTGAAAGCAGTGTACAGACTCATAATTAAAAGATATAATTAAAAAAATGAAAAGTATAGTTACGTTAAAAAGTGAGAATGACATTCATTTTAAAATAATTTATTTTTCTTAAAACGGCATTTATTTTAAAACGAAAGATTATTTTACTTTTAAGTTTTTAACTCAAATTCTACTAAGTACTAATCATTTTTATGTTAGATCAGTTTAGATTCTCTGAACCGCAAAATCGGATTAGTTAATTTATTATATAAATTAAATTGACTAAATATTAAAAACAAAACAAAAACTAAACACCATTCATTCTCATTCTTTTTTTTTTTCTTTTCACTTTTACCTTAACTTACAAATTGTGATACAAATTGGCCCACCTTTGAAGTGAAAGAATCACCTTTCAATCGGATATGAAAACCGTTTTCAACATGCGTGACTTGGAGATAAGTGTCGACAATCGTATTCAATCTCATCAAATGAACATGTTGTTATAGAATTGAAACCGAATCTAATGTTCACTTATATACAAGATGAGTGACTTCTATGGTTAACTATCATCATGTATTACTCATATACTAACTATTTGTAATCCTCAACTAACTAACCTTCAATCAATTCTAACAGTCGAATCTCTAAGAAACAATATGCATCGACCATGGCATGTTTTGAGATATCCTAGTTCTCTACATGCTGCAAATAAAGATCTTGACATTTCAACATGGTTGGACAAACCAACCGTGATAAAAATTGATTTATTTTTTATTCAAAAATAGAATAAAAAGGAAGACGCCATTATAATATAAAATAAATTACAAATTTGTAGCCGTATGGATTTAAACTCGTGAGTAGAATAAGCTTTTCTCAAAGTTAATAATTCTAACTTTGATAATATATAAAATATTTTTAATTTAAAAATAAAAAATATGAAGACCTCTGCTTTAATACTATCACAACGGTTTGTTTCACAAATTTGGTGAAAATTTCGTCATAGTTATACCGGGAAACTATCAATCCTACATTTATTTATTGTAATAAAGCAAAGGACATTTTGATTTTGCTTATAACCTAAAATAAAAATAGGATAAATTCCTAACATCGAGCACTAAACATCATACATGATTACCAAGATACAACAGAAAACAACTCAAAAAAGTAAAATTATGATATAGGTGATAGTAGGGGTGTTCAAAACCAAATCAATCCAATAGAAAACCGCAAACAAAACCAAACCAAATCGAAAACCGCAAAAAATCGCATTTGGTTCGGATTAGTTTGGGTCATTTTTTAACAAAACCGCATGATTTGGTTCGGTTTGCGGTTTGTATTTTGTAAACCGAACCAAACCGAATTAAACTGCATTATGTTACAACCTATATTTTACTTAACTCGCATCTAACCCAAACCTAAATCTATTATACATTAGCCTTATGATTATAGACAATTTTCTCATCTTTACAGTTATAGTTTCAATTTCAATCTTCTTAAATATCTCCTAACATTATCACTTCATCTTCACCACTTATATCTTGTCTCTTCTTATCTAATCTCTACTCTCTTATATTGTTTCCTTTGCACGTTCTTATTTTTTATGCAATTTTTCTCTCTTTCAATTTCATTTTATCGCACATCTTTATCTCTAATCTCTCCTCTCTTATGTTCTTTATTTTTCATCTTCACTAATTTCTCATCTCTTCTACTTTTTTTGTTTTATTATAATATTTTTTATATTGTTTTATGCTATTATTTTATGTTTATTATTTCACTTTTGTCTAATCTAACTTTTACATATTAAATGAAAAGTTATTGTCCAAATATGATTAGTTTTTTGGTTATTATTTAGTAGTGTATCATGTATGAATGACCAAATACAAAGTTATGTTGTCATATATATGTAAATGTATGACTCAACAAATTATTTGTAAAAAACCGAACCAACCGCACCGAACCAAACCGCATTGGTTTGGTTTGGTTTGGTTTGATTTTTTTTCTAAAAGTCAACCGAACCAAACCAAACCGCATGCCTTTTTCTCTCGCGGTTCGGATGATTTTTTGCATCAAAACCGCCCAAACCGCACCGCGAACACCCCTAAGTGATAGTAATTGAGGAAATGAGACTCTTGATAATAACCTCAATCACATTAATATGTGTCATAGGAAGATAATAACATACCTTAATGATTTGGTCTATTGATTAGAATTTGAGATAGTCTGGAGAGAGATGATGATCCTTCGTGTAGAGATTGATGGAGAGGAGGGGGTGTACCTGCAAGACACTCCGATGCTAAATTAAGAAAGTGATCAAAGAGGTACAAGAAATGTATTAGGGTTATTAGAGTGAATAGTGGATACGTGAGGGTTTACATAATTTTCCATGAAGCGTAACCATTGGTTGCTATTTTTGGGCCTAGATATGAGGTCCCGTGGAAATAGGCAACCATCAAGACCTGGTCAAATTGAGCCTTATTTCCCGAAACGAGCCATTATGTCGGCCAAGAAGCCGCTAGCGGGAAGAGGCGCATGGGAATGGTTCCTTATCACCTGTTTGATTGTAGTCGAGCAAATGTCTCGAGGCCTATCCAGGCCGAATCCCTCGAAAATCCTCTATTGTACTCGCTCGGTATTAGACCCATCAGTGGTAAGTGAGTATGTGGTCCAATAGCCTTTTGGGGTGTCTAGAAACACTTAATAATCATGAGCATCACCTCAGTCAAATCATATGATTGTCTAAATATGAAGGAAATTTTACTTCATACCTCTGCAAGTATACTCTCATCCCTACAAAATATGAAAATGTCAAATTTATTGGTTTTAAATTTAGAGTTTTTTTTTAATTGGAGATGGGACAAGGGCATCCAGAAAAATGGTTCCACTGTCACCTGCAAACCACAACACGCCGACGAGGCAATTAACAACCGGAAACCATGAGGAAACCACAATCTATTCAGATGTAGCAAGTTCAAGCACAGCAATAGAGCAATTTGGAGAAGGAAAGAAAGATACCGAAGAAAACCTAATCTTGAAAGAATGGAGGCCAAAGCCTAAACCTCTAGAAGAAAGTAAGATCATTCAACCTTCTGTCACTAATCCTACCTGCTCACCTGATCTGGGAAAGAGGATGGAAAACTATTAACAACAAGCGTCGAGACAAGGGGTATTAGAAAATGTGGAGTAGTTCTAAAGCCAGATAAATATCATATTGAAAGTCCTGCCTCCTAATATCTCAGACCATGTTATGCTCTACACAATGATCAGGGTCCCGAGGAACTATAAGAAGACTCAATTTAAATTTATCAACAATGCTACTAGTTTGCATGGTTATGATGAGATTATCTCCAACAGTCGGAGAGAACCTCTGGATGGCAGGTCCATGTTTGTTCTTTGGAGCAAGTTGAAAAGATTGCATCCCATGATCAAAAAGTTGTAAAACAATCTTTTATGAAAGAAAAAAAATTATATATTATATGCCTAAAAATATATATTTGGCAAGCACCTTAATTTAAAGTTTTAAACCTAAAAAAAAAACTTTAAAAATATTTGATTATAAGTAATTTCAAATTATAAATATTTTTTAGCTCGATTTATTTTAAATCTTTAAATACGCTGAAATGTTGGATTAACTCAGAATATGTGACATAAAAACAACTTTATTATAATAGAGAAAGTATTAGGGGAAAAAGTAGGGTAAGAACTACACATTTTTGCCTTTAAATTTTTGAAAAAAAAAAAATGAAAATTCTAAAATTTATTGAAGTTGGTGACAACTCCGTTGAAAAGGTTAAAGATATGAGATGACATCTCATATCTTTTCCCACATTTTAATGCTACAAAATTGGGTTATTGCATGGCCATTTTGAGTTTTGATCATAACTCCTTGACACAGAAAGAATTAGAGAGAGAGAGAAGGGAGAAGAAAAGATTGAACAAAAATATTAATAATAATCTAAAGCCTTTCTTTTCTTGTTCATTTTCCTTCATTGTGCTCTACTTGGGTTTATAACATTTTCTTCATATAAGCAGGTAGCATCTTGTTCTTTTCTTTTTTCTTTTTAGAATTTTTTTTGTTAATGATAATAAAAAGTGTAATTAGTAAAATTAATGTGATGATTGAAATTGCAATATAGTATTTAAAATTTACAAAACCTCAATGTAGTTATTAAAACATAAAAAATTCAATTATAATAGTTTTTTGTATTAGACAATTTCGCCAATGAATTTTTTCTAAAAAGACTAATGTATCGAAAGATTTTGAATTTTAGATATTGTTTTAGAATTTCGATAATTTGATGAACTGAATTGTCTGAAATTATGAAATTTGAATATTAAATCGATAATTTACTATTAAAAAAATCTTACCAAGTTGCAATAATTTGAAATGACTAATGTGCAAAAATTATTTTTCAGGTGATATTCAAGAATTTGAGAGCCTAACCAAACAAGTGAAATTATTGATCCATAAAAGAAAAGAAACAATGTCACAAAGCACATTAAGAAGAGCCATTGGAGCAGTGAAGGATCAAACAAGCATAGGCCTAGCAAAAGTTGGAAGCAGTTCTTCACTAGGTGATCTTGAAGTTGCCATTGTAAAAGCAACAAAGCACTCGGAAAATCCAGCGGACGAGAAACACGTTAGGGAGATTCTAAGCCTAACGTGTTACTCGCGCGCGTTCATTAGTGCTTGTGTCAACACTCTTGCTAAGCGTTTGAGTAAAACGAGTAGTTGGACGGTTGCTTTAAAAACACTTGTTTTGATTCAAAGGTTGACATCGGAAGGCGATCCTGCTTATGAACAAGAGATATTCTTCTCAACTAGATGCGGAACTCGACTTCTAAACATGTCTGATTTTAGAGACAAGTCTAAATGTAATTCGTGGACTACTCTTCGCTTGTTCGCATCGCGTTGTATCTAGATGAAAGACTCGAGTTTAAGATGCAACATAGGCGCGGAAGAAGTGGTAGGTTTTCGATGATGAAGACGATGAAGAACAATCAAAGGAAAAAGATGGAGAAATTATTGTGAAATCAATAGAATTGTGTGATATGCAGACTGAACAACTCTTTTCCAAAATGCAGCATTTGCAGTTGTTGCTTGAGCGCTTTATGGCTTGTCGTCCCACAGGTAGAGCAAAGACTCATAGAATTGTGATAGTTGCACTCTATCCAATTGTGAAGGAAAGTTTTCAAATATATCATGACATTACACAAATACTAGGTATCTTCATTGACAGATTCACCCAGATGGAAATACAAGAATGTTATAAGGTGTATGACATTTTCTGTCGCATAGGAAAACAATACGATGAACTCGACTTGTTTTATGTCTGGTCTAAAAGTATTGGAATCGGACGTTCTTCTGAGTATCCACATATTGAAAAAGTCACAACAAAGAAGTTGGAACTCGTTGATCAATTCATCAGAGAGAGGTCATCGGTAAAAGAGAAAATGAGTACACAAGAAAAACCGAAAGAAGAAGAAGAAGAAGAAGAAAAAGAAGTAGAAGTAGAATCGGATATGAATGAAATCAAAGCACTTCCGCCACCGGAAGGATTCAATGAAGAACCGATAAAGGAAGTCGTGAAAGAACAAGAACAAGAGATAAAGGAAGAAAAAATAGTTCAAACAGAAGGTGATTTGTTAGGTTTAGGAGAAGATATGATGACAAAACAAAATTATAATGAAAACAAACTAGCATTAGCATTATTTGATGGTGAATTATCAACAACAAAAACAACAAGTCAAGCTCTTCCATGGCATGCTTTTGATGATGAATCTGATTGGGAAACATCACTAGTGCAATCAAGTAGTAACTTACCAAATCAGAAACCATCATTAGGTGGTGGATTTGACACATTGTTGTTGGATAGCATGTATGAGCAATCATCAACAAGAAATAATGTAGCAACAATGCAAGGAGTGAATGGTTATGGAAGTGCTAGTAGTGTTGCAAGAGTTTCGGCAGCGCCAATGTTAGCGTTGCCGGCGCCGGCGCAACAAATATTGAGGAATGGTTATGAAGATCCATTTGCAGCATCAATGGGTGTGGCACCACCGGCTTATGTGCAAATGTCAGAGATTGAGAAAAGACAAAGGTTGTTACTTGATGAACAAGCAATGTGGCAGCAATATGCACAAAGTGGAATGCAAGGACATGTTGGATTTCAAACACAACAACAACAACAACCTAATAATTTCTACATGGGAGGGTATCAACAAAGTTATTATGGGAATTATTATCATTAACTAGGAATAATGTTTTATTAGTTTGTACTAACCTAACTCTTTCTCCCTCTTCTCCCTTCTTTCCAATGTGAAGTAAAACTTAATTGGACAACTATAGAAGAGCTTGTTTGTAAGCTTCTTGCAAATGAGCACATACAAAAGTGAAAATGAAGTCCACTTAGTATAACTTTTTCTTTGAATATAGATTTTGGATTATTAACTATTTGAGATTAATTGGTACGCATTGTTGGTGTAAAAAAATTTATTGCTACGCACTGATGGTGTAAAAAATTTTACACGATCAATACATTACACAGTCACTATATTCCAATTAAATTCTAACTATTTTGTATATATGATTTGAAAGTATATAGGAATGTACGACAATTTTTTTTAATGAAAGAAGTGATTTATATTGAAAATAATTATTTGTTGAATACATAAAATATGACAAACATTCTACATCTAATTCATTTATTATTATCACTTAAACAAAAATTAAGTGTCCACTTGATACCTATTACAAAAAAGGGATTTTGATGTTTAATAATATAGAAACTAATTTCTAAATATTTTTTGATAAAAAAATTAAAAGTTGATTCGGTAGTGTAAAGAAAATCACTTATATTATTAAAAAAAGTTGTTAAAAATAATTTTCTGAAAAAGCTAATCAAAACAACTTCTCTTTTGAAGATCGTATGTATTTCTTATGGTTCTTAAGAATCACAAGGAGTTTTGGGATCAATATGGCTCATTAAAATTTCATTCATCTGCAACACAAAAATGAAACATGTCGAGGTTGCGGACAAAATATGGGTTATTCGATTAAACTAAACAAGCAAAATATGCAAGGTTTATGAAGATGAAATCGTAATGCCTATGATCCAAAAATTTATATCAAGCTTTTGTTTCTGATTTCAATGTCTTGCTCAACTTCCTGGATCTAAATGGAAGCTGTTGAAATATATTATTTTCATCAATTCAGTTTTCAACACAAAATACATGCTGAAAATGTTGTTCAGCAACTTTGATTACACCGAGCAAAAAACCGGGGAAATAAACAATTGAAAATGTAAACTTCAACTACAGTACTTAGCCTGTAAGAGCTGAGTTGAGAGCGCTGTGCACGTCAACTCCAATCTGAGCTTCAGCTTTCTCCAAGTCCGTTGTCGCGGAGTTGAGTTTCTGAGTGAACTCTTGAAGACCCTTCTGCACTAGGTCTGCATCAAGTTGGTTCACTGGTACAGCCTCTACAGCAATAATATCAGCAACAGAGTTTGCATGGATGAATGCGAAACCACTGCTTACAAAATATTTGGTTGTATCAGTCCCTTCTTGTACTGTAAGGACCCCGGGTTTCAATTCTGCTATTGTTGCGACATGTCCTGGGAGAACACCCATCTCACCAGTTGTAGCTGGGATTATAACACTGTCAACCTATAAAATATAAATTGCGTCATTTTCCCAGGAAAGAGGAATTAAGAAATTTGTTTAACATTGAAACCCAAAAAACTATGGAACCAGTGAGGGCAGGGAGATTGCAGCATTAAAAAATAAATTAGATAACCAAATTTGTCAATACAGATGATTACACTTAAATAAATATGTGAAGTTCCCTAGTAATATACTATATTAGGTAATAACCAGCAACATTCCTTCCCAGTGAGGCTTGACCACTAACTTTTTTGACCTACCTCTGCCACTACTATTGGAGTACCTTTCATTCGATCAACTCTTACTTGCGGGTCTTCTTCACAAACCACCAATGAGTTATGATGAGACTCTACCATCTTTTATACCATATAGGGGCTACTTGAATTCTCAGAAATGCTTTTTATTCCCAAACCTGAATACTATCTTGTACGGTGAAATTATGAATACTCATCCATTCAACCACTTTTAAAAAATATATTAAAGCTAAAAATAGCACAATTGAACCATGAAGCCAGTTTTAGATGAAAAATGTTCAATGAAAGTTTCAAAACCAAGTCCTTAAAAGAGATGTTTCCAATACCTAAATGTATACGTTACAAAAAAAATCATTGCCCGGATATAAAGATCATAAAACCAAGATGGCAGTTGAAAAATGGTCAAGTGTTCAAATTGAAATGTAAACTAACAAGGCTACCCATTCCAAATATTACTAAAATAGATTAATGGAAAGTGTATCCAGTTAACCAATGTTAAGCCCAGTAAATTTTGTCGGGCACTTTGGCAACATCCTTTTTTCTATAAATTTTTGAGGAAGTTCAGAATTTCACTAGGTTTTGCTTGGCTATACTATAGCATGATGTACGCTTTTAGATAAAACAAGGGGATGGCATGAGAAGAAAGCAAGGCTTCATGTTCTGTATCACTAAACAATTCCTTCTTCAAGAAATAAGGATAATTAATGAGAAAAACCTGAAACCCTACAGCATTATTTTATCCACGAAATCCTTAACTCTTAACTCTGAGGGTTACTTTATTCCCACAGAACAAAAAACACCAAGTCCGAATGCACGAAATTCTATATTACATTCTAAGAGCAAGGTTACAGGAATAGATGAAAGATGATTCTGTAAGTTGTCAACATGTGAAACAAATGAAATTAATCATTTACCTACTTAACATAAAGACATCAAAATCTTAATAATAAATGAAATAATAAGGTCTTAACACATGACAAATACCCTAGAAAATGGAGCATGTGATAAGAACTAAACATTAAGCAGCATTTTCTAGACATGAAGATAACAATCTCCACATAGAAAATTAAAAAACAAAACAAATCATCGAACTACATCCTAAAGTCAGTTTTGTATTCAAAATAAACACACTCATTTTAAAAAACGGTCTGTAACAGAAAAAACATGTGCGACAAATCAGTATCAGAAGATGCCGATACAGTTATTCACCTTTTTTTTATGATGAAAACCAAATTGTGGTTGATTCAAACCGCAACCACAATGAGTATCACAACACCTATACCTACCCGACCGAAAACGGAAAAGCCTTTAAGCGAACGGTATTTAAACCTTACACACACAATACTGCATCAAATATTGTATCATTTTTTCCCTTGAAGTTAACACACCTATATACACGCACAAAAAATTCTTTTTTCCACTAGTGAAAGTTAACTACATGAATCTAATATCACAAATCATGTGAATTAAATCTCCTAAACAATTTCAACAAAAATCCTTCACAATTGGATCTTAAGCATCAATGAATCCACCCAATTCAAACCGATTTAACAAAAATCTCAAACCACAATTTCGAAAAACGAACAGAAATCAACATGAACAACTACAAAACCGAAGAACAGATCGAAGAGGAAAAGCGATGATACCTCTTTAGCGGCCAATTGAGAATGATAGGGAAGAACAAAATTAACAGTGAGTTTGGTAGGGATGGTGGAAGGAACAGGGGGACGAGTTTTGAGGAATTCGAGCGGCGTCTTAGGTGGATCGATATTGGGGCTAACTTTCCTCCACGCTTCAACGAAGGAGGAGTTGGGGGTGGGGGAAGCCACGTCGGTGGAGAAGCGCCGAGTGGCGGAGGCGCGGGAGAGGAACGTGGATGTGGCGCGGCGGAACATGGTGAGGGTAGGGTTGGATCGCTCGGGCTCGCAAGTCGGAGAGAAAATGAAGAGAGAGAGAAATGAGAAGGATTGCTTGCGTGAGTGAAACCGGAGAGGAGAATAGAATGGTTGCGAAATTGAAAGCAGTGTATGGGCTTTGTTATTCTAAAGCCCGGCCCAATACTGCAAATGGGTATGGCTTACAACTTGGTTGGAACCCGATATATGTGAGAATTTTTCTTGCCACCCCTAAATTTTACTTGTCACTCCACTAACCTATGAAAAAGACCAAATTGTCCGATCAATTTTCACTAGCATATTTTACCAAATTTACAGGAGAGACTGGATTTTTTAAATTGTCAAACGATACTAGAAAGTTTGAAGCGATATCGGAAATTTGACGAAAACAAGTATGTTTTACGATATTTTTGGGGAAATTTCCAGTATATTGTACCGGAAATATTTAAATTTCCGGTATCGCCTACCAGAAATTTCCATATATTCATGTTCTACCCCAAAAATTTCCCTCCTATTTTTCAAGTCAATGCACATCTCCATATTCAAGAGTTCCTCAAGGGTTAACCAGATGGACCCTCTCCTAAGCAATCAACCCACAACTAGGATTTTTATTCTCTCAAGTCAAAGATGAGTTCTAATACCTCAAGTGATCATCATGTCTCCTCATATGTTTCAAAGAATCGCCTTGCCAAGTTTCAAGCCTCATAGCTTAAGTTTGCTCAATTAATTGCTCAGATGGTTGAAAATCAGTTGTATTGGACAAAAAGTCAATTGTGGTCAACATGCAGTCAAACTTCATCATTTTTTGTCAACATAAATATTTTGAAGTCACATTCATCATTTTATCAAGGGTTGATCATGATTCATCAAGAAAGTTCAAGATTTGATCAAAAATCAAAGTTTCTAAATTAGGGTTTTTTATCAAAAGTCAACAGAACTTTGGCCAGGCATAACTTTCACATGCTTTATCAGAAATCTTTCCACCATAGCTCATTTTGAAAAGAATTCAATTATCTACAACTTTGTGTCTCACAAGCTTTGCCCAAAAATGCTTCATTTGAGAGTTATGGATCAAGACATTATAGGTCCTTCTAAAAGTCAATAAAAAGTCATCTTTTTCTAAAGAAGTGTACATGAACATGGAAGCTTCAATGAATATGAAACCAGAATGAGTGCTTAAATACATCTTAAGCTTTCTAAAAAGTCCAAGAACACGTCAAAATGATGAAAATTGAGCAAGATATAGTTGATGCAAGTTTGGAAATTTTGAGAAAGTGTATGAAAGAAATATTGAGCAATCTTGAAATTTTCCAAATGGGCCTACATTTTTATGATTAGAACTTGTTTCTAACATCATCAAGAGGCCCCAAGCCCATCCTTACGCTATGTTCATTTTTATTGTATTATTTTTGATTTTATCCATTAAAAATCAAATTAAATCAAAATAAAATACAAAAATTAGGGATGAGGCGTGCAAGGCTGGATATTTATCATTCTTGAGGTCCAAGTAAGTCACAATAAGCTGGCAAAATCATACAAGGGATGATTGCATGAGATTGAGCAATTTTGGAAGTTTTTCATTTGATTTCTAAATCAAATATTTTCCAATAAATGCAAGATATTTTCACACTTATGCTTAACCTAATTCTCTTGCCCTATAAATACACAACACCTTTAGACATCAAGGAGACGGATTTTGGCAGCCAAGAGACTAGGGTTTGTGTTTCAAAATCTCCAAGTGAAGTTGCACCATCGAGACCCTAATTGCAGCCTTCCTCAAGAGCTTTCAAGTATTAATTCGTGCTCCTGAGGTATTGTAGAGTAAGTATAAGTCCAAAGCCATGGCCAAACATCTCTGAAACGCATGCATCATAAACTCAGTTTGCCTTAAACTTTTAATATTCGTATTTTAAATTTTACTGTGTTTTTGCTTAAACTAACATTACCAATGTTTTCCTGAGATCAAATAGAACAAATTACATTCATCACATGAAGCTTAGAACGCATGAATCATGATATTCCATGGTTAGGGCACGATTTGTCTGTAATTTCGTATTTGTCTTTGCAGGTTGCTTCAGGCCAAACCGATGGCACCATTGAACTTGCAGACCCCGATTTAGGGGGGGTATGCTTTATCCCAAGCTTCGAATTTCAGTGTTTTGCAGGTTCGGAAATTGGTCTCATCGGGGAAGACGAAGTTGACCACCACAGACGGTGGTTGGACCTCCTTCAGATGGCCGCTCGTTTCTGATTAGCCAATCAAAGCCTTAGCCCATCTTGATTGGTTGATTCACGCACACCTAGGGCCCACGCGCACTAACTTTGAAATCTAAGATAAAACGCAAGGAACATATATGATCTAATGGTTTTGATTCGGTAACAGATGAAACAGACAGCTTAGATGGCAAGGCGTTTGTGTTGTAACCCAGGGGGTCCTGAGTTCGAATCTCAGCGTGACCACCCTTTTCCAACCTTTTTCCAATTCTTTTTCTTTTCATATTTTCTCAATTATTTTCTTAATTAACTAATTAATTAACCATTAATTAATAATTAGACATTTAATTAGGTTAAATAATTAAGATTAATGACTAATTATTTTAATTAGTTTAATTTAGGTTAATTAATTTAATTTAAATTTAATTTCTATTATTAATTAAAAACAGTTAGAATTAGGGTTTTCCGATTCACCCGATTTTTCATATAATGATTAGGTTAACTTAATTAGGTGATTCAAGTTTGGACATATATTTTTCTTTTGTTTACATGTATCAATGTTTTGTGTTTAGAACTTAATTCATAGCCATGTTATGTTTCGAAGAAACAATTATTATGTATCTGTGCATGGGTATGTTGAGTTTGAGCCATCCATTTTGTGTTGATTGACATGGTTTAATTTTTGTGATCTTGTTTTCTTGTTGAGTTTTTTACCTTTGTTCGAGGACAAACAAAGAAGGAAGCTGGGGAGAGTTGTTAAGGACCAAAATATAGATATATTTGTAGATAATTTTATGGTCCTTTACAATATCTTTTGTTAATTAATAGTATTTATGATAGTATTTTGATATATTTATGTTTTTATTTAGTTTTGTTGATATACTATTATTTTACCTTGTTTATGTTTAATTTGTAGGTTTTGTTGATTTTACATGGAAGCATGGAATCTAGAAGAGCCCTAGGAAGAAATTCAAGCAATTTTGGGAGAAGAAGCATGCTACAGGTCGCGCTAAGCCCGGCCGTAGCGTGGTTAATTTTTGCTTCAGGTCGCGCTTAGCCCGATCTGGAGGTTGTAGCACCATTTGTGGCGGTTTAAGTTTAAGTGAAGCGCGCTTAGCGCGATGACCAGGCTTAACGCGGTCTGCGGAAATTAGAAATTGTATAAAAGCTTAACTTAGATATTTTTCTCATCAACTCTCACATTTCCACACCAAATCAGAACCTAGGGCAATAAAAACACTATTTTCTTCATTGTAACTCAAAATTATTGAAGAAGATCTTAAATCTTTGCTAGTTTCTCATCCATGTTCATCATCACCACTCCATTTCTTGATCATCAAGCTACCATAAGAATGGATAGTTAAACTCTTTTGTGTCAAGATTAGAGGTAGTTAACCTAACTATTATGTATTTCTTTTGATCTTTTTGTGTATGAAATTGGTTGATGATTAATATATGTTGAATATCTTTTTTTTATTTGCTCTTTTTATGGTTTGGATCACTATTGGAAAATATGTTTCAAACTTGACCTAAGATATTCATCTATTAAGGAACAAATGCTAGACATGAATTTGTGAGTTAGTATTAACTAGTATCATGCTTAAAGATTATCATATTAATAGTTAGGTTGAGACATCATTTAAATATTAACATGATAATACTCACAATATTGTTTAGACATAAATAATATTGAGAGGATACGTGAATATATCGATCATCAACTAGTTCATCCGCTTGGTTAATCAATATATATATATATATATATATATATATATATATATATATATATATATATATATATATATATATATATATATATATATATGAAATCAGGTTAATGAAACTAATCTTGACATGATTTTACCATTTAAAAACAAACCAAAACTCTCTTTAATCCAAACAACACTCTTTGAAAAGAATACTAAACTTGTTTGCATGACATTTTATATTTTTGTGACTAAGAACCAAAACCCCTTTTGTAACTAAATCTTAAAATACACTTGAACTATAGAAATGCGGTGATATCACACCAATCCCTATGGAAAACGATAATTTAAAATACTTGTGGTAGAACATACATACAACAAACACCCATACAAAATACATCAATTCAATTGTGGAGGTTTTGCACAAACCAAACACAATTCACAAACCCTCATCAATGGATAACAATGTAGAGAGGTAAGAATAAAAAAGGTAAGGATCACTCTTTATCCTACAATATTAAGCATCCTTATCATGAATATTCCCCCTACCCCGAATTTATAGAAAAAACCTTGAATCTAAAACTATGGCGGTTCTACTCTTTCTATGATTAGAGTTTCCCAACTTTGTTCACAACTTTTCAAGTATTTTCCAAATTCGAAATATTCCTTCTTTCTCCCCCTTATTTTCTATTAAAAACAAGTCAGGATAATACAGATAAATTGTAGGGTATGGCAACAAAGGAACCAAGTCAGTTACGGGTGACAATGATGGTGAAGGGAATTGTGAAAAGAGGAATAATGAGATTTTAAAGGCAAAACAATTTTTTGTGTTACTTTTTTTATGGGTTTGTTTACGGTGATTTCTCGCAAATAACCGCTAGTCTTCCAATTACTGGTTACTTACAGGATCGACTAGATTGATCCTAGGACATGTGTCATAATTTACGTCTGAGTTAAGTTTCATGTTCATATTCATCGTTTTACAAATTTACATCTTTAATATACAACACAGGAATCTTAAAGTTATTCTTTGAATTTGTCTGATAAGGAAATTCACTGACTAAATAATGTCTAGGCTAATGGTTGACTTCGATTTCAATTAAAATTTTGAAAATTAAATGTAAGATTGTGTAACGTAGAATGAATAAAATGTAAAAGACTTTGACAAACGAAAAATAAAGACTTCTGGAAAAGTAAAGTGTTTGAACGAAATGTAAAGGAAAGTAAAAGTTTCTGGGAAAATAAAGTGTCTGAACGAAATGTAAAGGAAAGTAAAAGTTTCTGAGAAAATAAAGTGTTTGAACGAAATGTAAAGGAAAGTAAAAGACTTAGAAGAAAGAAAATTGTACAGACAAAGTAAATGTAAAATAACTTGAATTTAAATTGCAAGAAAGCATAATGATGATGTTCTATACGTACATGGTATCTGCAACTCTTTTCCCTGAATCACGGTAATTTGAGTATATGAGATTTTCTAGTACCAAAATGAGTACCCCAATTCTAACATTAGAACACCTATTTATAGTATTTCGACCCTAATGGCCCTATTCTAAAATCACGTCACGTTCAAAGCATGCATGCTCTCTTCGTTCACTGACTTCCACGTGTCTTCTACAAATGGCGCCTTTTATTTGAATTTCGAATCTTGCAATGGACTCAGTGAATTTCCCTCTTTCGATTTGAATCACAAATAACCCTTCGCTGGACTGCTTCAGCCCTTTAATTCGAATTCTTATGATTAAAACATAATATTCGAAATCGAAGTCTTTATTGGCCAGATCTCACTCGAAATCGAAAGGCTTTAAAGTAACAATTCTGATTCTTCAACCAATCGTCCTTTAACTCGAAACTTCCTGCTAATTCAGCAAATTTATTCAACTTTGGACCTCATCCGAATAAATATTCCCTTGACATTAAGCATTTCCTTACCAAAGTGATCCTATCAAAATTACCAGCTAACAAGGTTAAATAGATTTTATCCCCATGCCATATGAGTGTGTTTTGGTTTTCCCCCCTTAAATGTTTTTTTCCGCAGACCCACCAAATAAAGATTTCATCCCTTTACACCCTTATCCAAGGTTTTACCTATGATTCTAAGTTAATGGCCTACGTGTAAATTTCAGTTGCCACATTGGATTGTTATCTAGCCTAAGGTTATATATTCCTCTTCTTCTTCATCCAAGAAAGGTGATTACCAGAACCTTCTCCACCAATTCTTCATTTTCTATCATCCAAGTTTCATTCATCATAAAGCTTCTATCGATTTCGTCAACTATGTATGCAACACATGGATCCAAGTAACAGTGGTGGAAGCAGCAATTCCTATGAGATTTCAAGCGTTCGTTCCCAGGTGTGGCTGCTGTCGTCGGCCAATGAAGATGTGGGTCTCGAATCCAGTGCAAAACAAAAATAGGAAGTTTTGGAAATATCGTAATGTCGGGGTAAGTGTCATACCCCAAAATTTTCCCTACATCTCCTCAAGATATCTCATACATCCATACTCAAGGATTCCTCAAGAGTTGATCAGACAAACTCTCTCCTAGACAATCAACCCAAACTAGGGTTTGTTGATTCTCAGATCAAGATGGACTTCCAACATCTCCAATGTTCTTCATGCCTCCTCATATGCTTCAAAGATTCTCCATGTCAAGTTTCAAGCCTTACAAGTCAAGTTTTCTCAGACAATTGCTCAGATGGTTGAAAATCAGTTGTATTGGATAAAAAGTCAACTGTGGTCAACATACAGTCAAACTTCATAATTCTTGGTCAACATCCTCATTTTGAAGTTACATTCATCATTTGATCAAGGGTTGATCATGATTCATCAAGAAAACTCAAGATTTGCTCAAAAGTCAAACTTTCTAAATTAGGGTTTCTAGATGAAAAGTCAACTAAACTTTGACTGATCATAACTTCTTCATACTTTCTCAGAAATTTTTCCACCACCTCTTGTTTTGAAGGAAATTCAATTCTCTACAACTTCATGTCTCACAAGAATGTCCAAAAAATGCTTCATTTGAGAGGTATGGCTCAAAACATTACAGGTCATTTTCAAAGTCAACAAAAAGTCAACTTTTTGTTTTGAAGATATATTGAGCATGGAAACTCCAATTGAGATGAGACCAAAACGTTTGGTTAGAGGACTCTTAGAGCTTTCCAAAAAGTCCAAGAACACTCAAAAATGTGGAACATTGAGCAAGATACACCATTCACAAGTTGGGCAATTTTGAAGAAGTGCACAAAGAGAAATACTTCTAAAAATCAAAAACTTTGCAAATGGGCCTACTTTTTCTTCATCCAAACTTATTCCTCACACCATTAGGAATATTCAAGCCCAATGCCACGAATTTTTATTTTATTTTTCTATTTAATTTGGAATTTATTCATTTAAATACAAATTAAATTTAAAAATAGAGTATAAAATCAAAATTAATTGCAAACTTGATTTTTATTTTTTCCTTGGGATCCAATCAACTCATTAAAAGCCAGCAATTTTCGAAATTTGATGGATATGGCAAGATTGGATTGAAAATTGATCAAAATTTGAAGATTTGATTTTGTACAAAAATCAAATTTGATTGACATTGATCATTGATTAATTCTTTCCCAAAACAACTCTGAATCCTTCTACTATATATACATGATACATACCACACGAATTAGGGTAGAGAATTTGACTCAAGAACCCTATCCCAAGCTCAAAAAAACCGTGGCAAACAAGCAAAGTGCAATCCTATTTCCAGCCGTTTTCAATCGATTTTGAGGTGTCTAACACATTCCTTGATACCTCCTGAGTCGATCCAGACCTTTACTTTGATCAAAACCATCCAGAAACAAGAAATTCGAATTTGGTTTGTTCTTGAAAATTTCAAAATCGTATTTTGTTATTCATGCATTATTAACATGTTTTGTGTTTGTTTTTGTGATTAGTGATGTGTTTGCAAGCTTTCTGGGCACTCTAATTGAATTTCCATGGCCAGGAACACGTATCACCATTGTTAGGGTTTCCCCATGCCGTTTTAGGGTTTCCCTTAAATGGAAAAATTGGACCATGAGACCTATACCAATGCGTTCGGAATGATCTCAGGAATCGAACCATGGCTTTAGAACTTATTTATATTATGTATGCTGGGTTTTTGATTTTGCCAGGGACATAGCGTCGAGCAATGGCCGACGCTGGATTTTTAAAATTTCAAAACGAAGAAGACGATGAATTGGCGCGAGTTCGTGGCAATGGGAAAGTGACGCGTGTTGTAATCCACTCGTTCCAGTTTTCAAACAGCTTGCACACTTGGCTCAGTTGGTTAAGGCGTGGACTGTGCACAGATGCTCTCCAGGGTCATGAGTTCGATCCTCACTGGCACCGGTTCCATCTTTCTTTTTCACAAACTTCATATTTTCTTATTTTTTCCATATTTTCATATTTTCTAATATTTTGCATCTATTTTAATTCTTTTCATATTTTTATTTCATGCATTAAAAATCATCAAAATATTTTTTCCTTTTGCATTTATTTTCAGGAAATACTTATTTAATTTATAAAATTAAAAAATATCATTTTGCATGCATATTTATTTTTATTCATAATTTAGCATTTAAATCAATCTTAATTGTATTTTAATTATTAAATTGCATCCAAAAAATTATTTTAGCATATTTATGTTATTTCCAGCATGTCATATTTTACTCATTCAAAAACTTGCATTTTTCTAACATTTTTTCTATTATTCGATTTCTCTCGTATTTTCCGATTTCTTATCTTTTCACAGGTTATTCCGTTTCAGACGGTTTCTTTTACCGTTTTCATTTTTCCAATAATGTAACTGTTTATGGGATGTAATAGTTTAAATTAGGTTTTAATTTTCCGCAAGTTTAAATTATGTATCTGCCCCAAAGCCATGTAATAGCGTAGGACATTTACCTTTCCGCACTTTATACTTCCGCAATTTATATTTCCGCACCCTATAAATTTCTAGTAACTAGGCGTGTATGGCAAGATAATAATCAACATAGCTCACTAATTTTCAAGATAAAGTATCTGAATCAACACACTCTTTTCACACATGCACCCCTTAGGGTAATTCTCTCTCGTTGCCTGTACGAATACAAATGGTCATGTCCCTCGAACGTAGAGGTATTCTAGCACCGTTGCCTTCAAAACAAATCATCATAGTCCCTTCGATACAAAGATCATAAGACCCACGATGTCGCCTCCGAATAAATGATCTCGACCCTCGATTGTCGCCTATGAAAAATGATGATAGTCCCTTCGAATGTGCTAGGATACTTCCTACAAGTTGCTTTCTATGACCATCCGATGTCCCTTCGAATGTCCCGCTTACATCCATCAAATAGGGTTACCTACCAACTAATGGTATGGATAACGCTATTCTAAAGGAACGTAAAATAACACGAAAACGACCAATTCTGAGTAGGTAATAAGACTTTTAGTTGCTTGCTCAAATCAAAATACTTTTCACACCACACACTTTTTGTCAAAGTTCAAACTCTTTTCAAAACGAAACATTTCCGAACACTTTGTATACATTCCTACATGAATCATTACAAAGTCAAAGCGAAATGCCTTTTCAAAACATTTTTGTCAAACACACCGAAAGCACAATTTTTTAAAGTGATCTAAGAGCAACTAAGAGCCCGTAGATAACTACGGATGGAAAGGGGTGCTAATACCTTCCCTTTTCATAACCTTCTCCCTTACTCAGAATCTAACGAAGGTCTTTTTCTGTACTTTTACCTTCCCTTAATTGGATAAAAATAAAAGTCGGTGGCGACTCTTGCTATCCGCACATTTGCGATACAAAAACACTAAAAAGTCAGTTCACCGTATTACAGTAAGGAGTTTCGTGATTTACATATATAGTTTGGATACATATGTTATGCCATTAATTTGTTTGTGTTTGCACAATTTGAATTGTTGTGACTTGTTTATATGGGATCAAGAAGTTGCTCAAGCCATGAATGCACAAATAATGATATTGGTGAATGCAAAAAATGTGAGGTGGCAATGGTGAAGTTTGAATTAACAGCAAAAAAACTAGAAAAAGAGAAGTTGAAGATTGCCATTATGCAGAAGAAGAATTTTCAAATGAAACTGGCGTTATGGTTGTGTTGGATTTTGTTGGTAGTGGTGTACAATTATATGTAATAGTAGTGTAGAATTAGTAATTGGTGCAAAGTGTTATCATGTAGTTTAATGTGTTGTTATAAGTTACATTTTGTATTATTAGCTTTGATGAAAAATGTGTGATGATTTATGTAATATGTTATTGTATATCACATTGTTGAGTTTATAAATGTGATCGGTGGTTTTTACACAGATATTTAGCATTAAATTCCGTTATCGTTTCTTTTATTTGTCTAGTGTTCTATGTCATTTTACCCTATTTTATGCTTTGGTTTTGTATTTTGTTGTTTTCAGGTTCACAGGAATAAAATAGGACAAATCGGGACGAAAAGTGCATAAGTCAGAAAATTCAAATGGAGAGCTACAAGATCCCTGACACGGGTGTCCGTGTCTCCTAACACGGGCCGTGTCAGGGGAAGGGCGTGTGAAGTATGAAGGAACAAAGGCTGACACAGGTGCCTGTGTCCGGTGACACGACCCGTGCCAAACCCTCTGTAGGATGGTGGCGTGCACAAATGTGACAGAAGCTGACACGGGAGGCTGTGTCCGGTGACACAGCCCGTGTCGGCCAATACGCTGGAAATTCTGATTTTTGCAGTTTTTTTAGTGTTTTGGGTCATTAAGGATATTTTGGACATTTGGCATTTCTTGGGGATGATCCAACACTATATAAACCTTATTTTTAGAAGGAGAAAAGACTTTTGGAACTGGAGAAATATTCACGATAGGAGATTGAAGATTCAAGAGCTTTGGGAACGGAGAACTCTTCATGCGCAAGAGCAATTGAAGATCGATGACCCCAATCCATTGTAATGTTTCTGTCTAACATTGATTATGATATCTTTGAATTCTATGAGAGGCTAAACCCCCCAATGCTAGGGGGTGTCCCTAATTTGTTATGTTAAGAATACTAATATCTTTGTTTTAATCAACATTTTAGTTCGTTATGCATCAATTTGATTAATTAGATTAATTCATAGTTTAACCCTATAAGACCATAGGATTTCACTATTTTAACACATTAGAGCCGGACGGCCGTGTTAAGGTTTTCTAAATAATGATATTATTAAGGATTTCACCTAGGAATAGGGTAATCCTATGATAACCAGAATAGTTCTTGCTAATTGCATGCTTAACCTCTCTACTAATTTAAATGGAAATTGAAATTAGGAAAGAAGGTTAAAGGTTTTTTCACTAAGGAATTAGGAAAAAATAATATTGAGAATCGGTAATTGAGTCAATGAACTTGTTAAATAGATCAAAGAGTGAAGCTTATTACATGACAAATTATACACTCACCCTAGCATACTTTAATCAAACAAAAAGGAACTTTTTATCTTGTGCCAATTTACTTTCTGCAAGGATTTATTCCAACCAAACTCAAAACTATTGCTTTTGTTCTATTGAATAAATCATCATACTCAGTATTTCCTTCGCAATCCTCGAGATCGATACTTGAGGTAAATCCCATTATTACTACATCAGTAAAAATAATACACTTGATATTTTTTCGATCAAAATGCAAGAATTTGTTTTCAATGTTATGCATCAAAAGTAATCGAAACTGATTGCAATTATAGAAGTCAGAAATCAAGCCATAATAATAAAATCTATAACAAAAGGCATAATTCAGTACACAACATTGGGCATAAGCCTTACACGAAATGTAGTAGTCATCACATTATGGCATAAGCCATTACAAAAAGATAATTAGACATTACATAAGGTCTGAGCATTACACATAACACATAAACTACACTTAAAGGTTCCAACATACTATTCTAAACACAGTCATAATAAAGACATAACATTCTATTTCCTAAGTTTCTTCCTTGGACTTTGTGAACCTCTTCCCCCTTCTTCATCTGTCAGAGACAAAGGCTAGACACTATTTGTGCCAGGCCTTGTAAACGGTTTTGGTTTTTTAAACCAGTTGATCTTAATTTTCTCACTAGACCTCCTTTTCAATGGCTTCACCTCTTTCCTTTTTTTTTTTTTTTGCTATTTTGGTAGATTTGCATTCTACAATAGGTGTGATGTATGGGAGGCTTGAAATGATGTCATCAGTTATGTCATCAAAGTAATCAGTTACTTGAGAAGAATCAGTTGGTTGTGTTGTGTTGATAGGAATTGTAACCAGTGTTAGAGCATTTGCATCAGTTGGAGTTGAAGTTGCAGTTATGGCTTCAATTTGAGTAGTTGTGGCATCAGTATGAGTTGAAGCATTTGTATCAGTTTGAGTTGTAGTTGCAGTTGTGGCTTTATTTTGAGTTGGAGCATTTGTATCAATTGCAGTTGGTTTTATCTTGACCTTTTTCTATCAAATACATAAATGACATGGAAAATTACTAACAGATTAAGGTAATACCACTGATCTTTTGTTGATCAGATATACATACATATCTCTTGTCCAACCCAATGTCTCCCATCAATAGGTCAATAAACCATCTTCAGGTCTCCTTTGTTTCTATCTCAATTACCCCAAATGCTAAAGGAAAATACTGGTCATTAGAGTCCCTACCCACAACAATTAGTAACTGACCCCCATATTTTGTTTTTAGATGACAACCATTTACTCCAACAAAGGGTCTGTAACCATTAATGAAAATCTTTTTGCAACCATCAAAATAAAAATAAAAATCCCCAAACCTTGGTTGTATGGAAGGATTTGGTCTATTGACAATAATATGTAAAGTGTTCCTAGGATTAACTCTATGTAACTTAGTTGCATACCTTCTCAAATTTGCATATTGCTTGTCTGCATCTCCCTCTGTAATCCTCTTTGCTATGAGCTTTGCCTTCCATGCCCTAGCCACAGTGATACCCACAAAAAAAACTCCGCCTCATGTCTTGAATTATGTCACATATCCTAACACACTCAGATGTTTGCATCTTTTTCACCACAGCTTTAGCCACTCACCCTGAGCTTGCAGATATGTTATCTAAAACTCTAGCGCATGTGTGTTTGTCAAATATGGTTTTTATAGCATAAGTGTGCTTATGGACCACTTTTGAACAAAGTATTAAAAACCCACATTTGGCCCTACATTCTACCCTTACCCCGCAGCTCTCGTTTTCACAAAGGTAATTTCCCTACCATTTAGTACTGACCACTCACGTATTGCTTCTCTAAAGTCATCAAGAGAATTGAATTCCATACCCCACTCAAATTTAAAATTCTTATTGAAATGCTCATTCTTACACTTTTCAAACTTTGATACTTTCTCATCATCTGATATATCAGGGTCTGAGCTATCCAAGTCATCACTTACGCATTCATCATCATCTTCCAATTTTTTATTTTTTGAACCACTAATAAACACAGCCAATGAAGGTGCTTCATTAATAGGTATAATAACATCAATACCTTCAAACCCATCAAGCAAGGTTGTGGTACGTTCATTCTCACCAACCCCCAACCCTTCTACTCCATCTTCATCACATCTATCCATCTCAACTATCTCATTCACACATCTAGGACTTCTTACTAGCACTGAAATATTTGCTACATCATGCTCCACAAACATTTCCCCCTCAACCTCATTGGCATAAGAATACGTCACAAAATCATAACAATCATCATCTCTCCTAATCTGAAAAAAGTTTGGATCAATTTCAATAACCTTAGTCATACCCTATATGTCCCTTGATTGTAACCCCACCATTAAACATCTTATGATCGCTAACCATTGTAAACTTATCAATGTGGATTTAACTAACTAAAGTCGTCACACCTCCCCTGTAAATCATAACCTCATCATTCAAGCTCACAAATTTCCCTCCATGATGGAAAACAACACTGAATATTTGCTTGTTCTGAAATTAAAAAAGAAAAAAGATTAAGACCTAACCTTCGTCAACTATTTATGAGCTCGATACAAACGGTTAATTAACACGAACCTTTTGAGCTTCAAATGCCTCAACTTCTTCTTCATGCATGTCCGGTTTAACTGAATGCTTAAATTGACTTACTTTAGTAGCTTTGTTCGCTTGCTTTTCTACCTTCGACTTCTTTGATTGGCTTGACTTCTTCGTCTACTTCGTCTTCTTCGTCATCTTCAGGTTGTTATTTTGTCTGCCACAAAACCCTAGCTTTTCAAGGGGGTGAATTGAGAAAAATAAAATCCTAAATGGACACCATGCCTTTTATAATCAATCCAACGTGGCATATATTACAGAGTCATAAAAAATGGAACTTACACGTAGGCCATTAACTTAGAATCATAGGTAAAAACTTGGATCAGGGTGTAAAGTGCTGAAATCTTTATTTAGTGAGGTTTGCGGAAAAAAAGTTTTAAGGAGGAAAAATCAAAACACGCTCATATAGCAGGGATAAAAGCTATTTAATCTCTTTTTTTATTGTTGTAAGAGAAAATAGATGAATAGAAAGTGTAAGTGAAATAGAATAAAGGGGAACTATGAAACGTTGGATTTTGGATTATGTGAAAGAATTACATTAAAGTGGTATTAGTAGTGCTGAATTATAAGGAAAATGGTTGAAATTTTGTTTTAATATATTATAAATAGATATGACTTTAGTCCCGTAAAATATTTTCGTCAAATATGTCCTTTTTATATTAACTCATATGTTGGATACTAATAGGGTGCTAAAGCATGACAATATCTTATAAATTAAAAATAAAATTGAAATCAAAATAAAAAAATTAATTATTACAATTCATTATTTTTTAGTAACATCTTGAGTTTTGTCACTAAATTTAATAGAGAATTTATTCAAATTAGTTGATGTTCCTTTCTCTCTAACTCTAAAAAAAGTTGATCATATTCGAGAGAATGATGAAAGTGTATTTATTGAATTATTGAGCCTCTAATTCTTTTTAAGGCTGCTACTTATCCTTTATAGATAGTTTTACACAAATTTCATTTTGTGCCTTTTAGTGAAACATAGCTTTATCTGAAACTTTTATCCAAACAAGTAACATTTTCAATTAAATAATCATTGTTTTCATTTATTTTTCAAACTAATATACTTTTAAACAATAAAATTAGAATTACATGTGCTGCCAAATAGTCAATTTAATTGAAGATTGAATGCATTTCATAAGAGATGTCGTTAAATTGAACCAACAAAACCTCTTATAACATCTCTTATAAAATATATGCAATCGTCAGTTGAATTGACTATATCATATGCAGTCGTCAATTCACAACATCTCTTATTTTTTATAATGTTAGCGCGAATTCAACATGAAGTCTCATCCTTAGCCACGAGATAAATCTATATCTATATTTGAGATAAATAACTTTCAACAAATGATTTGTCTTATTTCTTTGTTATCCTTAATACTTTTAATTTATTTATTTTTCATTGTGAACCCAATCTCTAAGAAATTAGACATTGTTGTATCGAAGGCTAATGAACCAGATGTTCTAAATCTGATGTTGCTTAAGTTGATGGTAAAAAAATATTTATCACCAAACATACATTTATGTTATGTGATCATATGTTTAAATCTGATGTAGCTTTTCATTTCTACTTAATAAAAAACACTCTGTTTAAGTGGTATTTGAGTGCTTTTGATTTCTACACAATAACTCATCATTCCTGAAAACAGTCTCCTTCAAGGAAAGCCAGTTGCACCATCCTCTAATGGAATGCCATTATCATCTGGAACACCATCAAATATGCTTAGAAAATTACCAGGTGCATGCAATCCAGGATACTCCATATAACAATCAAGATTCTCCTCCATAAGATAGTTTGTCATTTCTTGAACTTTATTATTACGCGCGTCATGTTTGATGTGGCAATGCAGTTGAGCTATTTCAATGTGTCGACGAGTCCAGTCAGGGCGACTCCAAAGATAAAGAGGTGGTGGCTTCAGGTTCCAGTCTTCCATTTGCTTGTCTCGAGTATCAACAGAACCCGGTAGATAAAATGACTGGACGAATACACAAATACACAAATGCAAAACATATATATAATAAGCTCTTGAATTGGTCACACAATCTTTAGATCAAAATCA
This sequence comes from Vicia sativa, assembly GCA_021764765.1. Classification (NCBI taxonomy): domain Eukaryota; kingdom Viridiplantae; phylum Streptophyta; class Magnoliopsida; order Fabales; family Fabaceae; genus Vicia; species Vicia sativa. The sequence continues at coordinate 13,583,404 of CM038796.1, forward strand.
TGTAAGTTTTACCAACTCACCTTTCCTGAACATATTTCCTCATCCTCCCAAATTAAATCATATCCACCTTTCTTTCTGTCAAGTCTGTCAAAGTAGAATAGAAATTAGTTGAAACATGGATTTTTTTTTTCTTTCGAAACTTGGTAGTTGTTATTTAGGGACTGAAAAAGAAACAATGCTAACCTTTTTGTTACTTTTGGCACAATAAGTATAAGGAGTTTCGGCTTAAACGTCAACGCCTTGTTAATAAATTTGTTAGCGAGAAAACCCTTAACTCCAAAAGGAGGATTCAGCCCTATGATCTAGTCATGTGAAAGAAGAACATATTAACTACAATATTGAAATGAAAGTAAACTAATTGAAGCAAAAGCTTTATTATGGCCCTACGAGCTGAGAACCGTCTGGCAATTCCTCAGGCCTGACACTCATCCAATCTCTTTTTTCGAAGTTGAAATCATTCTACAGGTAGAACAACTCATTAGCAGTAAAAGGAATTTTCGGCAGGAAAAGTGTGAAAAGAAGACAAGATCATAATAGGCAAGTATCGTTAATCGGTTTGAGAGTTATAAGTAATATACCTTGGCTTGGAATAAATCATAGTTTTTAAATGAGCATGATGACTTCCCAGTCTGTTCTAGCTTTGATTTCATCAGACAGCTGAAATCATTCGCACCACAACAGAAGTCCAAAACCTGGCAAGTTAGTGAAACAACAATTAAGTTAAAGAAAAATTTCAAAAGGAATAATTCATATGAGAATTTGTCATCCTCAATGTGAGAAGTTCCATAACGATCAAATATTACAAAGTTTTGATTCCAATATGTTACAAGAATTTAACAAGGCTTCAAAGTATTGATGTTAAGCACCGGAGAGTTGATTATTTTACAGGCTTGTTGAGACTTATTTCTGATTATTGTCTTTTAAATCAGTTAGAGATCAAACGTTGTGATTTGCTAGTTGTCATATCAATTATGTTTAATTAGTATTAATTGTAATTGATTTCTAAAGGACCAGAACATACCGTGTCACCATTTTGCACATACCAATGAAGCCTATCAACAATCTGCATTAGAAAGCTCTACATTAGCGATAGTAACGAGCAAGAATTCAAGAAAATACAGGCATATAATTTAGTTTGAACAATATCAAGCTTATATAAGTATATAACTATATACGATAGTTTTGACTATTATGTAGCTTTTATTTTCATCGAGACAACTCATATAAGCATAAATCCTGATAAATATAATAAAATCTCAGCTTATTGACAACCAATGCTTACAAAAATTATATTCTAAAAGGATACATTTACCTCCTTCAACTTGTTTATTTTAGTGAAATGGCGACCATATGAAGTATATCGCATTCCATGAAGAAAAGGTGCAAGGTAGACCTTGAGCTGCTTCTGCAAGTGAGTTATATAGATTATGACATGAGTGTTTGTATATTACACCTCTATATCTAAAGAACTGTGAAAATAACTTAATGATAACTTATTTCAACCTGCCAAATGAAAAGCTGATGAACAATTTCTGGCTCACAAATAGCTTTTGCTTCCTCAATACTACATCCTTCATCTAACTTCTGTAACGCTATTTGAATAGCCTGCAAAATAGTCAGAGATTCTAGCTGTATCAGTAAAATGAATAATTAACCATTCGGACTTAACTTGCTTAAATTCTACTTGGCATCAATGCTATATTGAAGTGGTATAAAGAATACAGACCTTAATAGAACCTTCAACTTTTCCTTGAGTAACGTTCTTATGAAATACAGTTTCTGCGGAACTTGAACTTGTATTGAAGACTTGCTGTTCCTTTTTAAATTTTTCCATGTTCAATTTAGATGTGGCTTCTTCCATTAAAGCCAAAATTCTGCTTCGCATAATTTCCAAATGTAAACAGGTGAGTTTACAAATCAATAGTTTCCTTCAATTAACTCCATAAAAAAACAGTCATATGATAGTACATAAAATACCGGTTTTCCATATCTGCTTTTCTAGCTTCAAGTGAAGTTTTGACATTTTTAACCAAAGGCTTCTTCAAGCTTGTTTCTTCAATTCTACCAACAGATCTTTGCTGCTCTGGTGTAGCTTCATTCAGCCTTGGACTACAAGTCAAGTTATTATTTTTCAAAGGCACTTTGCTATCAAAATTCGGTAAGCACCTATTTGACGCCGACATTGTTTCAACCTTCAAATATTTTCTGGGCTGTTCAAATGACAAATGTGTATCCGGCTTAGAGCATACTGTCTCCATAACGTTGGAAGAATTTCCACTTTGAACGACAGATCTTTCTGTTAAAGTTAGTTTTTGCGCCAATGTCTTATTGAGAAGAAGTTCTTCAAAACTTTTCTTCGATGTTATAGCAACCTTCTCTTTGTTTAACAATTTGAAACTGATTTTCTTCCTTTGGATATCCTTATCTGGAAATATCAGATGGTTTCTAGCTGGAGTTCCAAGTTCCGGAACTATCTCATGATTCCTAAACAACAATCGGATGTAAATAACAATGTAAGTCATATGACTAGATTGAAGAAAATGCATCAAATCACATTTTAATATCAAATTACTGAATACTAACAACTTACAAGCAATACATCAAAATTCGTTTGTCAAGGAGATTATCCCAAGCCCTTTGCTCAATGCCCTTATAATAATCAAATACCAAGGAAATTTCCCTGAAGAAAGTAACAGAATTAGAGATAATGAGACATAGTATGCACGATGGACGAAAAAGAGATATAGAAATAGAAGGGTATTCAACACTGGACACACAACTGTTGAAGTGACTACCTGAAAACAAAAGAAAAAGTTTCAAGAAGAAATGAAAACAAGAAAAACCTACTTGGGTAAGCATTTCCTGTGGTAAGCCTTGGGGCAGCGTCTACACATCGCAAATTGCAAATCATGAACATTCCTGTTTTCACCTTTTCTACATAGAGAACATATATGAAGAGGACAGACAAATGTTTTTTCGATGGCAATTTTCTGTCTCATTTCCTCTTGTTCGGCGTCAGCTCCAGGGTTGAGAAGTCTTGCAACACATCCAAGATGGTAATAGTGACCACAATTTGCAGTAACACAAGGAAATACCGGAAATACCTAAGAAGAAACATAAAAAAGAAAAGCTTAAATTATACCATCAATCGTTGGCTATATTTAAATTTACTTACATCAATGAATGAAATGATCAACAATATAATGATGCAGCAGTTAGTTACGGTTAGAATAATGGGGAGGTTTGGATTAGAGTCCAAAATCAGAAAGCCAGAAAACAAATAAAGCAAAAGGTTCTATATATATTTAACACCAGTGGACCCAACTAATCAGTAACTAAAAACCTGAGGAAAAGGAAAAACTAACAACATATTATCCTTCAAAATATTTCATATGAAATTTGTTAAGAGTCTCACATGAGACAATATATGGCATGGGCATGTGCTTAGAAGTGAGGATAATCCTCACCTTACAAGCCGGTTTTGTAAGAATGAGTTAGGTCCACCACAACTCTTAACATGGTATCAGAGTTTGGTTTAAGATTCATTGAGTCACCTACTATCGGGCCACCCACCATTTATTTCCACAGTCCAAATGTTCATTTCAGGGCGTGAGGGAGTGTGTCAAGAGTCCCACATCGGACAATATATGGTCATTGTATGGGAAAACTAAGCTTTATCTGAAATATACCTCTGGAGATGATTCATCAGATGAACCCAGTCTGCCACATGCAAAGCATTGATGCTTCTTATATCTACAATTATCACAATAGAAGTTTGGAAAGGCCTGCAAAGTTACAATTTGGTTTCATCAAATGCAGTTGGAATCAAAGGAAAATTATGCTAACTGAGTTTGGAAATTAATTAAAAAATATAGTAAAGATGGGAGACACAGCTTACATTAACTTGAGTACTAGTGTAACCAAGAGATTCACATAATGAATCTCTACCATCCTCTACAGTTGCATGGAAGGATCTCAGACACCTTCCTTCACAACTGAATCATTCAAACAAGAATGAACAGTTAGAAGAAGGGAAAAATGATTTACTTTTCAATAAAAGATGACAAGCAAAGGACAATAACAAGTCTTTCTGGTAAGAGACTAGTATGGTGATTACATACGGAAGTATTTCACCACCATTATCACAAATTGCACAAACAGTATCGTATCCAATATTTTGCTCTCCATCTACATTGAGTTCGCCTTCACCTTCCGATTTGTCATCCTCCTCCTCCTCCTCCTCCTCCTCTTCTGATTCAACTATAAATTTTGATTTCTTGGTCGTGTGAACATCCTGATATATAACCAAATAGATAATGAATAAGAACGAACATGAAATACTACGTACTAAAAGGGAAATACTTATGCTCACCTCATGTGAGTCTTCATTTGAACATGTCTTTCCTATGAAATTAAGCAAATACTGTCCAATAAAATAAACAAACAATTAGGAAAAATGCCACAGTTACCATGAATTTTAATATACTTGGCTTAGGGACTTCATGAATGATATATTTCTGGATATAAATATAACTGCAAATCCAAACATACATGAATGTACAAAATTAAAATAGAACTATGAACCTTGGATTTTGTTAAATCTGTGTCCCTATTAGCAGCCTCTGTAATCAATGTCATATGACTTAGAACATCATTCTCAGAAGGTGGAATATCAAATGAGCTGCAAAACAGGCATTTCATCGATGAATTTGATTGGAATACGCAAATAAAATAAACCAGCAAAGGATAAAAGAAAACGTTCACCTAAATTCCGTCAACACTTTGTTCCAAATAAACATTTTTGATTCTTCTGGATTCCTTTTCACAAAATGCAACCAAGAAACCGTGACCAAGACTGACCTAATAATACTTTCAAAGCATTTTCTTGGTTTTAGAAGAGCTATCCAGTATTTCTCCCTCAAGAGAACTGAAATCTCAGGCTTCTCGCATGAGAGTTCAAATCTCCATCCTATAACCTGTTTATGAATTTTCTGGATGCCATTATCTGTTGTGCCGCGTAAAAACACTTTTGTTTCTGACTCACAATTGACCTCGTCAACACTCCACAATAACGTCATACTAAAAGGTGAAACAAATTCCGCCTTATCATTTTCAAACCAATAATCTTCAACCGAATCTGGAACAATCTCACCCTCTTCATCTGATGATGCCATTAGATGCTCAAAACTATGTTCAGAAAATCTGTGTAATATGAAATATATAAGTTTAATAATCAACCCCTTTCAATCATCTATTCTTTATAAATTTTACCAAGAAATAAACATCATATCAACTTTGTGCATTCCAAGAGAAGTATGTGTCACTGTCACCAATGTAGCACCGACACCTCTTTAAAATCATGCCAATGTCAAAACCCAAAAGAAAACCCCAATCTACAAAACCGTTTGAACTTAAATTCGGGATGTAAGTAAAATCCGGTCAAGGACTATTTCAACCCGAATTCAAACTCTTGTATTTCGGAACAATTCATCCTTAACCGGAACTCGTTAACCACTAAACTCAATCACCTAGTTCCCTTAAAGAAATGAAATAACATCAACCCCAAAAAAGGTTAAAGTGTCATCTTTTACTCTCCAGAACCATTTCTCAGCTCAATATACTCAACTACTCATGAAAAGCACCATTTTTCCCCACTCAACTTTATTCCTAAATTTTCCTCTTCATTTTCCTACACTTTCTCACAGCATTCAAACAAACTAACATAAATCACACACACATTTTGCTCCCTTCACAAAAAACCAGACATTTTTTGAAGAAAAAAACACAATCACACTCAGAATGTATAAAAATTGAACCACAAACAATACAAACAGAAAAAAAAAAACCTAAATCAAACAGTTCTGAGTGATTTTCAAGTTCACACAAACCCTAATGTTAGAATCAAAATATACAAAAATAGCAACAAGAAGCAGTTCAACAAAAGCAGAAGAATGTTAATGTAAAGCATGGAAAGAAAAATGCTAAGAAGATGATTGTGATGATTTACCACTGTGAAGATGAAGAAGGGTTTGAATCAATGTATTTGAGAGAGTGGTTTAAGAAGAAGCTTGCACTACACGTTCATTGCTATTTTCATGTTTTTTTTTTTAACTTTCTTTTCATTTTTGTTTTCTAGTGTTTTTATGGTAAGTTATGATTTACCATTACATGGCCATACCATGCTTATGTTGCGGGGAAAATGTAAAATGTGTAGTGAGTGGTTTTTTAAAATGTGTTTTGTGCTTGTATAACAAACTTTACAGAAATTGTTGAAAGAATATGTAATGGGACAAATTTGAATTGTAAGTGGAATTTTGGCATGATATTAACTCATTGATTGGCTTTTGGCAAAGTGTAACATGTTATTGATGTATGGAATTAATATAGTATGTTTGTGGTATTTATTTGTGGGTCTCGACGATGAATTAGAGTAGTAAATTAAGTCGTTAAACTAATTTAGATCGTAAATGGAGAGATTTGAGTGCCTCCTTTGAGATGTTCATTCTCTTTAGAGGACGTTTGTCTCTTGGATGGTTCACCCATGATGAAAAGTGGGTCTAAAACCCTCAAGCAGTATGAAGAAAGAGTCATGAGGAAGGCAACTATGCTCTCTTAGAAAATAGGAAGTCAACCATTTGTTCCCACAATCAAGGTGGACAATTCCTATTTTCTACGAGACCTACAATTTGTGCCTAATAACCTCTATAAATACCTCAATCTTAGAGTTGAGAAAGCATCCAATCCTTACTACACAAAAAATATTGTAAGCATGGTTTCTCACCTTTTCTTGTGAACTAGCTCAAACACCACAAAACCATAAAAAGCCTCAAGCAACCCTTACTCACTAGGAATTATCATGCATTTGTACTTGTTAACATGTGCGATTAGCGCCTACTGTGAGATCTAGTAAAATTAACATGCTCTGTAAAGTCACCTTTATTTGAACCACACAATACTCCCTCTTGTGTGTGAAGTCTCAAGTACAACAAGTGAAATCAGAGCCTAACTCATATTTAAGGACTAATCGTCTATTAAGGAAGATGACTTCCGACAAGAGATCTTTTCTAAACACACCACCTATTTTCAATGATAGTAGATTTGATATTTGACAAGCTAGATTTAAAATTTTCTTTCAAAGCATAAATGATGAATTGTGGGAAACAGTAGCCAATGGCCTATTTATCCATATTCATCAAGTAAATGATGAAGTAGTAGATAAACCATAATCCTTTTGGACCGAAGAGGAAAATAGAAAGTTTGATATATAATTTAAAACTAAGAGCTTTATAACAATGTCTCAAGATGATAGCAAATTTTACTATGTCCATCATTGTAATACCTCCAAGAAAATGCGAGACACTCTTGAAATGATATATGGAGTTTCTCTAAGTATTAAACAAGAGAAGATGAACTCATGAGAAGAAGAAGTTGAAGATACCAATCATAGATGTTTTTCCAAATTTAGAAACACCTGGGTCTCATAGATGTTTCCAAAAAGAAGAATCAATCGATTATAAACATGGTGAGAAACATGTTAAAAGGGAAGAACTTGTCGAAAGAGTTATGCGGATAAGCAGTGTTCACAGATGCATATTTGATAAATATATACAACAAAGAAGCTTGAGAAGATAACATCGGAGGAAGCATGGTCTGGATTTAAACCGAATCTTAATCATTTGATAGTTTTTGATTCGGTAACATATCAACATGTGTCGGAAAAGCTTAGAAAAAAGTCGTATGATAAGGAAGAATTTATGATACTTGTAGGGTATCATTCTACCAGAGGTTATGAGTTATATGATGAAACAAATAGAAGAATCGTGATCAGTCGAGACGTCATTTTTGACAAAATCAAGGAGTTACACCAGCCTGTAACCGGTTACTAGAAAGCTATAACTATTTACATCAATTAAGAAATCATTCCTACAGTGCTTGATAGTGGATAAATAACCCCTATCAAAGCACAAATTGAAGAGAATGTAAGAAGATGAATAAGGCAAAGTGTAACGCCCTCTAAAATCCTGCAGAATAATACGTCATAAATTAGAGTAATATAACATGCATATCAATCGAGGGCGTCACTCATAATTCAAACATCACACATATACCTATCATACTCAATAACACTTAATTAAAATTCAAGCTTTCCATACATTTTCACATAATCATGTAGCAACAAAATCAACTTCGTTCAAATGAATATAATATTGAAGTCTCATAAGATTAAATTCATTGAACAACTTGGACATTAAAATCCATTTCATCACATAATTTAAATAAGAATAACCAATAAATAGAGTATACAAATGTATCTCTCAAACATGAATTAAAAACATTCCCTAGTGTTACATAATGAGAGCATAACCCAAAAAAATTATAAAAAGGAAATAAAGATAACTCCTTCAGTTATTCTCTTGCTAGAAGCAACTATAATCTCCAGTACCTGAGCAATGTCGTTATCAAACATCATTTCAACAGAAGGATGAAAATTCACATAATTATAAAGATTATATAATAATATATAATGCATAACATACATACATAAAGATGAATATTCTCGCACTTCAAATTTCTTATAAACATAACATCACCCAATTAATCATATTATTCACAAGTATACACTCACGATCCACTATTTCACAATTACATTAACTTCACATAATGCACATAACTTCACATTGAACATAGACACAATATGACTCAATGCAAGACTCCAATGCAATACTCATGCATGTGGTACCCATTACTGTTATTTTTATTCGGTTTTTACTTTAAACCGGGTCAGTTCCCTATACCAACAACACACAAAATATCTCATTCCATAAACTGTCAAACCTAGGTTTGGGACAAGTCATTAGCTCCCTCATAAATAACAAGCATGGCCTCTTGACAACAATGATGCATGTGCAATATCAACAACCATATGCAATTAACATCGTTCTCTAATCTTAAATTTTATGCATATCTTCAATAATTCATCACATTTGAATTACCACCCAATTACACATACATGCACATTTCATGAATTATCTACACACGATTCACTTTCATAAAATTCACAAGAATTCAAATGGTATACAACACATTTTACAATACAATCGCATATGTATTTTCATCACAACAAGCAATAACTATCATGTACTCATGTTGTCACACAACAAAACATACTTATACAAACACACACAAGTATTCAATTAATTATTCTTAATTAATTCAGAACCTGCAGCAAACGGTACAATAATTCATTAATAAAACATATACACAATTGACTTCCCAAACATGTTTGACATAAAATATCAAACCAATTTTTTATATATATATATATATATATATATATATATATATATATATATATATTTATATATATATATATATTATATTCATTAGCTTTCTGATGCTTCAAACGATTCTCAATTTGGACTTACGATTCAAAAAATATGAAATTTTGAAGTTATGTAAAAAATTTGTTTTCGCGAGCTCGCTTAGCCAGCTAAAGCGACTTAGCGAGATCAGGACCGGCCCAACGTAATGTGAGGCCTAAGGCGAAAAGGCAAAAAGAATATTTTGTTGTCCTATCAAATTTGAACTCAGGACCTTTCAGTTAAAACATCATTTACTTACCAACTGAGCTAAACATGCACCTACATATAATTTTCATTTTCCTAAAAAATAGTTAATTTTATTTTTTTGAGGCCTAAAATACCTTTAAGAAAAAGGAAAAAAAATTGAGGCCTGAGGCGAGGGCCTAGCCCGCCTTACCCTTGGGCCGACCCTGAGCGAGATCACCTAAAACCAGAAAAATAACAGCGCGACAGAACGTCTTCATATACGATTTTGACCCAAAATTCGTGATTTTACACCAAATTAAGTTGTGATTTTCATAGTACATCACTCATATAACTCATCATAATAATCCCTAACATTAGAATACAATTACATAGCAAATCACATGGATTTCAATAAAAACGTAAGTGATTTAAAGGAATTAATAAAATTGATCCTAATACATGTTACTATCCATCATGCATTATCATACAATCGCATTAACAAAGTGAAATCCTATCCTTACCTTGATTTCTTGATGAACTCTTGAGTTTTCTATTGATGTAAGCCCTAAAGGCCAATACTTTTGGTACTTGTATCGAATTATTTATTAATAATAAAAGACATTTATTTATTATGTTTGCTTTTCCAAAATAATAAAGTCCCTAGAATAGTTAGTTTGTTTAATGAAATGTTAAGTGTGACTTACTCATGAGATCCCATTAAACATAAAGACAATATTCTTAAAGTATCCATAATCGAGCTTTATTTTGAAGTGGGATAACATTAAAGCATTAAGATTATTATGAAGATAGACTGATGATCACATCTCATGGATCATGGATAAGGAGTTATCAAGTCTTGACATAGGTATGAATATTAGGGTAATATTTATACTGGATTGTCCCGCTATGAGAATACTACATAGAATGTTATGCAAAGTGTCATAAGTTATTCTCATGGTGATAAGTGGTGTATACCATCCTTCGATTTGAAACCAATATGGACCCTAGATGTAGAGTTAAATGCTTTATTATTGCTCAAACGTTATCCGTAATTGGATGACAATAAAGACAGTTGATGGGTACTTCACAAAGCATGCTGAGGGACATGAGTGACCTAGATGGAATTTTCCCATCCTGCGTAACAGGATAAATGTCTAAGGGCCCAATATTGAACTGGACAAGGGTGACACAGTCTATGACTTGTGTTCAATATAGACATGAGGGCAAAAGGGTAATTATACACGCAAGTATTATCAAGGAAAGGTTTTGTCAAATCACATGACATTTCCATGACTTGGGTAGCAGTGATGTGTTACTATATACCGCTCACTGTTTATTATGTTAAATGTGATTTAATATAATTGCCAATGTCGCAGAAACCTATAGGGTCACACACATAAGGACGATTAATGAGAGATAGAGTAAATGAGGAACACCGTAAGGAACAATGGACTTAAGTGGAATATGGAATGTGGTAGGATACCACTCGTTTAAGTGATATGCGACATAGCACAAGGTATGATATTCATATGCTTTATTGGGATTTTAGCTTACAACCTTTATTGGGCTTTTAGCTTGCAGCCCACACTTTTGGTTATATAAATAGGACCCTTGTGCTGAAGCATTTTACTTGATGAAAATTCAATTTTGAAACCCTAGCCAAAAATTCGCTCACTCTCTCACTCAAAGCTTTCGTTCGTGATCAGCTAGTACTGTGATTGGGAGCGATCTGTTTGTGTGAACTGAGTAGAGACGTTGTTCTTCATCAACGTTCGTGATCATAGCATCAGAAATCGAAATCGCCACAAGAGGTAACATATTCTATCACTGACCATGATCATTTGTAAGGATTGCTAAAGGAAAATTTGAATTTTCGCTGCGTTTTGTATATCGATTTTCCTTCATTTCCTCTTTAGATTTTTTCTCATCTTTCTCCCTTTTCTTTTTCTCTAGGTTAACCTCTTTTTCCACTTTTCTTTACTAACATTTATTTTCTCTTTTTGTTAAACCTTAACAAAATAATACTAACCCAAAAGCCAAACTAATAGGCTTACTATCACATTCCCACCTACTCTTCACATTCCCACATATTAGGTCCAATAACTATTATTTCACTATTTTTCTACAATTCTCACTAATAAATTAATCTTTTACTAGTCGACATTATTTCCTAACGATAACTCAATTATTCGACAATCTCACCCTGACTAACCTATCACATATAACATACATCAAATAATTTAAATTAAATAATTTAATCACAAAACCAGATAAATAATTAATTAATACAATATATAACTAATTAATAAAATTGGGGTGTTACGCAAAGAAGTTTGCCTCCAAGACTCTAGAATTATGAGCTATTTCAAGATAACAAAGTCAATGACGATGGTGATTTCGTCTATTTTTCACTTATGGCCAAGGTTGAATCGGTTAAAATGGAAGAGTTAAGTGACCTAAAACATATATGTGCTATGAAGGAGGAGTTTAAATCAATTGAGAAAAATAAGTCTTTGTACTTGATTAATCTACTAGGAGGAAAGAAACCAATTCATATTAAATGAATGTACAAAATGAAAGCAAATTCTAACGTAAAATAATAAAGCATAAGACATAATTATGATAAATGAGGAAAATTAATGACTCTAATTCAAATGAATATTAGTGACGATAGTTCACCTATATCTACAGATTTATCTGTCGTCAAGTAATTAATGATGTTCGTTGGTATATGACCAATTTCATATATTAGAGCATTTCCTGGTAAGAAAAAGTGTACTACAATAGCATTATTAACGACACATCCTATAATAGCACTTTTAAGAAAAATCGTTATCAAACATGTGTCATATAATAACATTTTGTCTGAAAGTGCTATCAAATGTGTGTCCTATAATAGCGTTTTATTTAAAAGTGCTATCAAAATTAAATCAAAATATGTATGATAAAGCGCAAAATATCCACTCCAGCAGCGCTTTTGAGAAACACTATTAAAAACTGGTACTTTATAACGCTTTTAAAGCACTATTAAACAAAAACATTTACAATAGTGACAGGTTAATTGTGTGACACCCCAAATAATTCAATTATTAAATAATTAGAATTTTAATTATTAATTTAATTAGAAGTTTAATTATTGGTATTTTTGAATTATCGGAATTTAATTAATTAATTAAATGAATGGGATAATTGGTGGTGTGAGGAGTAATGTGGGGGTGTGAGGAGTAAAATACTCTACTCATACTAACTATTATTTTATTTTATTTATTGGAATAATAAAAGGAATAATAAAAGGAAAATAAGGAAAAAGAGAGTCATTAGAGGTTTTTCATCATACGTGAGATTGGAGAAGAGAAGAGAAGGAGGAAAAGTCAAACGCCGGAAATTCGAAGAATCATCGCGAGGTAAGGGGTGATTTCATTTGGTTATTATGCCTTATGGGTTTTAGAATCCAATTGAATGATTGGTATGTTAGAGAACTTGAATTTAGATAATTTAGGTTTGTTGAAATTATCCCAAAATGCGTCGGATTGTATGAATTTGAAACCGTAGTAATGTTATGGAATGTTTGGGAATAAACGAATTATGCCATGTAGTATGTTACTGGTGTTTGTTGGATGAAAATTAATGTTTTTGATGTTTGGATCCGTATAGGAATGCTATGAAATAAGTTGGAAACATTCTGCTGTCAAAACTAGTGTTTTCTGCCACTGTGAGTCGTGGGAACCGGTTCCCATGTGGGAGAACCCGGGTTCCCAGTGTGTTGTTAAGTGAAAATGGCATTTTTGAACGCAGGAACCGGTTCCCCATTTGTTCTTCATTTGGAGGAACCCGTTCCCACCGTTACTTTTTGAAAAATACTAAACTTTAAAAATTCATAACTTTCAAACCGTAAGTCCGTTTTAGTCGCTGTTTTGGATGTTGTTTCTTAAATTAAATACTCTATTTTATAAAATGAAGAAAATTATAATTAATGGATTTTATTTTGAAAAGAGCCGTTTTTCCAATTTGTGAACAATGAGAGTTATGGGAATGGTGGATGAATGAGTATAGGATTGTTCTGACAGGTTGAGCGTGGAATGAAGCTTGTATGCTATTTTTCTGCTGTTTATTCATGATTGTATTGATATCATATGTTATTGCTGATGTTGTATATTCATGATGCTTGTTGATATCATGAGTTGTTGTTGATGTTGTATATACTTGGTAGTCGTTGATCTCAGTTGTTGTTGTTGTATATACCGGTGATAGTCTTACTAATTGAAGGGTAAGCGTTTAGCATATTTATGCTTTGTGATGATTTATTTCATGATAGGTGATGATATCATGTTGTGGTTGATGATGGTTTATGATGTCTGATGTGGTCATAACCTGTGTTGAATGTTGCATGCTTTATGATGTATGCATATGCATTCTGGTGGAGTTAATTCTCATTGTGTAGAATTTGACTTGTTTTTCCAATAACCGTTCCCGGGTGATGTGGGTGGTGAGGCTGGATTCATGTCCGGGTGATTATGGACGAATCGATGTTGGTGACTTAGTTCACGTTTGGTTAGCTCTGTTTCTATGGTGTAAGCGGAACAAGGTGTGAATTTAGTTCATGTTTGGTACCACATGCATAGAGTCTGCATTGCATATGGAATTATAATATGTTAGGATGGTTTCCAGTGTTATAATTTCATTGATTGTTATATTTGCATAATGATCTGTGTGAAAATGCTTTTGTGATTTGGAATCTAATTATGTTAATGATAGTGAACTGATGTATTAAATTGTTCTGTTGTATTTAAAAACGTATAATGCATTCTATATTGAAAAGAGATCTCACCCTTACTTTAATGATTTCATATTAAAGTTAGCAGCTCAGTAGTTGGTGAGGAAGGCTTATAGAGTTGAGCTGTTTTAGTTATCCGCGTGTCAATGTCATGCTCTGGTAGTTATAACACTGCGGGATGATTGCTTTAGAGTTATAGTTTTAAACTCTGTTTCTTTTGGTTATGTTGGAATAATTACGAGTTGAATTTATTCCGGATTTTTATGTTACTTTTCCGTTGTGTAGAACATGATAATGATTTTGATTATTTAATAAGTTCTTCAGTGAAGCATGACTACTGTTTATGAGGTTTTTACATTTAATCTGAATTGTGGCATCCCTTATTGCATGTTACTCTGATTTAATTATTATATTTGCGGGGTATTTTAGAAGGGGTGTTACAAATTGCGCTTTTAAGCGATATCAAAAAAAAAAAAAAAAACACTATTAAATAGTTTTTTGGTGTAGTGAATCATAAAACTATGAATAAATTCTTCAATCATAAAACTATGAAAATATTGGAATACATATGCATACTTTCTTGTTTGAAACTAACTAATTGTGTCCTGTGGCACTGAATGCTTTCTAAAGTTAATGAAAACAAATTATGACAAGTAGTAAGTTGTTATGTTACTTGTTTGATTTCAATTCGTCACTCTTTGAAACTAGTGCAAAAAACATCACAATTTCATATGTCGTACTAAGTTATTTTTAATAATCAAATCTTAAGAACTAATTATAGTATAAAACTAAGCATCAAAACATCAACTATATACGTCTAAGATGAAATCTATCTTTTAACAATGTCAACACAATTATCAATCAAAGATAAACTATAGTATGGGAATGAACAAATTCTTTAACTAAAGACGAGGATGCCTCTAAGATAATTATATAAGTGTTACAAAATAATTGGGATCTAAAATACATCAATAAAATACAAGAAAAAACCAAAACCCAGGGCTATAACCGATTAACGTAAACTGTTAACCGGTTACATCAAACAAAATATAAAAATACACCAAATGATGTAATCGGTTAACACATATGCATAACTGGTTAACACAACTCTAAAAATGCTTTTTCCTTGTCCATAAGTGCTTTTCCACCAAATTGTAACCAGTTACACCTCCGTGTTAACCGTTTTCAGCACTTGAATTATTTATTATTACACAACACACCACCTTAATTCAAGTACCTCATCTTCAACCTTTTGAAAACATCATTTGTGACTCCATTTGTCAACAAATCAACAACCTGATCTTCATTACTACAATATATCAATCTTAACTTGCCTTCACTAGCAAGCTCCCTCAAGTAGTGAAACTTCGTCTCAATGTGCTTGCTCGTCCTAGGTGCAATTGGATTGTTAGCAAGATTAATGGTTCAAAACATTATCAACCAAGAGTGTGACAATCTCACCCGCATTGCTGCTCAAATCTTCCAATTGATTCTTTAGCCACATAGCTTGGCACACGCATGACAAAGCAACAATATACTCGAGCTCACAAGATGAGAGTTCAACATGAAATTGATACCCCACCAAACATAAATATATATCGAGTTGTAGACTTTTGATCATATTTATCTCCACACCAATTGGAATTGGTAAAACCTAACAAATTGCATTTTTGCTCGTATCTGTTGCGGGAAAGAGAGTCCCACAGCCAATAGATCCTTTGATGTATCTCATTATTCTCTTGACTGCTTCAAGGTGAGACACCTTCGGTCTCTTAATGAATCTGCTCGATATACCGACCCAAAACTTCAAATATGATCGCGTATTGCACAAGTAACGTAATGATCCAATCAATCTTCTATATTGAGTAGGATATAGGTTATGCTTATTGTAATACGGTGGAAGAACTGACTTAGTTGTTTTACATTTTATCGCAAATGTTGCGGTTAGCAAGAGTCGCCACCGACTTTTTTTTATCCAATAAGGATATGTGAAAAGAACAGGAAAGACCTTTTATTGATTCTGAGTTCGGGGGTAAGTTATGAAAAGGGAAGGTGTTAGCACCCTTTTCATCCATAGTTATCTGCAGACTCTTAATTGCTTATCTCACTTTTGAAAACTTGATTTTGTGTGTGTGATTTGTTTGAAAATATTTTGATTTAACTTTGTAAAATGATTCTTGTATCAGTCCTCAAGAATGCATACGAAGTGTTTGAAAATATTTGTCTGAAAGTGTGAGATGTGAAAAGTATTTTGTTTAATGAGCAAGCAATTAAGAGTTTACCCACTCAAAGGTCGTTCTTGTTATTTTCCTTCTCCTTTAGGGATAGTGATATCCATACCATTGGTTGGTAGGTAGCCCTATCCATTAGATGTGAAGAGACAGACATAGGATCATCGTATGGTCATCGAAGACAACATTGTAAGGGTACCTTAGCAACTTCGTAAGGACTATCATCATTTTTCGTAGGCAACAATCGAGGGACATTGAGGGACTATGATCTTTATGAGGATTTTAACTGTCTTTGCTAATGGTATCCCTACGTTCGAGGGACATGACCATTGTGTAAGGTAACAAGAGAGGATACCCTAGAGGTGCAAGTGTGAAAAGTGTGATGTTTTCAGTTATTTATCTTTTGAAATTAGGGTTATCTAAGATTGATTTTAATCTTGTGATACAAACCCTAATTAGCATACATCTAACAATTAATATTCGTACGAAAAAATAAAATGTGGGAATTTAAACCTAAGCTATTACATGGATTTGGGGCAGTTACATAATAATAAAATGTGAGAAAGTAAAGCCCTAAACTATTACATCCCGTAAGAAGTTACATAATTAGAAAAATGCGAAGAGATTAAAGTTACGCTATTACAAAAATTCCCGTGCGACCTATACATCGATTTCTAGAATTTAAAAGACAAAGGCATAAATAAATAAATAGAAAAATATTTTAATAAAGGTAGAAATATTATAAAACCCTAAGTATTAAAAAAAACATACTTTTGTATTTTTTGTGATTTAATTTTAATAAGAAAAGAAATTAATTAATTAATTATAATTTAATTAAGAAAATAATTTTAAACCTAATTAAAATAAAAATATTTTTGTGTCAAAAATTAAATTAAAATTAAATTAACCTAAAACTAAAAACAAAATGTTTTTTTTGTGATTTTTTAAAGTATTTAAAAAATATTTTAAAAAGAAATTAAATAAAAAAGAAAGGAAATAGAAAATAAGAAAACAAGTTGTTAAAAAAAGGTTTTGTGGCTAGGGAGTGTTGAACTTGTGACCTTGGGGTCACAAGTCCAAAAGCTTACCACTGAGCCACATGCTTGTGGTGTCAATATGCTGCTTCTGAAAATATATGTGTGAAACCCTACAAGAATAAGAAAAATATGGAAAATATTGGCAAAAGGCAGGTTCAAATCAGCAACCTGATGGGTGAAAGCCTTAAGCGCGCATGTTGAACCATTGGGGTGTTGATACATCTGTGTATTTAGTCATAACCATATATATATATATATATATATATATATATATATATATATATATATATATATATATATATATATAAGTTAATCCCTAAAAATGAATTTTAAATCAAACGCGCGCAAGTGGGACCCCCGTGTTTGAATGGTCGAATCACACATATCCACGCATGTCTACTGGAGTCAAACAAATTCAGAGACGCCGAAGTCAAACTACGGTCGTATTCTCTGATCACCTCAAACACCAAACCTGCAAAATAGCAAAAATAAATGCAAAAGGAAGACCCTACCCCCAAATTCGAGGGCTGCGAATCGAATGGTGGGGTTCTTTTGGCTTGAAAGTTCCTATATTGTGAGATACAAAGGACCAGAGGTCTCGTTCCCTAGTAATGACATCTTATGATTCTTGCATCAAAGTTTGTGTGAGATGACTCTAAACATCATTACAAACAAAAACATATGCATATAAATTATTTACGTAGCATGATCAAAGATTTTGAGTTTCCAGAATTTTACCAAACTAGAGCACTTGAGGAATAGAGTTCTGGATGTGGAAGGACCTGGAAAATGACTTGTATAAACTCATTTGATCCTCAGGAAACGATTTATGGCCTTGGTTTGGGTTTAAAGTTTCTGGAAAATTGGGTTTTATCTTGCCCTATACTTTGAAAATTTTGAGAATTTTCTCTAGGGTTTTGAGAACAGCCAATTGTCCCATTCTCTTGTGGTCTTGTTGTGTTTATATAGAGGAGTTAATTAGGTTAATAATTGTGGAATAAATCTCTTTAAAAAATTGATTTTTGCTTCAATCATGCACCAATATTATGCCAATAAATCTTGGATGTTTTTGCCAGCTATTTTGGAGTTGTTTGGACCTCAAGCAACTCAGATCCAAGGCCTTACACGCTCCATACATTAATTTTATATTTATCTAATTTAATTTTGAATTTAAATGAATAAAATCAAAAATAAATAGAATAAACATTAATATAATTCATGGATGGGCTTAGAGGTTCTTGACAATGTTAGAAACATGTTTCAAACCTTAAAACATAGGCCCATTTAACAAAATTTCAATATTACTCAAGTTACTTCATGCACTTTCTCAAAATTACCAAACTTGCACCAATCATATCTTGCTAAATTCTTAACATTTGAGGATGATCTTTGGATTTTTAGAAAGCTTAAGATGTCCCCTAAAACCTCTTTTTAGTTTTATCTCATTTGAAGCTTCCATGTTTATGTACACTTCTTTGAGAAAATATGACTTCTTGTTTCTCTCATTAAACCGACTTGAAAAATGATCTCCACCTTTGCCTTGTCGTTACTTTTCTCTTCCACCATTTTCTAATGATCCTCAAGAGAGATTTGAAGGCCCTATTTTCTCAATGTTGAAAGATCCTTTAATTCACCAATCGCATAATTTATGTCACGTAATCATTTATTATCTCATTTTGTTCCATTTGAATCAATTAAAATTGAACTTTATGATTTTGTTACCTCACCACCTTTGCATTATCAAACCCTGCACGAGCCTTCTCCAAGATTTTCCAAGTTTGTTTCGATGATTCACAATCACCAACTTTCTCAAACTTGTCACCATATACACATTGATGGATAAAAAACAATGCCTTGTAATATATCTTTTTTTATTCCTTGTACGCAGCCTTTTTTGCATCCGTTGCACCTTCAAAAGTAGGATTCATCCCATTCTTGATCACTTCAAGAACTTCTTGGTAGCCAAACAACAACGTTATTTGTTTGCACCATTTTCGTAGTTCTTTTCTTCAATGAGAGAAATATTTGTAGGGATTTTATCATTGGAGATGTGAGATATTGGATCAAACTTTAATGGGTCAAAGGGAAGCTTGTTGGTTCAATAGAGTTTAGCATGTCGTCAAAGTATGTTCACATGCTGGTGTCAAAGACCTATATATTGTAGTCGAAGTATGTTCTAGTATGTGGGTGTCGAAATGCTAATTTGTTAGTATTTCTAATTGGACCTGTTTGTTATGTCCAATTATTTAAGTTAGCTTGTACCCTAAGTTAGCTTGTAATGGGTATTTGTTATAAAATCCCACTATTTAGTATGTTAGGTTTATTATAAATAGCATACTAGTCTCTCATCATTGCATACTACAAATCCTAATTTAGAGTAAGAGGGTTATTTATTATTCTTGTATACTTGTAATTTTGTTTTAAATATAAAGGAAAGAATATCAGTTAATAACCAAATATTTGTGTTCATCATGTTCCTCATATTTTCTACCCTTGTTTGTCTCTTGATCATTAATAAATAAGTTTATACTTTGTTTCCAAGGCATCCGATTCACAATAAATTGGTGCGGTGAGCGTGGAGAAGATGCCTTCAACAAAGTATGAGATTGAAAAGTTCAACGGAGTGAACGATTTTGGTCTATGGCGCTTGAAGATGAAAGCCCTACTGGTTCAGAAGTGTTGTTTGGAAGCGTTGAAGGGAGAAGAAGCCATGAATGAAACGTTAACGACAGCTGAGAAGACGATGATGATAGAGAAAGCCCACAACACAATTTTGTTGATCTTTGGTGATGAGGTTCTTTGACATGTATCAAAGGAGATGAATGCGGCAGGGTTGTGGGTGAAACTTGAAAGTTTATACATGACCAAATTGTTGGTGAATTGACTCTACCTGAAGCAAACTTTGTATTCATTCAAGATGATTAAAGAAAAATTGTTGGATGAGCAGTTGGATATGTTCCACAAGTTGGTTCTTTATCTTGAAAATATTGATGTGAAGATCGATGGTGAATATTAAGCGTTGTTGTTGTTGTTGTTGTGCGCTTTGCCCAGATCACATGCTCACTTCAAAGAAACCCTCTTATATAGAAGAGAGTCCCTAACCTTTAAAGAAGTTCAATCAGACTTGTATTCGAAGGACCTGAACGAACGAAAGGAGCATAAACCTTAGACGGTTGGTGAAAGTTTGGCCGTTAAAGGAAAATTCTTGCGAAAGGATAGTAAGTTCGACAAGAAGAAAGGTAAAAGTCTGCATAATTTTTACAGTGGGGAAGCATCTGGTATTCGATGTTATCATTGTAAAAAGGAGGATCACACAAGAAAGATGTGCCCTGAAATCCTGAAAGATCATGGAGGTAAGGATAATGGCAATGCAACTATTGTTCAAGATTATTTCGACTTATCTGATGTTTTTGTGCTTTCGTGCAGCAACCCGTCGAAGGGGTGGATTATGGATTCTGGGTGCACTTGGCACATGACTCCAAACAAAGACTTGTTCGAGGAATTGTGTGATCAAGATGGTGGATATGTGTTGCTGGAATACAACAAAGCTTGTAAGATTTGCAGGTGTTGGATCTGTGAGGTTCAAGCTCCATGATGAGTCAATAAGGCTATTGACTGAAGTCAGGCATGTACCTGACTTGAAGAGAAATTTGATTTCTCTTGATGAATTCAACAAGAAACGATATGTTTTCCAAGTAGAGAAAAGTAATATAAGAGTCATGAAGGGGTCGAAGGAAGTCATGAGAGGCGTGAAGAAACAAGGTTTGTATACCCTTGAGGCTGAAGTTGTAAGTGGTTCGACAAATGTTTCATCCACGAAATCTTTGTCGAAGACAGAAATTTGGCACATGAGATTGGGCCATGTCAGTGAAATGGGTCTGGTAAAATTGGGGAATCAAAATTTTCTTGGAGGAGACAAAGTCGAAAAGCTGAAGTTTTATGAACCATGTATACTTGGAAAATCTTGTAGAGTGAAGTTCAAAAAAGGCAAACAAAGAACACATGGATCCCTTGATTGCATTCATGTTGATCTTTGGGGACTTGTAAGGTGTCAGTCACATTCAGGAGTAAGGTATTTTCTATCTATAGTAGATGACTATTCCAGAAAGTTATGGTATTCATCCAGAAGACTAAGGATGAAACTTTTGAGAGTTTCAAAGGTTGGAAGACTCTGGTCGAAAATCAAACTGCAGAAAAGTCAAGAGGTTGAGAACAAACAATGGCCTTGAATTTTGCAATGAGGCATTCGACATCTTTTGTGCTTCCTCTAGTATTTAAAGGCACAAAACTATTGCAGGAACTCCACAACAAAATGGTTTGGCTTAAAGGTTTAATCGAACCATCTTGGAAAGAGTTAGGTGCACGTTAACTAGTGTTGGGTTGAAGAATGTGTTTTGGGATGAGTCTGTTTCGACAGCAACATATCTGATAAACATATGTTCTTCGACTGCGTTAGATATGAAGACACCTGAAGAAGTTTGTTCAGGAAATCCACCAGATCTTGAAAACTGAGAGTATTTGACTGCGTAGCCTATGCTCACATTAGGCAAGACAAAGTCGAACCTAGAGCTCTTAAATGCATGTTAATGGGATACCCTGAAGGAGTCAAAGCTTATAGGCTATGGTGCATGGAGCCAGGTCACAGAAGAATTATCACCAATCGAGATGTAGTTTTCAATGAAGCTGAAATGGCTTTCAAGAAAACTAATGATGTTAATCAAAGTGCAGAAATATTAGACGAAGAGCTGGAACAGGTAGAGATTACTGTTGAGGTGGAGCATGTTGATGCTGAATTATGTATCCCAGATGAAGTCGAAGAAAAAGCAGAAGATGTTGAGGAAATTGAAAAAACTATCGATGACTACCTATTGGAAATAGATAGGACACGAAGAGTCATCAAGCCACCTCAGAGACTTGGGTATGCATATCTTATAGCTTATGCCTTAATCTCTACAAGTGAGGTTCTAGACAAATAACCAAGAGACCATAAGGAAGTTATGAGGAGTCGAAATAAGACTAAATGGATGAAGGCCATGGATGATGAGATGAAGTCTCTTCATGATAACAACACTTGAGAATTGATCAAGAAACCTTTTGGAGCCACGTTAGTCAACTGTAAATGGATTTTCAAAGTTAAGTAAGGAATCGAAGGAGTGGCATCGAAAAGATACAAGGCAAGGTTGGTTGCAAGGGGTTTCACTCAGAAAGAAGTTATAGACTTCAATTATGTGTTTTCTCCTGTTGTGAAGCATAGGTCCATTCGAATGTTGCTTGCCATAGTGTCACAGTTCAATCTTGAACTAGAACAAATGGATGTGAACACTTCGTTCTTGTATGGTGATCTAGATGAAATAATTTTGATGAGGAAACCTGAAGGGTATTTCATTTTTTTATTTTGTTGCTTTATGTTGATGATATTCTCATAGATAACAACAATGTCGAAGAGGTAATGATGATGAAGGCTGAACTCAATGAGGAGTTAGAAATGAAGGATCTGAGAAGTGCATCCAGGATTCTTGGGATTGAAATTCGAATAGATAGAAAGCAGTCAAAATTATGCTTATCTCAAAAGGCATATCTACGAAAGATTCTCGAAAAGTATGATACGTAGAATTCGAAGCCTCTTGTGACTCCAACAAACCCTCAATTCAAGCTGAGTATTAATCAATGTCCCAGTACTCAGGTCGAAAGAGGTTGTATGAATAACATCCCATACTCTAATGTAGTAGGTTCTTTGATGTATGTTATGGTGTGTACTAGACCCGGTATAGCATATGCAATAAGTCTTGTAAGCAGGTACATGGAGAATTCTAGAAAGGCTCACTTGCAAGCATTGAAGTAGATTCTAAGGTACATAAATGGGTCTCTGAACAGAGTCTTGATTTATGGTGGAGCCTTGGATGAAGATAGTAAAGCAGTAATCGAAGAATATGTCGACTCTGATTATGCAGGTTGTATGGATTCCAGAAAATCTATTTCTGGATATGTTTTCACTATGTTTGGTACAATAATTAGTTGGAAAGCATCACTTCAGAAGGTTGTCGCATTATCAACAATTGAAGCGAAATATATTGCTTTAACTGAAGCTATGAAAAAAATCATTGTGGCTTGAAGGTTTTGCTAAGGAGATGAAAATTCAAAGTGAAGTTATCACAGTTAAATGTGATAGTCAAAGTGCAATACATTTTTCAAAGAATTCAGCCTATCATGAGTGAACCAAGCACATTGATGTGAGGCTACATTTTGTCAGAGGGGTAATCGAGCATGGAGAAGTCCAAGTGCTGAAGGTTTCGAAAAATTATAATGCTGCTGATATGATCACCAAGAAATTGTCAAGTTGCAAGTTTTTCCACTGTATGCAGTTGATAAAGTTGCATGAAGAAAGCTAGTTCGTTCTTTGATAATAGAGTTTGTTTCAAGGTGGAGATTTGTGAGATATTGGATTGAACTCTATTGGGTCGAAGGAAAGCTTCTTAGTTCGACAAAGTTTAGCATGTCGTCTAAGTATGCTCACATAATAGTGTAGAAGACCTATATACTGTAGTCGAAGTATGTTCTAGTATGTGGGTGTCGAAATGCTAGGTTGTTAGTATTTCGAATTGGGCTTGTTTGTTATGCTCAATTGTTTAAGTTAGCTTGTAATGGATATTTGTGATAAAAGCCCATTAGTTTAGTATGTTAGGTTTATTATAAATAGCATACTAGTCTCTCGTCATTGCATACTGCAAATCCTAATTTAGGGTGAGAGGGTTATTTGTTATTCTTGTATACATGTAATCCTGATTTGAAGATAAAGGAAAGAATATCAGTTAATAACCAATTCCTTGTGTTCATCGTGTTCCTCATATTTTCTACCCTTTTTTGTCTCTTGACCATTAAGAAACGAGTTTATACTTTGTTTCCAAGGCATTCGATTCACAACAAGAGACAATACTCATGTTGTACAACGAATATTTATGGATCAGAACCAGGATCTTGATGCCAAATTTTGGAACATGCAATCATAAATTGGTGAAGAATGGAGGACTTAGGATATGTGGAGAGAAGAGAGAGAGAGAGAGAGAGAGAGAGAGAGAGAGAGAGAGAGAGAGAGAGAGAGAGAGAGAGAGAGAGAGAGAGTTGAGGGTGAAAATGAACAACTTCATTAACTAAAGATGAGAATGCCTCCAAAACATTTATACAAGTGTTACAAAATGATAGATACATAAAATACAAAGAGCCAAAACTCGGGGCTGAAACCGACTAACACAAACTATTAACTGGTTACAACAGACAAAACATAAAAATACATAAACAGTTGTAGCCGATTAAAACACATGTGTAACCGGTTAACGTAACTTCAAAATTTATTTTTCCTTATTCATAAATGTTTTTTCACCAAATTGTAATCGATTATACTATGTATTAATCGATTACAATACTTGAATTATTCATTTTTACATAACACACTTCTCCCCCTCATTACAAATACTCATCGGTGTCTTTAATTTTTTTTGAAAGAAACCACACACATTTTTCAACAAACTTCAAAGCCAACACAAACTAGAATACATATGAGATTCTATGTGGTCCTCTCAAAAATATTATTCTGATTGTCACGTGAATCCAAGAGATCATGCCTCAAGTTTTTAACAAGATCAGTCACGTTCATGCGATATTTATCATTCATCTGTAAAATAATTTGAAAATAAGCAATTTTAAAATTAATTTTAAAATTTTTCTTTTTTACTTTCTCTCAAAATATATAATTGTATTGAAAAAATAAAAGAATAATTACCTGAGCAATGACTGTAACTTTAAGAGTAGAATTTCCAAATGGTAATATGCTACTACTAGCAAGTGATAGATGAAGATTTTGAAGCAACCCCATTATTTTAACCACAATATTCTCTTGTTTCTCACAATGAATTCCAATCATAATTTCCTTATCTACCACTCTTGCTTTAACCTTAGGTAGTTTTTTCTTGGAATAATATTTATCCTCATCAATATCATCTTCTTTTGTGCGAGCTTGAGATTTCTTGATGAACATTTCTGAATCTTTATTTTTCATTGTGTTTTGATTGTCCAGCTCTTTTATTTTCTCTTGAAGTTGTTTCACATAGTCGATAGCTTCTTCAAGTATATAGAGTTTATCTGTCTATAAATAGAACAAGTGTATATTATTTGAGTTATATATAAAGAATCTAAAAATTAAATTAATTAACAAGTGAAATAAAATTGTTAGTTTTTAAAATAAAATCATTTATAAAAATTATATTTTAAATTAGAGGCTTTTCTGTTGATTCATAAACTCACTTAACTTCTCTTTTTTTTATTTCTCTTCAAAATTTTCTCATACTTCTCTCTTTTTACATCTCTTTCACTCTTTTCAATTTCTTCTCACAATCAAATATACTCCTAGTGCTAAGGGCACAATTATTTGTTACTTTGTTGGGTGTTTCCATTAATTCCAAAACCATTTTTTCAGAATTCATTTAATATTTGGTTATGTTATTTTCATCTAAGTTGGATTAAAACAATATAAACTATTTAATGTAGAGCATATTGTGGTATTTGGTGAAATTTATTTAAAAAATTCACGAGCTTATGAATATTTAAAAAAGCATAAATGAGTTATTTAATTAATTGCTACGAAATGATATAAAAAATTAAGTTTAGTGTAATTAAAAATTTTAAATGGGTGTAATAAATGTGGTGCTATAAGTCTATAGTTATGAAGTGATATATTTGTAAAGTCTCATGATAGGGAGGTATTGGGTAAAGCCTCATAAGACGACCACCCTTTAAAATGGGGCCAAACATAATCCCGCTATATTGGTGGCTCACCATGATGAGAATCGTGAGGGTGACATGTATGTAACCTATAACTACACGTGTAAGAAGTCCTGATCACGATTCCATTAGAACTTAGGCAGTCAATAACATCCCTAGTTAAGGTGGAGGGGTTACCACTTCTCTGGAACTTATATATACTTCATAGAATGTGGAAGATGAGGGAAAATACAAATAAAACACTCCAAAAGATACAAATATTCTCACCTCAAGTAAACTTTCTCTCTCCTCACAAAAATCACCTAAAAACAATTTTTCTCACCATCGTGAACTTTCTCTAAATGGTCGTAGAGACCCTTATGAGAATTTCACCTCCAACAATATGCATATGGTCATCATCGAAGCGTCTGAATCAGTAAAATGTAAGTTGTTGTCTGACACTATTAGAGATGAAACCTTGCATTTATTCATGGACATACGACATACCCCAAGCTTCCATCCCCAACTACCATGAGCTAGTGAGGAAATTCGTGCACCAATTTGCCGCCAGTTGACACATGAAGATGTCCACCACCACTTTGTTTAAAACTTGACAAGGCCCCTTAGAGTTACTGATGGAATACCTCAAATGTTTCAACAAAGCCAACATAAAAGTGGTTGACCCGAACCAAGAAATGTTCCTGGAGAATTTCAGAATTTCTTCAATGTCGGGTACTTCAACGAGTTCTTGCCAAAAGGCTAGTAGCATCTTTGTTAGTAGAGGTGGTCATAAGGGTGAAATTCTATAAAAGGGTGTGGAAACTAAAACCAAGAAGAAGGCCTGAGACGTAAAAGAGCTTTTCCTAGCACTTACGGTTCACAACACTCGTGGAAAAACAAATTCACCTCACCCATCAGGGACAAAGTGATGTTCAAGCGAGGTGGAAAGGCTATAGAGGGCTTCACGCCCTTGAACACTCCCCGTGAAGCAAATCTGGCTGGAGGTTCTTCACTTGTGTGACATCTATGCACCTCTAGCCCCCAAAAGTGGATGTCATGGGACATAAGATAGATAGATGATTAGGTTTTATAAAGATATAGGACACCATATAGAAGACTGCTATCAGCTTAAGAAAGAAATCTAGTGTTTGATCCAGATGGAACATCTTAAGAAATATGTCTAAGAAGATTTCTCTCAAGGATCAGGTAAGATCAACCCTCACAAGAGTCAAAATGTTTCAATGAGTAAAGTTTAAAAATAAATTTAAAAAATGTTATTGGGCCAAAAAAATTTATTAGCCCAATAATCCGAAATAAATATCTGAAATTATCTCAAAGCCGTTCAAACTGTTTCTAAATTTTAGAAAAATAGCCATTGATTTCCATCTACTGTCTGGGTTGGGTGGCATTTTTGGACCCGAAATCGTTCAACCTCACCCATTGTCCACTCCTACTAACTTCTACATATACTTCATTCCTAGAATATGCAAGATGAGAGAGAATACATGTGAAACACCTCAAAAGATACAAAGCTTCTCACCTCATGTGAGTTTGCTCTCTCTCCACTAAAACAACCTCAAAACATAATTTCACCATCGCGAATTTGCCCTAAAATCATAGAAAATCCTTAAAACCTCACTACCTATATAGAGATGCCACACATATGTTATTTATAGCAAGAGCAAGTTCAATTAAGCTTTAAATAATATTTTTAATTTAATTTATAATAATAATTTTATAAAAATTACATATATTAGACTTTTTATTATAAACTGTATTAATTAATTATCTTATAAATTGGTTTACTAAAAAATTAACAAGTATTGTAAAATACTTTTTTGTACTTCAATATAATTTTTTAAAAATTACATATATTAGACTTTTTATTCTAAACTGTGTTAATTAATTATCTTATAAATTGGTTTACTAAAAAGTTAACAAGTATTGTAAAATACTTTTTGTACATCAATATTATAACATTTAATTAAAATATTATAATTTTAAAAACAGCTAGGCGGTTGCACCATATGGGCAATTGTACTTCTTTTTTTTTTAAGATTCTACAATGTTAATAGTATATTTTTGTATTATCAAATAATATATCAATGTAAGTAAATTATTTACATTTATAAATCAATAATTAAAAAGACAATGTTAATAAAAAGTATACAGCCAAAGTTGCCAAAAATATATAAAAAAACTATTCCATAAACAAAGTAAGAATATAATAAATGCAAAATATAGTTTTTTTAAGACTCATTTTGTTGTGAATAATTCATGTTCTAACTTCTGAGGGCGTTTTAGTAATTATTAGGATACTTTAGTATTTATTATTTTAATGTTAGTATCGTATATGTTAATTCCTTAAGATTAGGATTAGGGTTTGTTTTTTAGTTAGTTACTTTTGGGTTTTTAGTCGTGTATAAATAGGTGCTTGTATTTCATTAGTTTTCAATTCAATTTAATACAATTTAATTCTTATTTTATCATCTCTCTTATTTTCATCATTATTCTCTTCTATCCTTGTGCCCTAACACATTTTACAGAAGATTGCTATCATTGAACCATTGATTCTATTTTTAAATGTTATTTCTTTGTTTAAAATGACTGTTATTTAAATTTTGGAACATATATTTAAGAATGTAATATTATAATGTATTGTATTTTTATTAAATTAATCTGTTAAAAATAATATTTAAAGTAATAATTAAATAACAAATTAAAAAATAGTTATTTTTATTCTATAAGTGAAAATAATTTCATTTTTGAGATAAATTTATTTTATAAAAAAAATAACAATTATTGTGAAATGGAAGGATTGTTTTTTTAAAATTGTTTTTATTACGTGTAACAATTGTTTTTTTAAAACTAATTTAATAATTGATATTTATTTAAATTTAAAAAATATTTTATTATTTATAATAATGATTGGAGAGTGTAAATAAAAGTTAAAAAGAAAATGAACTATGGATGGAAAGTACGTTGGAACAAAGGGTTTTCAAGAAATATAGTTTTGTGAAGAAGAAGAATGAGAAGAGAGAAGAAGAAAATTGTTGATAGTTTCTATCTGAAAAACTGTTTGTAAAAGTATTATTGATTGTTATTATTTACAAAGGGAAATCTCCTTATATAGACACCTTTTTCAGGCCCAAAATGAAAACTAAACTAAGGTCCAAACACCCTTCAACACAATGCAAAACATCTAGCATTGCATACAACCTAACATTTTGGCACAAGCTAATTCGAAACGAGCTAATTCGACAGAACAAGAATTATTCATTCTAACACACCCACTAATTTATGTTCTTGAGACTTCTCATCCCAACAATTTTCTTCAACTCTTCAAACCTTACTTTCTTCAAAGGTTTAGTGAATATGTCAGCTAGTTGTACTTCTGTTTTCCAGTGCTTAATTTCCAACTTTTCGTTGTTGAATTGATCTCTCAGAAAATGGTACCTTCTTTCTATGTGTTTACTTCGACCGTGACACACAGGGTGATTTGCCAAGTTAATTGCTGATTTGTTGTCGACAAATAGCTTTATCTTCTTAGGCTCTATTATCTTGAGTTCTTCAAGTAACATTTGTCCATCTTGGCGCTACATATGATGCATATGACATTTCCATAATGCTTTGTTTCTTCGAACTCTAGGAGATTGGTGCACTTTCGATCATGAAAATGTAGCCTGCCGTGATTTCCTTTTCTTCATGATCTCCACTGAAATTTGAATCAGTGTATCCATGGACTTCGACACTTGTGTTGTTCTTTGACTTCTTGGGCAACAAGACGCCATGGTCGACAGTTCCCTTGATGTATCTCGACACTCTCTTTAGTGCGATGAGATGACATTCTTGAGGTTTCTCCATGAATCTGCTCAACATCCCTACACTTTGGAAGATATATGATATGGTATTGCAAAGATATCTCAGGGATCCAATGATTTGTTTGTACAATGTCGAATTTACAAACTCATCATTCAATTCCTTCTTCAGTTTTATTCCAGTTTCTAATGGAGTGACTGCTTCATTGCAGTTGCTCATGTTGAACCCTTTCAAAATATCTTGAGCATACTTAGTCTGGTGCAAGAATACCTCTTCTTCAGTATTTTTGAATTACATCCCTAAAAAGCGGATATTTCCTAAGGACATTGATTCTTGCATTAGCTTGACTTTCATTTGTCGTCGTAAAGGCATAAAATGATTCGATGACTGGCATCATTTATTACACTCCATGTTTAGAGACACACTTTGTGAAACGCTCGATCAAAAGCTATTTATTCTCTTATTCCAAGGAGGAGCTTGCTTCAAACCATAAAGAGCCTTCCTTATGTACACCTTTGACTCATGCCCTTTGACGTGAATCTTGGTGGTTGAGTAACATAGACTTCTTCTTCTTCTAATGGACCATTCGAAATTCTAACTTTACATATCCATCTGTTTTTATTTTGAATCTAGTCTTGCAACTGGTGCATATACTTCGTCGAAGTCTATTCCATGCTTTTGTAGAAAGCCTCTAGCCACCAACCTTGCCTTATACTTTACAATCTCGCCATTTGTCCATCATTTCACCTTGTATATCCACTTTACATCAATTGGCCTTTTATTCGTTCTTTCGACAAGCTCCTAGGTCATGTTCTTCTCAATGGCTCTGAGTTCTTCTTTCATGGCTTCACACCAATTCAAATTACTCGTGGCTTCATCCAAAATCGATTGTTTTAGAGTCAACCATCATCATGGATTCTTCGATTAGGTCACCATACACATCAATTGATTGATCTGGAATTTTCTCATATCCATCTAGACTTGTAGATTGAGTTCTTGTTCTTTTCGACCTTCTTTTGTTCTGATCAGGTGGTTCTTCATTTCGACTGGTCGACTCATTGCCTTGTTCACTTTGACTGGTCGACGGTTCATCATGTTGATCCTCTTCGAACACAGTTATAACTGTGTCTGTTTCCTGTCGAACTGAGTTTCGACTCTAGTTCCACCCTTTGCTTTCATCCACACAAACATCTCTTCTAATCACTAGCTTATCTTCGATTGGCGAATACAATTTGTATGCACCCGTCGAATGATAACCTATGAAAACCATGACTTCACTTCGATCATCTAGTTTTCTTCTCAATTGTTCAGGTACATGCCTGAAACATATTGATCCAAAAACTCTAAGATATCACACTTGGCTTTGACCCTGTCCAATCCTCATAAGGTGTTCTTCCTACTATCTTCTTTTTTGGACACCTGTTTAGAATGTATACTGCTGTCGAAGTTGCTTCAGCCCAAAATCTCTTAGGCATATCTTTAGCTTTCAACATACTTCTCGTCATGTTCAGTATACTTCTATTTTTCCTTTCAGCTATGCCATTGTGCTGAGGTGTATAGGGTGAAATAATCTCATGCTCTATACCTTCCTCATTAAAAAAATTTGGCAAATTCAGCAGACGTATATTCACCACCACCATCAGTTCTTAACTTCTTCAATTTGCAGCCACTTTGTTTTTCAGCATGCAACTTGAACTTCTTGAACTGTGTGAATACTTCAGTCTTCCTTTCAATGATATAATTCCATATATGGCTGGTGAATTCACCAACAAAAGTAAGGAAGTACATGTTGCCTCCATTTGACTTCACTTCAAATGGTCCACACACATCAGAGTGAACTAGTTCCAACTTGCGCTTGGATTTTATGGGCAAGTTATGTTTGAATGCCTTTCTCACTTGCTTAGCTTTACAACATTCTTCACATACTTGTTTTGGTTCCTTCACATAAGGCAAGACAAACACCATCCTTTTCTGGTTGCGCGTGCATAAACTCCTAAAGTTTAGATGTCCATACCTGTGATGCCATAGCCAGTTCTTGTCTTCTTCTGCACTCGAAGCAATACACTTGTGATCTGATGTGTTAAGTTCAACCTTGAACATTTTATTCACTACTAACGGTGCTATCATGATTAGTCTCCCATTAGCCCTATAGACTTTCATTTGATTCCTTTCAAGCTTCATTTTGAAGCCTTTTGCAAGTAATTGACCTACACTTATCAAATTACTTGTCATAGAGGATACATACAACACTTCAATGATAGTAGCCTTTCCACCATCTTTCCTAACAATCGAGATGTCTTTTTTGCCTCCAGAGTTGATGTGTCTTCCATCAACAAACCTTATCACCTTTTTAACTGACTCATCTAACTTGGTGAACCAATCTTTATTTCCATTCATATGGTTGCTACATCCTGAATCCAGTTACCACATGTTGGTTTTCTCAATGTTAGACCGATGTTTACCATCATTAGCACCTCATCGGGTCTTTGGCTTCTTTCGGCTTGCTACTTTTTTCTTCGGCTTGAGCGTAGTGACAAAACCTCGACAATTGTAACATTGCACCTTTTTGTGTACTTGTTGCCCACACCTTTCTTGCTCGAATAAGCATTCTTGCTTTACTTCATCACTAAGATGCTTTTTTTGACTTTTTTTGAATCTTGATTGCAATGCTTATTCAACCATTTCTCTTTCGGTTTCTCTGCTTTTGCGAGCCTCAATGAAGCTTGAAGTTCTTCCAACTTCATCTTAGATAGAGTCTTGGCTTAATTGTCACTACTATGTAGTCGAAATCGCATTCGAGATCTTAGTACCTTTCTATTTTCGCAAATCGGCCGTTTCACCATGCGTTTTTGGTTTTAGACCGGATTCCATTCATCATCTTTCATCCGAATCATCTCGTACTGTTTTTGCAATTTACCTTCTTCAATTTCTCACCATACAAGTTCTTTAACTTGTCCCACACATCTTTCGCTGATTCTTCTTCAATTATCTTCTCAAATACATCAGAGTCCACACACTGATGAATCAAGAATAACGCTTTACAATTTTTCTTCCTCTGATCTTTGTGCGCAGCTTTTTGAGCATATGTCGCATCGTTCATATCTCCATCATTCAAGATTTCAACAACATCTTGAAATTTGAAGATAACCTTCATCTGTGCAACCCACAGTTGATAGTTTTCACCTTTGAAAAATAGTAGATTTACTGAAATCTGCGAAGACGTTGTTGTTCCATTTGCCATTAGAATCTCTCTGAATCGCAACCGAGTTATTCATTCTAACAAATTACAATTCTATATTTTCTAGAAGATTTCTATCATTGAATCATTGGTACAATTTTTAAATAATATTTTAAAATGATGTTGTTTAAAATTTTTTCACATGTTAAATAATATAATATTATTGTCATAATATATTGAACTTTATTAAATTAATTTTTATTAACGTGTTAAAAATAATGTCTAAAATAATAATTAAAAAATACTAACAATTATGTTTATAGTAAAAAGTGAGAATAATATTTATTTTTGAAACATGCATATTTTTTTAAAACGACAATTATTGTTAACCGGAGAGGGAGTAAATAAAAATTGAAAAGGAAATGTGAAGAATGTGATGGAAAGTACACTCATACTTAAACCTTTTCAGAACATGTGCTGGATGAAGCATCTCTGTGAGTTTCTACAGAAAACACTATAAACTAAGCTTCACTTTTTATACCTTTTTCTGGCATCTTACCTTTAATCTACTAATTCTTATGCTTTATCGTACATCCAAAACGTTGTAGACTTTGTCCTTTAATGCTTATTTCTTTTCTATGCATATCAAGAAAGTTATTAAATTACCATTCTATATAAATACAATGTGTTGAGTTTTTCATTTCAAATAAATTGGTAATATTAATAAGAAATATATTCAAAAATTTGAATTCACAATGTTTTAAAAATAATGAGTATGCAAAGTTGCTGCACAAAATAACAAATATTATTAATAATTTATTAGAATAATGAGTCTTATTTTATTTAGTTTAACTTTTGTTGAGATTCCTAAATATTTTAAGTTTTATAAAGTGATTTTGATTGCACAGTTCCAGAGTCGAGTCTCCGTTTAATATTTAGTGAAGTATTTTTTTTCTTTAAATATGTATAGAAAAAATAAAGGGTTGAATAAAGGTCTAGTCTCTATTAAAAAATAATAACATCTTTTAATTTTAAAATTAAAATTTTGATCTCTAAGTCTTTTTTTTTTTGGATTTTGGTTATCTACTCTATTCTAGGGTCAATTCTACTAATGTGTGAATGTCTAGCTCAAAAGGTTAAATGATATATCTCTAAAATGAATTCTAAAAATTTTCAGTTGGCTGATATTTTCAAAAAAAAAATTGAAGATCAATAGATAATTAAATTTAAAAACAAAATTAAAAATTGTTCATATTGGTTATGATTAATATATTTTCGATAACTTGAATTACATAGAGAATTATGTTGTGATATAATCTAAGTCGTGTATTTCAAATCCAACATTACTCAAGGTTAGAATTTATTACTTAATATACAAGTTATATACACATATATATATATATATATATATATATATATATATATATATATATATATATATATATATATATATATATATATATATATATATATATATATATATATATATATATATATATATATATATATTATAAATTAGTTTTTATTAATTTAATGATTATTTTGTTATTTTTTTCTCTTTACAAAAGTGCATTATCACTAACAATTATGAATCTATAATTTACCAATGATATTGTAGGTTGTATGAAAAATTAACTAACCTTCTTCAATCCAGGAATGGTGGCAGAAAGAGCTATAAACCTCTCAGCAATAACTTGTCTCCTTTTTCTCTCAGCCATGATATGATCTTGTATCTCAGATTCACTTCTACGTTTCTTGGTTGTTTTCTTAATTAATTTTGGTAACTCACTGCTCTCATTGTGATTCAATGTTGTTGTATTAGGAGAAGGTTCCACAAATGAGTTTTCAAAAGACAAAAGGTATTGAGATGGTGTTTGTTGTGAAGAAATGAGACAACTTGAGGTATTACTATTATTGATCAAGTTGTCATGAATTGAAGAATGGGCATTATTAAAACCCTCAAAAGAGAAACTTGGTTGTTGCACATTCTCTATACCAAACATGTCTTCATCCAATGAGTGACCATCCATTTCCTATAACATGTAAAAGAAAGAAATAATCATATTATAATATATTATAAGTATATTAGAATAGAATAATGAAGCTCATGTGTGTGTCTCATTACCATAGAAGAAATCCACGTTTCCCATGCATCTTCCATCTAAAGAAAATTTGTGAGAGCTACACCTTAGAGAGAACACTAGTAAATATATTTGGAAACTGTTCCCGACACAAAGATGCCTTACAGCCTTACCTAGACCGATCAATTCACCTTTGAATGTCTTGTCTTGTTTGACGTATGAATTTCAATAATTTAAATACATATGTAGGGGCTCACGGACTCATTTTACTGAGTATACGTATTTTTCGGACGCATTTATAAAAAAAAATAGATTTATTAAATAATTGATGTATCTGATACAAAATAATAACTAAATATATCATTTATTTAATGAATTTAAAAAAATTATTATTTTTATAAATGTATCTAAAGAGTGTATTATGAAATTTATGGTAAAAATTTCACTTCATAGAAAATGATTTAAAAATGCAATAATTTCTTTTTAGATTAATAATCATTTACTCCTATAATATAGACTTGTTTTGATTTATTTCCTTTACAAAAAAATTATTTGATCAATCTTATAAAATGTTAAAATTCTAAATCTTTTTTCCCTTAGATGTAAATATTATTTTTTAAAAATATTTTTTTATTTATCCTCCTCATTTTTACACGCTGAGGGAAAGGTATTAACACCTATAACATCCATCGTATTTGGTGAGAACCGTTTTATTCGTGTGTGTTTGACTATACTTAGTGATCGAGAAAGGAGAAAGAAGAAAGATTTTGTTTTTATAATTTATTGGGCTCAACAAGACTTCACATCTTGTTAATTCTCTATTTTTGTGATTGACATTAATTTTACTAAAACTAACTTGACAACAATATGTTGAACAAGATGTCCTATCATGAAGTCTCCACATCTTATCTATTACAGTTTTGCAGATTGAATTTATTTGGTTTAATTAATGATTACAAAATATTATAAGAATATTAAGTAATCATATGTGGCATACAAGATTGAGGAATCAAAGATTTTGTTTAACTTTAAAGTTATTTTGTTTTTATTTTATTTTAAATATTGAGACATTTTAGAAAATATTTGATTGAAGACCTATTTTTATGTAGAAGATTCTGAAGACCTTTTATCAGCTTTGAAGCTTAAATTCAGGCCAAACATTATTTATAAAAAGAAGACAACAAACCTAATTCAAGTGTGGAACATATTATGTTGTTAAGTGATCTTTTAGGAATATCATCTTGATATAAGAGAAAGATCGTCTCTATTAAGTTGTAAGTTTTGCTAATCATTCTTAAGTTTTTAAGTATTAAATGATTGTGTGTCTTTGAAGTGTAACTTCTAAAATGTGTTTATTGTTTAATCACTTGTTATTGAAAGGAAAGTGAGAGGAATCTCATAAGAAAATTAATCTTTCGTGACATTCATTGTAGGTCACTAAAAGTCAAATATCTGTAGGGTAAAAGTCTACGAAACATTTAGTGACACCCCCTTTGACGTCATCTATAAAGGGACGTGGTGTGACACTAAATTGAATGTCATTGTAACTTTTAGCTACAGACAAATTTTTACCTACAATTACTATTAGTGTCATTATATGTTATCTTAGTTTTATATGTGGTAAAATTTATACCTGCGGTTTTGTTGGTGTCATTAAAATTTGTATAAATAATTTTTTTATTTTATAAATATAATTTTTTTTAAAAATACAATAAAATTATTCCTTAGAAATAATTTACAACCCATTTTCAACTAACTGTTACAAAACTAAATAACTAAAATTCATATAATGTAAATTAAAACTACTTACAAAAAATATTATATCCTTATAATTTTACAATTCAACTTTCATGTTCTTATTTTATAGATTCTTATAATTCGGACTCAACAATTTTTTTTAGTCCGATGTTAACCGCATTCTATTTGATAATGCCAGCAACCTTCTGTTATGATTCCAATGCTTCAAGCATTTTAGCTACCCCACCAAAAAAAACATTTCCACATCATATCTTGCACTATGAGATTTTCCATCTACCCAATTGGTGATACATGTGGACCCAAAATGTATTAAACAAAGAACATTATAACACAATTTTAATAATTTAAATGTTACATCAATTAAAATTACAAACCTAGAAAGGCCTACTCTTCATCCTGCAAGAACGTATATCTAATTATTAGTATATTAATGTAAGATATCAATTTTTCCATAAAAATTCAAGTGATGTCAGCATGATTAAAGTGGTGGTTTATAGTTTCTCATTCTATCTACAAATGGTTGCTCAAAGTAGATCGTGTTACCTTCACCCAAGCCACTAACTCAAAGAAACTTCACATGCATCAGACATCACAAGCCAACAATATTGTTAGACCATACATCATGACACTTATGTATCAACCAAATTGCTATATCAATAACACTGCACCACTTTTGTCCATTTCATCTGAGGAGTTGTCCACTACAGCGGGGCCCGTAAACCAAAATAAAGTTGGCCCAACCCAAGATCGCGTTACCTTCACCCAAGCCACTAACTCAAAGAAACTTCACATTGCATCAGACATCACAAGACAACAATATTGTTAGTCCATACATCAGGACTTTAAGAGGAACACACTCTCAAGACCCAAGCCTCCACCACTAAGTCAGTCTTTGGGAATTAAAAGTGAGATGAATTAATTGATGTTGAAAAATATTTAACATGTTGAATGAGGAGAGAGTGACGTTCCATAAAATACTTTGTAAAATTTTATTAGTTGTTGTGAATTTTTAGATTTTGAGTGTATTGTGAATGGTGGTGGGATAGGATACAAAATAATTATAATGAGTAAAAATTGAATGTGTGTTGAATTATTAGGTGAAAGAAGAAAAAAAAAATAATGTGAAAAATAAAAGTTGAAAAATGACGGATTGAATAATGCAAGTATTATACATAGTTTAATGGTATACTTGGGACATAAAATAAGGATGGATTATTGGAATATCAAAAAACTGTTTTTCTGTTTTTTTTTTTTTTTTAAACAAAATAGAAAAAGCAGCATTAATAATGTCAGCTTTAAATGTATCATTTTGTTCCTTTTACAAACATAATAATGTCAGCTTTACCACAACATTAATTATTACTAATACTTATTAATCACAAAAATTAAAATTGAATTATCCGTACGAGAATGAAACAATTTGATAAAAAAAAGAAATTATCAACCAATTATATTTTTGAAAAAAAAAACAAAAGATATTCGTTAAAGTTATAAAAATTGTAATTTAAATGGATAATATCTCCTATAAAACACAATCAAAATGATTTTCTTTAATGATTTTCTCTATGAACATTATGACTTTTGATACCTATTTGATGGAATTCTAAAGCTTAAGTTTGACAATTGATTCGAGAAATTTAAAACATAATATTTTAAAATTAATAATTATAGTATAACAATCCTAAGTCACTACGCCAAAAATAAGTTTTGGCACTTTACAAAAGCTTTTACCTAGTCACTACGCCAAGAAAGCGCCTAAAAAGCGCTAAAGGCCTTAGAAAGATCTCATCTGAAAGCGCTTGAAAAGCGCCACAAAGGTTAACCTTAGAAAGCGCTTTTCAAAAGCGCTCTTATAGCTTGCCTTAAGAAAGCGCTGCTATAGGCCTATGATACAAAAACGCTTTTAAAGGAAAAAACGCTCTTAAATCTGGGCTTTAGAAAGTGTAACGCTCAGATATTTAGTTATAATTCTTTAATTAAATATTTAAATAATTGTTGTGAATTATTAACTGATATTATAATTATAAGTCAATATTATTGGGCTTAGAGTAAAAAGATAGCAAGTAGTAGAAGTGGGGGTTAAGAATTAAGCCCAACAGTAATTATAAGGATTATTATTATTTTAAATAATAATAATAATAAGGAAATTGGAATTTTGTTGTCAGTAGAAGCAAACATGATTTTGGGAACGGAAGAACAGAGCGACGCGTAGAACTGAGAAAAGTTGGAACGATCAAGAATCCTCAGAGCAACCTTCAATCCAAGGTAAGGGTGGGGTTCTTGCTCTATAATTGGGGATATGATGGGAAATTGGTAGTTAGGGATGTATGATTCGCTAGGTTGTGTCGTGTCGATGTGATTAACCGTAGAAAATCCCAAATTGGAATATATGATCTTGTATTCTGTGTATATTGTTGTTGTTGATTGTGCAATTCTGTGTATATTGTTGTTGTTGATTGTGCAATTATGTGTATATGTGGTGTTGTTGTTGAATGAAAAGAATACATAATTCTGGTGTTAGATGATAGGTTGTTGTTGCCAATTGTAAATAATCCCAATTGAATCGTGTAAATTGGAGAAAAACTGGTTTTTGGATGAAATTACACTGCATGAGCCGATCCATAATATTACGTATCGATACAAGTTGATACAAGTTTAAAAACCAGGATCGTGAAAATTGCTTGCATCGATACATAAAGCCTTGCATCGACTCATGGGGCTGTTCTGTAGGACTTGTATCGACTCATACGTGGTATGTATCGATACAAGTTAGTTTTGTATCGATACAAAGGAAGCTTAAATCGACTCATACTTTGTAAAACCAGAAAAACAGAAAATTTAATTATGTATGAGTCGACTCATACGAAGCTTGTGTCGATACAAGCTGTGTATGTATCGATACATGGAGTTTTGTATCGATGCATACTGAACAGAAACAGAAGAGGAATTCTGGAAAATTATTCTGGTCGTATCTTCGCGACCGTAACTCCGTTTTTGATGTCGTTTGGACCGTTGGAAAGCTGGGAACATGAGTTAACCTATAACAATACTTTTAAATACAGTAGGTGAGAATTTGGATGAATTGAAAGTAGTTCCGTTGTGAATCCGTTGTTGTTGTATGTCGTTGTTGTTTAGGCTTGATGGCCAACGTTGACGGTTACGTTGTGTATTACGTTGTTGTTGTTATTGTATGCTGTTTAAGTTCATCGCATACATACATTGCATATTATGTTGACTTATGTTGGCAAGATACGTTGAGCCGTTGGAGCAATGTTGTTTACGTTGAAGGCTTACACCTTGATGCCTCGAAATTACTGGCAAAAGGATTACGTTGGGAGTTTTACTCCGTTGGTACCACACGCATGTGCATTAGTTGAGTCGCATGTCATAATACTTAATGATGATGTTGTTGATGATTGGATTACGTTGTTATGAATAATTGCATGTTGTTATGGAATAGTTGTGTAATGTTGTTGATTAGTCGTGTGATTACACAATAGTGATATTATATGATTTTGAACTATAAATTGTTTATCATAATCTCAATTATATGGTTTGATATCTCACCATTTACTTGTTTTCGTCGTTGCCTTTATATTGGTAACATGCAGGTGGTCAGGAGGAGTGGTCGTTACCAGTGTGGTTCCAGTTTTATGTCATTTGCTCTGATACGTAGCACTCAGGGGAAATCCGGGTTGTTTTTATTCTATCATTTTTATGTTGGACTAATGTCGTTGAATAATTAATGAGATGCTATGTTTTACGTTGTAAGACAAATTGAATTCCGCTGCTTGGTTAATAATTTGTTTGCGCTGATAACTGTTGAATAATGCTATGTATCTGTTGAAGAGATAATGACATGTTTATGAATGGTTTTTCATTGAATTGTGGCATTCTGATTGTGTTGATTATTTTATGAATAATGTTTTAGGAAAAATATGATATTAAATTAAATAAATACGTGGGGTAAAATCGGGGTGTTACAATAGTGATATCAAAGTCGGTCGGTCCGTCCGGCCAAAGTTGTTGAGTCTTTAACAATCGAGTATTGTTAATTATTTCTGACTGTTGGTTGTGTTGCAGTGTTAAGTTGAAATGGCTGGAAGGAACGATGTTGCGATTGTTGATGCTTTGGAAGCAATGGCTAATGCGATGGAGAATCAGCCGAATATTGGCGGGGATGCTGGATCTCGAAGTTTGGCGACTTTCTAGAGGGAGAATTCGCCAGTGTTCAAGGGTAAGCATGACCCTGATGGAGCACTTGATTAGTTGAAGGAGATAGAGAAGATCTTTCGCGTGATGGATTGCACCCAAGCGCAGAAGGTTTGTTATGGGACGCATATGTTAGCAAGTGAGGCTGACAACTGGTGGCTAGAAACGTATCAGAGATTGGAGGTTGCAGGTGAGGAAATCACTTGGGTTGTATTCCGTAGAGAATTTATGAGGAAGTATTATCCTGAAGATGTTCGGGGTAAGAAAGAAATCGAGTTCCTTGAGTTGAAGTAGGGAAATAATTCTGTGACTGAATATGCTGCGAAGTTTGTGGAACTAGCTAAGTTCTATCCACACTTTAATGGAGAAGGTGCTGAGTTTTTCAAGTGCATCGAGTTTGAGAACAAGTTGCGCTTGGACATCAAGAAAGTTGTTGGTTATTAGAAGATCCGTGTCTTTTCGGATTTGGTTGATAGTTGCAAGATCTATGAGGAGGATAGTAATGCTCATCACAAGATCCTTACTGATAAGAGACGCAAGGGTCAACAGGACCGTGGAAATCCTTATGATGCAGGAAAGGGTAAACAGAGAGTTTCTCCAGGTGTTGGCTGAAGATTTTGATACGTATGGATCGAAGTAGAAATCTTAAGTTCGAAATGAAATGATGTTAGTGTTCGTTGGAACAAAGTGACTGTTACAGTTCGGAATGAAAGAATTGGTTCTTTGAATTGAGATATCAAAAGCTCGGAGCTTCGAGTGATAGTTGTGGATATATATTTGAAGGAAGCTTCGAAGTGATAACAAGATTATGTCTGCGATGAGTTCGAAGCGAAGATGGCTAAAGCATTTGAAATTCAAACGTGAGCGGGATAATTGGAATTCAAATATACATGCGCTGGAACGGTTCGAAGACGCGTGGAAGCTAGGGAAGAACAGTGTTCTGCATGTTCTGAACGTGGCAGAATCTTATAAGTCAGACCGTTATGGTCGAAGTAGTATAAATAGAAGTCTTAGTGTTAGGATTTCATGTGTCATATCTATTGTACAAAATTCAGTAAACATTCAAAATACCACATGGCTAGGGAAATGAATGCTCGAACAATGTACGTATGATAACACCAAACCTTTATAATTCAGTAAAATATCTTTACCTTTCCAGTTTATCTTTATCTTCGCATCAATGTCTTTTAAATA
Source organism: Vicia sativa (assembly GCA_021764765.1). Taxonomy (NCBI): domain Eukaryota; kingdom Viridiplantae; phylum Streptophyta; class Magnoliopsida; order Fabales; family Fabaceae; genus Vicia; species Vicia sativa. The sequence goes on from CM038796.1 coordinate 13,625,990, forward strand.
CTTTTACATTCAAAGTCATTTAACTATTTCCTGCATTTAAACGCTTTTCTTTTATTTCGAATCCTTTACGTTTTAAGAAACTCTTTTACATTCATGTCTTTTACATTCATGTCTTTTACATTCATGTCTTTTATATTCATGCCTTTACATTAAAGTCTTTACATTCAAAGTCATTTACGTATTTCTGCATTTACACATTTCCTTGCAAATCGAAGTTTTATTCATTCAAATTAGTTTTGTGTTTCTTTACTTGATCATGTCATTAAGTTCTTTAACATTGTAATCGGAATACACTGAACATCCACAAAACACTCTAAATACAAGTCTTAACAATGAATATTAGTTTTGTTATTAAATTCATCCAAACGACCAATACCCCATAGGATCAATCTAGTCGATCCCGCAAGTTACCGAGAAATTGAATAATCCATTAAGATTATTCGATAGTTTGGAGGACTAGCGGTTGTTTTACCGTAAATCATCAGAACAAATTGCACGCCTGGGATACCATTGGTCGTTACAGAATCAAAATTAAAACAAATTAAGATTGTTAAGACATAATCCATATAAAAGTTTGTTCTGAGTGACAAGTTCGTTGTTATATGAACCTTAGAAGTGGTAGAATAACTAATAGCAACCAACCCTTACCCAGAAGAAAACGTAATAATAGGATGTCTAATCCAAACAATCAACAAGGGGAACAAAATGCCCTACATGGAACAGGCACTAACGCGTCCGTTTCGACGGGTACGTCTAGCGCGATCCCTTCGAACGCATAGTCTGTAGCCTCTTCTACCAGTAATGTAGCCACGAACGGAACAAGCGGCATGTCAACAAACAATTCGATCCTAGGCAATACAGGAACCACTGGGTATCCTGAGGGATTAGTCCCACCATCAGGGACACAAACCCATTTCGCCACCCCACCACCAACTAGACCACCCAGTTTCGATGGTAATAGACCCAGGAATCCCCCTTATGGGATGCCAACATCTTTTATGGCAGGTTTGCAAACTTCGACGTCGAATACGTCACCACAATTAGGATCTGGATCTGGGGCTAATCAATTTCTGACAAATAACCAAGGGTCAGTGGGTTATAGTACATTGCCTATCCTAACCACAGAAAACCAGATGGCTTTTAGGCAATTAATGGATGATAGTAACCATAATATGATAGGAGTATTAGCACAAACCATGCAAGAAATCTTCGCCCCAATAGTATAAAATGTGACTGTGACAAATAGAGAAAACGTAGATAATATGAGTCGAATAGTAGATTTCTTCGCTCCGCCAGAAAGGCGTAGACAGAACCAGGCATTGGTTCGAGCGAACGTACCTATCATAGAGCAAATTGCTGATGACCCACCCTATAGACCAGTTAGAGAGGGGATTAATTTGGGGGCAAGGGCACAAAGGTTAGATGCCCCAGTGATTCGAGAAGAACCACAGAGGGGATTTATAGAACCAGTGGCAAGGGTCGAAAGATTAGATGCCCCAGTGATTCGAGAAGAACCACAAAGGGGAGTTATGGAACCAGGGGCAAGGTTCGAAAGGCTAGAAGCCCCAACGTTTCGAGAAGAACAACCTAGAGGAGTTATCATGGTGGGTCGAAACCAAGATGCTGATGCAGTTGTTCATAGAATTCGAAACGACAATATCTTGGTAAAATAATTTAACCACCATGATAGAGAGGATTATGGCCCAAAACGGTCTTAATATTGTGGATTAGGAGGCCAAATTATGCCTCCCATAGCAGATTATGTAATGCATACTGATTTACCAAGGGGATATAAGATCCCTAAGTTTACAAAGTTTGCTGGAGATACCAATGAATCAACAGTCGAACACATAGCCAGGTATCTGACCGAAGCAGGAGACATAGCAAATAATGAGAACCTTAGGATTAAATATTTCCCAAGTTCCCTCACTAAAAATGCTTTCACATGGTTCACCACGTTGCCTCCTGGATCCATAGATACCTGGACCCTTTTAGAGAGATTGTTCCATGAACAATTCTATATGGGACAATCCAAGATAAGCCTGAAGGAACTAGCCAGTGTTAAAAGGAAGTTTACCGAACCCATAGATGATTACCTGAATAGGTTCAGACTCTTGAAATCTAGATGCTTCACAGTAGTCCCTGAGCATGAGTTAGTCGAAATGGCCGCTGGTGGCCTGAACTATTCTATTCGAAAGAAATTAGACACACAATACTTGAGGGACATGGCTCAGTTAGCAAATAGGGTTCGACAAGTCGAAAGGCTGAGGGCCGAAAAGGCCAGGGCTTTTAAAAGTAATAAGAAAGAAAGAATTTCTTATGTCGAAACTGAGGAAGTCGAAGACTATCCTGAATTCGAAGAGGTCGAAATTGATCTCGCTGAGTTAAAACAGGCTCCACCTTACTCTTGTAAACTATTAGTTCCCACAAAAGGGAAAGAAATTGTTGAAAATGAAAAGAGTGATAAGTTCCCAAAGAAGGTGTATACCTTTGATGTAACAAAATGTGATGAGATCTTTGATTTGCTTGTCAAAGATGGCCAACTAATTGTGCCATCAAATGTCAAAATACCTCCTTTAGATCAAAGAAAGAAAAGAGGATTTTGTAAATATCATAGTTTCCTAGGCCACAAAACCTCACAGTGTTTTCTTTTCAGGGATCTGATTCAAAATGCAATCAAAGAAGTCAGATTGAGATTTGCTGACAAACCAAAAATGAAAGTAGATGAAGACCCTCTGGATGTTGCATACACCAACTACTCCGAGCCTTCGTACATTGGAGAAATCAATATGGTGGAAGCAGATCAAGAGGCTACTCCATTAAAAGAGAAAAGTACTGAGAACAAGAACTGTGTGGGAGTCGAAGTCAACAAGGGGGTCACTAAAGACGTTCACAAGCAATTAGAGGCTTCGATCAAACAGGCTCGGTCGTTTAAAAGAAATCCGTGCTCAAGGCCGTGAGAAGCAAAAGCAAGAATTGACACAGCATCAAGGCTGAGGTCGACATTGAGAAAGTCCAAATCACAACACCGCCTCCCTAAAAAGAAAGTCGATACCTTAGGGGAACCCAGTGGCAAGTTCAATTACCTGGTGAGATACTCTGCTCCAGAGAGTTCGAAAATCCCAATCGAAGACGTCAAACCCACAGGATGGGGAGATGATGACATAAAAGGGAAGGATGGAGATGTTAACATTCGTCAAAAAGAAGTCTGGGATACTTTAGGGGAACCCAGTGGAAAATTCGACTACCTGGTGAAATACTCTGCCCCAGAAAGTTCAAAGATCCGAATCGAAGATGTCAAACCATCAGGATGGGGAGATGATGACGAAAAAGGGGAAGATGTTGATGTCAACATGGTAGATATGGAGAGACCTCGTTCTGAAATGGAAGAGATGGAAAGATACCTAGAAAAGGAAAAATACAAAAAGGAGGATGGCTATGCTGCAGATACCAGCCTCAAAGATTATCTCATGCTGTGCCACAAGGGGAATGCTGAAATGATACTATGTCCTAGATGCGATCATCGCAACCAGAATTGCAGACTTCGAGAGAAAACAAAGGGCTCGAACTGGCAACAACTGGCGCCAGGATAACCAGTTATTCAGGTGCTACCCTAGAGCGGGAGAAAGTTTATTGGGATTTTTAGTGCGTTGTCACAAAGGGGCAACCAAGTGCCTGATATGCCCAAGGTGCTCGCAGATATAACCGTAATACGGTCGAGCTAAACCATACCCTTCGCCTATGCCGAATCATAAGGAAGTTGGTCAGATGAGTCAACATTTCGAGGGTAACCATACTCAACGAAAGCTTGACAGCCCCTACCCTAAAGGTGCTCGAAGGGTGACGTTCAAAATCCTACAAGTGTCACCGCACAAATGGTCGCAAGTCGAGCTAATAAGGGAAAGATAAATGGAGAGGCAATGAGCGAAATGCACGCCACGCCATGATATATAAGGCAATTCAACACCGCAAAGAGAGAAGAATTGAGACTAGAAAACTACAAAGGCAAAATCCCATGTCAAGATCCCAATGGCGAAGGCAACAGAGAATTCGAAGGTCGAAAGGGAAGTCATGGCGATAAAGGAGCAACTTCGAGCAAAACCAAGGAGAATCAAGCACTAACAAACCAAAACCAAATAATCAACCTGTAGACAAACCTCCAGTTAGTATGAGACTCTTCTCTGAAAAACAACAAGAAGAAACGAAGGAGTACACACCAAGTCCATAAGAAGACGAGGATATGCTTGCACAACTTCAATCGAGGGGAGTCTTCACTTAACATTAATTGCAATGTGGTATCCAGACACCTTGTGAGTTTGGACAGAAACCAAATCAAGAGCATGAGGAGGAGGATACCATAGATTTGATGAAGCACAGACCAGTTTCCTACTACGTAATGGATAACGGCGCGGTCGAAGAGCAGAATGCGTTCTTCGAACACCCAGAGCCAGCCATGAAGAATCATTTGAATCCATTGTTCATTCGAGCAAAGGCTGGAGCCCATGGCGTGAACAAGGTCTTAGTGGATGAAGGCGCTGCAGTTAATTTAATGCCTCACTTCATGTTGAAAAAGTTAGGAATACAAGAAGGTGATGTCAAACCACACAACATGGTCCTATCCAACTATGAAGGGAAAGTAGGTTAGACGTTGGGGGTAGTTCAAGTGGATTTAACCGTCGGATCGAGCTGCAGGCCCACCATGTTCATGGTGATCGAAGCCAAAGTCAACTATAACTTGCTGCTGGGAAGAGAGTGGATCCATGGCGTAAGGGCAGTTCCTTCGTCAATGCATCAGAGGTTGGTTCTATGGAGAGAAGATGGTATCGTAGAGAATATAGAAGCGGACCAGAGTTACTTTATGACAGCGGTTAACTTAGTCAATAAAAGGAATTATGATAAGTATCTAACCAGAATAGCCCATTGTACCCCAAGTGATGAGATAAACGAAACCAGGAATGCACATTACTATATGACCCTTCGAAATGATGGCATGTACTGGGATAGGAAGATAATTAAAGGAGACGAAGGAGTCGAAGGCACTTCGCAAGGACGACCAGCAGGCTGGGAGTTCGACAACCCTGCTCATGATTGAGTCCTCCTTCTTTGACAAGATTTCGGCCTATATGGCTGAGAACGAATGGAAAGCGGCCTTAGAGGCCGAAGTGAACGAAATAGATGGGGGATGGTTCGAAAGACGCACCCTTGGAAGCACACGAAATAGATCAAAGGCTAGATGCCATCTATGACAAAGAACCCCTGGGTTTCGAGAAGGACCCCACAGACTCAGGTGCCAAAATGTTAGCACAGGATCCACTCGAAGAGGTAAATTTGGGGGATGACAATACAAAAAGAATAACCTACATAAGCGCAAAACTCAACCCAAGTTTCAAGCAAGAGGTGATCGAAGTTCTTAAAAGAAACAAAGATTGCTTTGCATGGGACTATGACGAAATGCCTGGTTTGAAAATAGAGTTGGTGGAGCACAGACTTCCAATTAAGGATGGCAAGAAGCCCATCAAGCAAACTCCTAGAAGATTCGCGCCAGCAGTTCTCACAAAGATCAAAGCTGAGGTCGAAAGGTTGCTGCGTTGCAAATTCATCAGAACCACAAGGTATGTCGAATGGTTAGCAAATATAGTACCTGTGTTATTAAGAAAAATGGATCTCTGAGAATTTGCATAGATTTTAGGGATTTAAATACTGCTACCCCTAAAGACGAATATTCCATGTCTGTGGCAGAAATGTTAATAGACTCTGCTGCAGGATTCGAATACCTAAGTATGCTAGATGGATACTCTGGATATAACCAGATTTTTATTGCTGAAGAAGATGTTGCTAAGACAGCATTTCGTTGCCCAGGAGCCTTAGGCACCTACGGATGGGTAGTGATGTCTTTTGGTTTAAAAAATGTTGGGGCAACTTACCAAAGAGCAATGAACTCAATCTTCCATGATTTTATTGAGACATTTATGCAGGTGTATATTGATGATATAGTCATCAAATCTATCTCTACAGAAACCCATTTGCATCATTTGAGCCAAGCATTCGAAAGAATGAGAAAACATGGCTTAAAAATGAACCCCCTTAAATGTGCATTTTTTGTGCAGGCTGGAGATTTCCTTGGCTTTGTGGTTCATAAGAAAGGAATTGAGATCAACCAGAATAAGACCAAAGCCATTATGGAGACAAAAGCATCTACATCGAAAAAGGAGCTGCAATCTTTGCTGGGGAAGATTAACTTTCTCAGAAGGTTCATTTCGAATCTAAGTGGAAGAACTCAAGCTTTCTCTCCACTACTTCGTTTAAAGCAAGGCCAAGCCTTCGAGTGGGACGAAGCACATCAGGAGGCATTTGACAAGATAAAAATATATCTCTCTCATCCTCCTATCTTGTCTCCACCTTCATGGGGAAAGCCCATGAGACTTTACATTTCTGCCTCTGACGTTAGTATAGGTAGTATGTTAGCACAAGAAGATAGAAATGGCATCGAAAGAGCCATATACTATTTAAGTAGGGTATTGAATGATGCAGAAACTAGATATAGCAATATAGAAAAGCTATGTCTCTGTTTATACTTTTCTTGTATGAAACTTAAGTATTATATAAAGCCTGTTGATGTTTATGTTTCATCTCATTTCGATGTTATCAAACACATGCTTTCAAAACCAATAATGCATAGCAGAGTTGGTAAATGGGCTTTAGCCTTAATAGAATATTCTTTGACTTTCATGCCTTTAAGAGCTGTGAAAGGTCAAGTAATTTCTGATTTCATTGTGGACCATTCACTGGTCGAAAAGCCTGTCATAGGTTACGTTGAAACGCAACCTTGGAAATTATACTTTGATGGTTCGACCCATAAGGAGGGTAGTGGTGTTGGAGTTCTCATAATTTCTCTGAAGGAATTCCAACAAAATTCAAGTATAAGTTAGATGGTCCTCGCTGTTCTAACAACGGTAGTACACTATTGTTGACTTGAAGCTTTGTTGGAATTGGGGCAACCATAGTCAAAATTAAAGGTGACTCGAGTTAGTGGTCACAAATAACAAAAGAAATACAAATGCATAAAGGAAAATCTGATGACATACTATAGTCAATTACTCAAAAATTCAATACATGGATATTCAACACATACCAAGAATAGAAAATCAAGAAGCAAATGACCGCACAGTTGGCTTGTGGTATAAAGTTTCTACCAAAAACTTTGAGGATTTGGTCGAAATAAGAGGTAGGTCATGGCTACCGACTCACACCTTCGATTTAGAAAATATTAAATTAGGTTGTGATAAAGATAGATTCAAGTATTAGCCATAGACACCTTATCGATGCGATTGGCTAAGTCCACTAGTGAGTTATTTAAAAATCCAACATTTAATGTTGATAGAAAATAAAATATAGAGCATTATCATATGTCCTTATGGGAAATGAATTGTTCAAAAACCCAAGAAGGCGACATCGAAATGCCGGGAGAAAGTGAGGCATACTTAGCATTGTTAAAGTCCACAATGGGACATGGGGCACATCAGGTGCCATAAAATGAAATGGTTATTTCGATATGGCATGTATTGGCTCAAAGATGCTCAAAGATTGTATAGATTTTGCTAAAGGATGTGAAGAATGCCGAAACACGCAGGATTCAACATGCTCCCGCAAGTGAGTTGCATTCGATCATCAAACCCCGCCCTTTGAGGACGGGCATTAGATTTAATAGAGAGATCAACTCGTCATTCAAAGGATGTAAATATATCTTTGTAGGAATAGACTATTTTACCAAGTGGATCGAAGCAATACCATTAATAGTCATCGAGAGGCTATTATTGAGTTCATAAATGATTATCTATAGGTTCGATTGCCAGAGAGCATAACCACAGACCAAGGTTCTGTGTTTACTGGTAGGAAGATGCAAGAATTTGCTCAAGAAATGGGGTTTAGATTACTAACATCAACACCATATTATGCTCAAGCAAATGGTCAGGTCGAAGCAGCCAATAAAGTGATAATAGGTTTGATTAAGAAACATGTTGGTAAAAAGCCAAGGAATTGGCATAAGACTTTAGACCAAATACTATGGGCCTGTAGAACATCTCCTAAGGAAGCTACTAACACCACGCCTTTCCAACTAACATTTGGTCATGATGCAGTTCTACCAGTAGAAATTCATCTACAATCAGTTCGAATTCAAAGACAAAACAAAATCCCATCTGCATTGTATTGGGAGATGATGATGAACGAGTTAGTTGAGTTAGACGAAGTTAGATTACATGCATTGGAAATCCTAATGAGGCAAAAGGAAAGAGTAGCCAGGGCATATAACAAAAGGGTGAAAGGTAAAACATTCAATATTAATGACTTAGTTTGGAAAGTTATATTGCCCATGGACAAGAAAAATAAAGCATTAGGTAAATGGTCACCTCATTGGCAAGGACCTTTTCGAATAGTAAAAACATTTTCAAACAATGCATATGAAATCGAAGAGTTGGCTGATGATAAGCGAATCCTAAAGGTTAATGGGAAATATTTAAAGAAATATAGTCCATGCCTGCAGGAGATTCGAATAATAACAACGTAGTCGAAACAATATAAAGAAATGCCAAAATGTAATATAAATTGCCAAAATGGCGTTGTTTAGGTATTACAGACAAACATTCAAACGAAATGCAAGATTCATTGAACAAATAGAATTTAGAAATGGGTATTGTTCCTTAATCTGTCGAAAATACTCCGAAAGGACTCAAGCCTTTGCTGAGTGAAGCGCCTTGCTCCTTCCAGAGTAGCAACTTCACCTTTAAGTTACTCAGCTGCTTCCATTTCTGCAAGTCCTTTATTGAGGAGTTCTTCGAATTGTGTGCCAGCAGTGTTGGTGTCATATGCCAATTGTTGTTTTTGGGCCTCTTTAACTTTTTGTTGAAGCTCTTGAATCTGCTTTTCCCAGAGAAGAATGGATTGAGCTCAAATCTCATAATCAGTCTTGGCTTGCTTTATGTGCATGGCTTGATCTTCAGCTTCCTTAGAGAGCTTCGAAGCATGCTCATAAGCAACGTCCATGGCAGTTCGCTTCTCTTGGACCTTATAAGTGGCAAGTTCACCCTGAAGGAGTCACCCAGTTATGTTATCCAGCAAAGTTTGAAGTTCGAATAGTATGGTGCTGACCTCCAGGGAGCAGGGTGACAAGGTTTACTTGAGTAAGAAGTTCTTTCATAGTATAGCAAGCTGTACTGTCTTTCTTAAGCACTTCGAACAAATCCACATCAAGGATTGTTTTCCTAATTTTGTTGAGAAGTACAGCTCTATCATCTGAAGGTAATGGAGCATTGGTCGAACTTGTACCAGCCCTAGCAATAGGAGTGTCCCTCTGAGCTAACTTAGCCTTCATATACCCAATTGGGTCATTTCGCTTTAAGAGGGCTAACTCCTCTTCAGTTGTTTGAGGTTGAGAGGACTCAGGAAGTTCCATGCGCAAGGGAGTCACATCCATCTCGACTTCCATTGGCTCATTAGTAGGGGCACCATCACCTTCATTCTTTTCTTGCTCATCGTCTTCTTCGTCACCAACCAGGTCCACCACTTCGATATCATTGTTTTCACTGCTGTGAGCATCAGACTCTGTTCCTTCGCTCGAACCGCCTTGAGCCTCTTCTCCTCCTTCTTCCTCAGATCCTTTCTCACTAGATTCTTCTCTCTCTTGAGAAGGGCTAGCCTTTTCCTCTTCAGCCTGGGTGACTTTTTCACTCTCTTGAGGGATTTTGAGAGGAGATTTTGGATGAGAAGTTTCTGGAGGAACTTCTGCAGCATCTTCAGGTGTTACTTCATTTGTCTCCTTGAGAGGAGGAGAAGTGCCTTGGTCATCTGGTTGCTCTGAAGCCCCAATCGGAACCGCCATGTTGGAGGATCCCTTGTTCTGCACCAGATTACTCGAATCCCCATGAGGAGAAGAATGGATTGGAACATCAATTTTTGATGGAGGAGTCGAAGTGGTAGGGATTGGATTCGAATCGTCCTACACAAACGAAGAAAGATTAAAAACTTGCACTAAGGTACGAATAACTATTTTTTGTTAAAAATTCGAATTCAATTTACCTGTGGATTATCTGAAGAGAGATTGCTATCTATATGTTCCAACATTACGTTGGAGGTCGAAGGTGGATTTTTGGATTTTGGTAAGGGAGCAACATCCCTGGAATCGAGTCCAGAAATATTAGTGTCCTTGGAAACATCTTTCTTCTGCTTCTTCTTCGAAGCCATTGGTGAATTTTCCCCAACCTTGGGATTCTTCCCAGTAGTACTAGGCTTTCGCTTCTTTGGAGTGGTTGGTGGGAGTTTACTAGTTTGAAATGGTTTAAACATGAGTTAGACTTCAATCATAAATGTTAGTCCATTCGAAACATCAGGGTTAATTAATTACCTTTGGAGTTGGAGCAGTTGTTGGAGTTGGAGCAATTGTTGGAGTTGGAGCAATTGTTGTTGATGGTGTTGTTGTTGCAGGAGTGATTGTTGGAATTGCTTGAGGCACAGTATCATCAGTTTCGATGGTTTATTGAGAACTAATTCCTTCCTTGGTCTTTGAAGCAACAGTCTTGATCCTGATGGCTGAAAATCGAAACAATTAAGACGAAATGTTAAAAATAAAGAAAGTAAGAAATATTTGGGGATTTCCCAAGCATTCGCACCTGCGCCTTGATTAGATATAATCGACATGGCAGAAAGGTCATAGCGAAGATGTCCTGGGAAATTATGGAGCCAATGACGAGCCCATGTCACAGTCTCAGACAGCTTTAGTTTCCTTTGAGATTTGTATTTGAACATCTCTTTGCAAGTCAACCACCAAGGGTATGGAGGAGACCAAGCCAGAGCCAGTTCTGAGGTAGGTAATTTAGGAAATTTAGGTGGATGCATTTCGAGTGCCAACCTATACCTATCCTCAGGTGACAAACCTGAAGGAAGTCTGAACTTAGAAACTTTTTCTTTAAATTTTTCCTTCAAGGTTTCGGACGCTTGATACACAGTGGTTTCCAAGCGTGTAGGATCATAAGTAGTTTCAAAATAATTCTGAAAAGCCTTAATCTCTTGGGCATGAGTGAACATACCTTTCTTTGTGTGTACCTGCACATTGAACGCATCAGTTAGTTTCTTTTGGATGGTGAGAGTATCGAACATATAAGATTGGTAGAATTTAGCCCACCATTCCAGAAAACCCTTTGCTGTAAAATGTGTTGGCTCAAAACGAATTAATTCAAACTGAGCGAAATCTTGGTATTGTTCCTGTTGCAGTTTAGCTTCTCTAGCCTTGAAGGTTCGACCAGAAGTGATAGCGCTCTTAGTTTGGAAAAGGGGTTCAGGGATTAACTGACATAAACCGAATTGTCTGGAAACGAAATTAGGTTGATAGGCAAACAGAAAGATTTGATTCTTGGACGGAGTGATTCTTGAGGAGATTAATCTTGGGAGTAAAAAGGCTTTCCAAATGTCTTGAATCTCTTTGCTTTTAGCAGCCTCTGAAAGTGACATGGTGAACCATGATGGTCCATGAGTCCTCGAAGCGAAAGGTGCCATAGTTTCTTCAAATTTATGTCTTTTAGAGAAAATCATGATGTATTGGGAGAAGAGGACTTTGAAGTCAGCTTTATCATCATTTGGAGTAAGTCTTCTCAGCCTTGTACCTTCAACAATTCGATCCGCTATCTCTGGATCTTGCTCAACAATGGTGTCAACAGTGGATAATGAAGATTCAAACATGGCATTAAGCCATAATTGGAGTAACCAGAAGGGGCCAGCTAGCAGGATGTTCTTAGGAGTATGAGATTTTAGACTCGAAACAGCTGATCTCAAGCTTTCGTAGAGATCAACCAGTAACAGTTCACTCAAGCACACTCTCCTATTTTCATGTAAATCCCTAGCTAGAGGAATAAATCTACTAGCTACCTGTAAAGACCTGCTACAAAACACGTATCTTGATAACCATAGGGTAAGAAAGGCAATATGCTCCACATCTGACACACTATCTCCTTCAGTGTGATAATGACTAATAAACTTTGAGAAGCTGGCCAACTTGACGTCGAAGTCAATGATACTTGAGTGTTCTTCAGTATCAGGAATATAAGTCTCTCCCACTGGTGACAAACCTGTGATGGCTGCTATGTCGAAGAATGTGGGTGTTATCATTCCTCCAGGAAGGTGAAAGGTGTTGTAAGTACTGTCCCAGAAATATAAGGATGCAAATAGTAATAGATGGCTATAGGTGAAGCCTGGTTTCGATAACTTGATCAAATTATAGATTCCTAGCTCCTCCCATTGGTGTGATTTCTTAGTTTCTACCTTAGTAAGCCAGTTCTGGTAAGCTACGTCAGGGGTGGGGCAGGATCGGAATGGTTTAAAGTTGCTTTTAACATAATCCAAAACAAAAGGATCTTTTGGGGGAACGTTTGGGGTTTCTATGTTTTTCGAAGCAGAAGATTCACTCATATTCTCAGTTCCTAACCTAGGGATATCCATCTTATTAAACAAAGGTTTAAAATCATAACAGACAGGGAATATTTTCCTAGTATCTTTTAATATTTCAAAAACTGTAAGAGGACCCATTAGAGCAAACCTCTTTCCAGCAGTAGTGGTTGGAATCAGTACCTTGAGAAGCATATAGTAGTTCCTGTTCTTTGGAGATTGCTTGAGGGATAAGTACAGACTGGCCTTGATGAGTACTGACCTTGCTTTCCATAATCGTTCCTGCGTTCTTGCTTTTCTTCTTGGAAATCTTCTTCATTTGGGATGTTGTTGAAGACATTGTTGGAGATTGTTGAGAGCTTTAGGGTTTTTTTTAGCGAGAAAAGAAGAAGAAAGAGTTCGGAATGTGAAAAAAGAATAAAAGACTAAGTTGTTTAGTTTTTATAGTGAGGAAGTTGAAACACTTACCAACTAAGGCTAGGATACGTGGGGATCGTGGGTTGGATCTGGAAAGAGGTGGCGTAAAGTTAACATTGGTAAAAAGCGTGATTAAATAATAATCATTATTTTTATAACCGCACCATGCTGTGATTACTGTTTTGAAGCGGTTAGGAAATCCAAGAGACGTCGTGACTGACGTAGTGGAAGTCATATGCAGTAATGTGATGATTATTCAAAAGTCACATCAAAATCTTGCAAATATATTTAAAATAAGTATTTCTCAAAGAAGTTCGAAATACATATTTTAAAGGGGCATTTTGTTGGCTGAAGATTTTGATACGTATGGCTCGAAGTAGAAATCTTAAGTTCGAAATGAAATGATGTTAGTGTTCGTTGGAACAAAGTGAATGTTACAGTTCAGAATGAAAGAATTGGTTCTTCGAATTGAGATATCAAAAGCTCGGAGCTTCGAGTGATAGTTGTGGATATATATTTGAAGGAAGCTTCAAAGTGATAACAAGATTATGTCTGCGATGAGTTCGAAGCGAAGATGGCTAAAGCATTTGAAATTCAAACGTGAGCGGGATAATTGGAATTCAAATATACATGCGCTGGAACGGTTCGAAGACGCGTGGAAGCTAGGGAAGAACAGTGTTCTGCATGTTCTGAACGTGGCAGAATCTTATAAGTCAGACCGTTATGGTCGAAGTAGTATAAATAGAAGTCTTAGTGTTAGGATTTCGTGTGTCATATCTATTGTACAAAATTCAGTAAACATTCAAAATACCACATGGCTAGGGAAACGAATGCTCGAACAATGTACGTATGATAGCACCAAACCTTTATAATTCAGTAAAATATCTTTACCTTTCCAGTTTATCTTTATCTTCGCATCAATGTCTTTTAAATACTTTTACATTCAAAGTCATTTAACTATTTCCTGCATTTAAACGCTTTTCTTTTATTTCGAATCCTTTACGTTTTAAGAAACTCTTTTACATTCATGTCTTTTACATTCATGTCTTTTACATTCATGTCTTTTATATTCATGCCTTTACATTAAAGTCTTTACATTCAAAGTCATTTACGTATTTTTGCATTTACACATTTCCTTGCAAATCGAAGTTTTATTCATTCAAATTAGTTTTGTGTTTCTTTACTTGATCATGTCATTAAGTTCTTTAACATTGTAATCGGAATACACTGAACATCCACAAAACACTCTAAATACAAGTCTTAACAATGAATATTAGTTTTGTTATTAAATTCATCCAAACGACCAATACCCCATAGGATCAATCTAGTCTATCCTGCAAGTTACCAGAGAAATTGAACTATAACAGTCATTAAGATTATTCGATAGTTTGGAGGACTAGCGGTTGTTTTTACCAGAAATCACTATAAACACCAGGTCAGAAGACTAGTAGGGGAGATGCTCCTGCTAAGATTGTTTGTTTCATATGTGGGCAAGCTGGCCATAAGAGTTTTGCTTGCAAAGCTGATGTAAAGCGGTGTTTTCGTTGCGGTAAGTTTGGACATGCAATGTCTGATTGCCAACATAAGAAGATGGTATGTTTCAACTGTGGTGAGGAGGGACACCTGAGTAGTCAGTGCTCGAAACCAAAGAAGGGACAGACTAGCGGGAAGGAATTTGCTTTAGCTGGGAATCCTTCAGCTAGTGAGGACAGACTCATTAGAGGTATATGTTTCATTATTAGTACGCCTTTAATTAATATTATTGATACTGTTGCTACTCATTATTTTGTTGCTGCTGATTGTGTTAAAAGATTGGGTCTTGTGTTGTCCTCTATGAATGGAGAAATGGTCGTCGAAGTTCCGGCTAAGGGATCAGTGACTACTTCTCTTATATGTTTGAATTGTCCTTTGTCGATCTTCGACAAAGACTTTGCTGTTGATTTGATTCGTTTGCCGTTGAGCGGACTTGATGGGATCTTGGGTATGAACTGGTTAGAATATAATTATGTTCATATTAATTATTATAACAAGTCTTTGAGGTTTTCTACTCTATAGGAGGAAGGAGCTGGTTTGTTGACCGATAAATAGTTGAAGTGTTTGATGCAAGACGAAGCGCATATGTTCTCGTTGATGGCGACGTTGTCTGTTGAGAATCAAGTTAGATTGAATGAGTTTCAGGTGGTGCGAGAATTTCCTGAAGTGTTTCCCGATGAAATTCATGAAGTACCTCCTGAGAGGGATGTTGAATTTGCGATTGATCTTGTACTTGGTACCAGACCTATTACTATGGCACCGTACACGATGTCTGCATCTAAGTTGTTTGAACTAAAGAAGCAATTAGAAGAGTTGATTGAGAAAAAGTTTGTAGGACCAAGTGTATCTCTGTGGGGAGTGTCTGTGTTGCTAGTGAATAAGAAAGATGGGAGTATGAGACTCTGTATTGATTATCGATAGTTGAATAAAGTGACGATTAAGAATAAGTATTCGCTTCCGAGAATTGATGATTTGATGGATCAACTGGAGGGTGCTAGTGTGTTTTCAAAAATTGATTTGAGAGTTGGATACCACCAGATTAGAGTGAAAGAAAATGATATTCAGAAAACCGCGCTCAGGACTCGGTATGGACACTACGAGTATTCAGTTATGCCTTTCGGTGTTACTAATACGCTGGGAGTATTCATGGAGTACATGAACCGTATTTTTCATACTTACTTGGGTCGATTTGTGGTGGTATTTATTGGCGACATTCTGATTTACTCTAAATCGGAAGAAGAACATGCAGAACACCTGAAAGTCATATTGCAAGTTTTGAAAGAGAAAGAGTTGTATGCGAAGTTGTCCAAGTGAGAATTTTGGTTGAAAGAGGTTAGTTTTATTGGCCATGTCATTTCTGGTAGTGGCATTTACGTGGATCCTTCTAAGGTTGATGTTGTGTTGCAATGGGAAACTCCGAAGTCGATTACTGAGATTAGGAGCTTCTTGGGATTAGCCGGTTACTATAGACGATTTATCGAAGGGTTTTCTAAGTTGGAACTTCCGTTTACTAAGTTGACTTGCAAAGGGAAAGCCTTTTCCTAACTTAAAAATTTTCTTTTTTTATTCACAATTCGATCTTTCTTGCTTTTTTTCCCAATATTATGTAACTGCTCATGGGATGTAATAGCTTAATTAGGATTTACTTTCTGCACTCCTGTATTATGTATCTGCCCCAAAGCCATGTAATAGCGTAGGATTTACTTTCCGCACTTTACTTTCCGCACTTTACATTTCAGCACTTTAATTTATGTACATATTTAACTGCTAGTAACTAGGCGTGTATTGCAAGATTAAAAGCAACATAGGCCACCTCTAATCACAAGATAAACATCTGAATACAACACACTTTTCACACATGCACCCACCTTAGGGTATCCTCTCTTGTTGTCTTTCGAAATAATTGTCATGTCCCTCGAACGTAGGGGTTCTTAGCTAAGACGCTTACAAACAAATCATCATAGTCCCTTCGATACAAAGATCATAGTCCCTCGATGACCCTCGATTGTTGCCTACGAATATATGATCTCGTCCCTCGATTCTTACCTACGAAAAGTGATGATCATCCCTACGAATATGCTAAGGTATCCTTACATGTTTCCTTCTATGACCATACGATGACCCTTCGAATGTCCCTTTACATCCAAGGATAGAGTTACCTACCAACTAATGGTACGGATAACGCTACCCTAAAGGAAAGAAAAATAACATGGAAACAACCATTCTGAGTAGGTAATAAGACTCTTTTTCTTGCTCCAATCAATTCAAAAAATATTTTTCACACCTCACACCATTTTCAAAACTTTTCAAACACTTTGTATACATTCCAGCGTGAATCATTACAAAGTCTTTTCAAAACAGAACATTTTCAAACACTTCGTATACATTCCAGCGAGAATCATTATGAAATCATAGAGAAATACCTTTCAAAAACATATTTTCAAACACACACACAGAAAGCAAATTATAATGTGAGCTAAGCAATTAAGAGCTCGTAGATAACTACGGATGGAAAGGGTGCTAATATCTTCCCTTTTCATAACTGCCTCCCTTACTCAGAATCTAACGAATGTCTTTTCCTGTTCTTTTCGCCTTCCCTTTAATTGGATAAAAGAAAAGTCGGTGGCGACTCTTGCTATCCGCAACATTTGCAACAAAACGCAAAACAAACAAGTCAGTTCTCCCACCGTATTATTACAGAACTGGCGACTCTGCTGGCTGGGGATACAACCTAAAGAAAGGCTACCTTAGGGTTTAAGATCACTTTATTGCTTTCTGTTTGCTTTGTCTGCTTTACTTTTAAGTGTTGCTTGGGTATTATACTTGTGGGGGATCCTTCACCCGGATCCAAGTTTCCTTAGGTAAGTAGCAATAAATTATCGCGACCGTTAGGCGTATACCGAAATGGTCAAAATGATGGCTACGTTAGTGTGACACTTTGGATGTCCCGATACTCCCCATATTTAGTTGAGGAAAGTATTTTGCGTCTACGTGGTTTCATAAGCACTAACTCAACTTTTAGAATCTTGATTGACCCATCTGGGTCATTAGAAGGTAGTGAGATGGCCAAGTTCGGTGTAGACTGAGGTTGGTTGATACTCGATGCTATGCTCATTAAGATTCGACTTTCGGGATGTTTCAGTCGACCACTTGGTAGTCGTATTAAAATAAAGCCTACAAGAAAGATCAATGATATGAGATTCCTAGAACCCAATTACTATTATAGGACAGGTTGAACCCACTTAAACTTTGGTAGGGTAGACACATATACCTCATGCAAGCCTTAAACCTAGGGCTATTGTGTAAATTGATTGTGCTTGCTACTTGTTTTAAATATGACATCATAACATCATAACATCATAACATCATAACATCATATCATTTCTAACTATTTCAAGGACCTAGGGATTTATCTTTGCTCTGTTTTGTAGGAGTTATGGCTTCCAGGAAGACTATCCGAATCAACTTCATGGGTATACCTTCTCAACTCAAAGAATTAGTTTCAGAAGTTCCCGAGCATGCCCAGTTTATCAAAAGGCATGGTTATCTGCTTGACTTGGTTATCTCCGGTTTTGAAGAAGATATGATGCACGTTGTATTCCAGTTCTTCGATCTGAAACATCACTGCTTTACATTCCTAAATTATCAGTTGGTACCTACATTGGAAGAGTTCTCTAAGATACTTGGGATACCTATCCTTGATCAAATACCATTCACCGTAAAAGCTCGAATATGAAGACATCGCATCAACATTACATCTAAAGCGATCAGACATTGAAGCTAATTGGGAAACAAGAAGTGGAGTTAAGGGTTTGCTTGCTAAGTTTCTGATAAAGAAAGCTCGAGAATTCCTAAAGGCTATGAGTTTCCATGCATTCAAAGACATTTTGGCCTTGCTAATCTATGGCTTGGTGCTATTTCCTAATCCCGACCAGTTCATAGACGTAAACACCATCAAGATATTCCTCACTCGTAATCTTGTGCCTACCTTACTTGGGGGCATTCTGCATTCTCTCCATACTGTATTATCAAAAGACAAGGAACTCTCATGTGTTGCATACCGTTACTTTCCATGTGGTTTATTTCGCACCTTCCTCAATCAGTAATGAAGAATGAGCAAAGATTGAAATGGTCTCAAAGGCTGATGTCACTCTCTCATTCAAATATCCGTTGGTGTCTTTTTTCTCAAAAGGACTTCACTTTCATTGAGCATTGTGGGGAATTCCCTAATGTACCACTCCTTGGCATAAGGGGAGGTATCACTTACAACCCTTCTCTAGCTCTACATCAGTTTGGTTATGCTCGAAAAGATGGTCCTCATGATATGCTTCTCCAAGACATTGTATTTGACTACGAAAACGATCTCCAGAACTACCGTCGAATATTTGTGCACACTTGGGGCATGGTGAAGAAGACTGATACCAAGACTTTGGGTCACAAAAATTCCATTCCTTGAGAACCTTACGTTAAATGGGTGCGAGCTCGAGCTCAAAATCTCATGAGGCCATATACTACTATCCTGCCAGTGGTTATGGAACCTGTTGCTAAAGGTGACGAACCATATACCATTCTCCATCTAGACATGCCTACTAATTTCGAAGACCTGAAGAGATCCTGGATTCAACTTAAAGAAGAAAGGATACATTCAAGCTCAATATGCAGAGAAAAGGTATTAGAGTTGACGAAGCTACTTCACGAGGAGCGAAGCATCAATACTTACTTCAACACCAAGAGGAAGCTCCCATGGGAGACCTAAGCTTTAGGAATTTCTTTTTATTTGTTTAAACTTTCTTTTGTACTTGCTAAAAGTAAACTAATAAAAAAATTTGTTCGTGCTTGTTTGACAAATTTAAATTTCTAAGGTCCTTGAAAACATTACATTGCATAACATCGCACATCATGGCATAACATTTCATAACAGGTACATACAAGACCAGGCCTTTCCTCCCTTATTTTTGTCGACCTGCCTGACCTCGGCGACATATTCGAGAATCCAAATTGCTCGCGTCCTATATAGCCTACTCGACATAGATCGAGCTAATCCACGACTGCTCCCAGAACGCGCCTTATGTCCCTCCTGCTCAACATAACGGCTAGTTATGGGCATAGTCGCTCGGTTTTGACCTAGCCAGCTCGAACGGCTATATTCGCGGACCCGCATATCTTGGCCCAAATGTAGCAACCAATGAGAATCCTCCTATGTCCATTATATAAACCCTCATATCTTTGGGGGCAAGGTATGACATTCTTACTCTAACAACCCTAATATTCTCTTATCATCACCTTGATCATTCGCTTACATTAGCATCGGAGTGCCTTGCAGGTACACCATCCCCTTCTCATCATCAACTTACTCGAAGGTCCATCTATCGTTCCGGCCGTCTCCAATTCTAAACACTAGCTTAGATCACTAAGCTTTTCAACTAAGGAAATTTTGATTATGTAGCTAGTCGAGAGAGCAAAAATTGGGTGGTGTAAAATTTGGTTTAACTTATGACATGTACTTATAAGTTAATATATTGATTCATGGCCATTGGATAAAAATGAGGATACTTATTAAGTCATTAGATCTCTCTCACACAAGCCTAAATCATTATTACTTGAAAGAAAATATCATGATATTTGTAATTTAGATGTAATCTAAAAATTAAAATGTTAATTTAATCAATCTGATTGTCAAACGTGTAGAATCGTGGATAGAAAGTAGCTTGAGCTTTAAATTTATTGAAGTATATATAACTACATGAAATGAAAAGAAAGAATGTTTTAAAACAAACTAAAAATGTAGATAAGGGGACCGAAACGAATTACAATCGAACGTTTATTTGATCGGAAAATAAAAATAAACATATTGAAATGATCTACGCATAACAAAATTTAATAAAACAGATTGAAAATGATCAAAATTATAAATTAAAGTATCCGGTTAAACACATTTTGACAGGTAAAAAAAGTGACTGTAAACGGCATCAAAAAAATAAAATGAGCTTACCAATACTACCTATGTGTATTGTAGATTAATAAAATAGTTTGGTATAGGTCAAAATTCAAAATATTTTATCCATTAATTTTATGCAGTGTCGAACTTGCAAAAATAGAATAAAACTCGTTGTTAGTTGATTCATAGGTATCTGATGCTGAAATTGATAGGGTGGATTAAGGTTCAATCCTCCGTAGCTACAATTGGATAAACAAAGGGGTCACACCATTTAAAGTACCGTAACCCGTAAAATGATCGTAGTCACTAATCGATCACCTTACTATGACTATGTGGATAATGGGCTTAATGTGATTGTGTCTGGATGAAAAAGGATGAAAAATAAGACGAGTTAGTTAGGCTTAAGCGTAATGAAATGATTCAGATTGGTTTGTATAGAAAAGAGACGTGTGCCTGCAAAAATGTGTAATGTGTTATTACAATGCTCTTGTTTTTGGTAATTTAGTACCTATTGAATATCACTGTTTACTTACATTTTGCTTGAAGACAAGCAATGGTTCAAGTGTGAGAGAGTTTGATAACACCAAAATACATTATTTATTTGACTTTATTTGTGTATGTTTTATTATCATTTTGTTTTACATTTCTACTATTATGTTGGCATTTTGTTTGTTTTTAGGTATATAGTCATTTAAGAGTCACATGCAAAGAAGCGAAGCAAAACGAATGAAAAATACAGAAATGTAGCAGTTTGTACTCAAGGCGACCACATGGGGCCCATAAACGAAGGAAGAGGAACAAACGGGAATGAGTTAGCAAGGTGTGGCATTCGCCACCCTTTGTAAGGTCCAAGCTGTTGGAAATGGGTTGTGCTAATCCTCCAAGAATCCACAAACCGCTCTTACATTTTCTCCATGACTTTGAATCATTTTTAGGGAGTTTTAGGGTTTTTAGAACCCTATAAGTACCCACAGTTCCCCCATTTTTTCATCCAATCTTAGTGTATACTTAAGCCATATACTGCCGAATTATAAGCGTTAACTCTTCACATCGAAGAATTATCGCGCTATTGATCGAGTCTATATTTAAAGTTTGGAACAACCCCTGTAAAAGTTTTATTTTGAAGCATTTATTTTGTCACACATTACATTGGCATCCATTTACATTCCATCAAAGCTTTACTTCAAGTTATTTCCCGTTGTACTAGATTCAAGTCTCTATTTGGAGCAGGCTCTTTATTAATTCCGCATTTACACTTTATTTATCTTGCCTTTACATTACTGTTTTATTTATCTTGCATTTACTTCTCTTCTTCTTATTTCTCTTTCACAAACATAAACATGTCCGACTAATCTATTAGTGCTTGGATGTGAGGATCATCGATAGACAGTACCCTATATGTTGTCTCTTTAGGATTATGTTTGTGGATTGTTTTGGTTTAAATGTAGTTTTTTTGAACTTATTTTAATATGTATCACCGAAGTGAGGCAGTGAAAACGTCGAGTAAAATCAAAAGTCGTCCGACACTAAAGACTAAAATTGGTTTGTTTTTATTAAAAAGTACAACAAAATCAATTTGTTAATAAATTAGGGAGTCTAATATTTCTAGAAAGTGATTTTAAAACTATTTACGAAAGCACGCCATTTATTTACTTAGATTATTTACGGGGCAATATTTTCTACTTTGAAAAGAATCAATTTAACAGAAATTGTCGCTTTCGCGTATTCATAACCAAATTTACTCTCTAATTTATACCATTCATTGCTATTTATGGAAGGTACTTATCGCGTTAAAGTAGCAAGCCCTATTTTAAAGAATTAGATTCATTGCTTAATTGAAAAGTAATTTTGATTGGAAGGTGTAACTTAAAAGGGTTTCAAACTTTCTCTTAGGTAACTGGATCCTAAACCTATAAATGGCGTGCTTTCGTAAATAATTTTAAAATCACTTTCTAAAAATATTGTTGATTGATGTGAACTACATTCCAGCATTGTTATTCATCTGAATTTATTAAAATTATTTACTTCATCATTCTTATTCTTAATTCAATCACCTTAGATAGACATCGTAACAATTAATAACGATAGGTTTGACGACTGGTCTATGTGGATTCGACAATCTTTTATATTACTTCGATAGGTCCGTGCATTTGCGGATGTGAGATATTGGGTCGAATTCTATTGTGTCGAAGGATGCTAGAATTGTTAGCATCGAATTGGGCCTGTTTGTTATGTCCAATTGGTTAAGTTAGCTTGTACCCTAAGTTAGCTTGTAATGGGTATTTGTGATAAAAGCCCATTAGTTTAGTATGTTAGGTTTATTATAAATAGCATACTAGTCTCTCATCATTGTATACTGCAAATCCTAATTTAGGGGTGAGAGAGTTATTTGTTATTCTTGTATACTTGTAATCTTGTTTTAAGAGAAAGGAAAGAATAGCAGTTAATAATCAATCCTTGTGTTCATCGTGTTCTTCATTCTTTTCCCTACAAGCTTATATATATTTATTTCAAGGCATCCGATTCACAACAGCGGAATTCACCTATCACTCACACCTTAATCAATTAGATTCTAGTTATACTCCATAAGATAGTGATATTTCTCTTTCCTAACTAGTTAGAACACTTTCTAATGTATTTGAAAATGGCCATTAAGGTTTTGAAAGATATGAAGTTTGTAAAATTATTTTCAGTATGTGAGCATTACTTTAGTGTCTTGAGAGATACTTATAAATAGAAATTTAATTTATTTAAAGTGATTGATTTGATTATTATTTCTAGTTTTTCCTTCTGTTTCGGTTCAATTAAATTTTGTATATCCGTTTTTCTTTATGTTTCAGGTGTTTCAAAAATACAAGGTCAAGATATAGAAAATTTTAGTGAAACTAGGAAGAGGTTGCAAGAAGGTTGCACAAAGAAGTGTTCTCCATAGTAAAAACCATATGACATCACGCATAGACTATAATGGTAGCTTTAGTCGTTATGGCCGCAGAAACTCCTCCAATACAAGTTTTCTGAGGGCTTACTACCAAGAAATAATGGATGCAACAACTGTAATAGCCTAAGGAACAATTGAGAATTCTAAAAGTTCGACTTTTTCTGTGGTGAATTTCTTAACTCACCCATAATTTTTTTGTCCACTCTGACGAAATTTCTAAATTGTCCCTGAAAATCAGAAATATACTTTCGGTTAGCACCATATATCATAAAAATCACGTTAAAAAGGATTGAGTGTGAATCAAAAGTATATTTTCGGTTTCAACCTATGTGTAATTTTTAAGACCGTAGTTGTTCATCAAATATTGAGAAATTATTCTCAATTCATTCTCATATACATGTTTTATTCTATTAATTATATTCATAAAATAAAACAATTTGATTTAATAAAATAAAATCAAACATTAAGATTTAATTTAGACAGATAAAAAATTTACCGTATGTTTTGTCTTAAATAATTTTTCAATATTTTTAAGACGGTAATTATTGATGTCTGATTTTTAGACTTAAAATTTTTATCTGTGTAAATTAAATTTTAATGTTTGATTTTATTTTGTTAAATCAATTTGTTTTATTTTGCCGATTGATTTTATTTTGTTAAATCAAATTATTTTATTTTACCGATAGAATAAAACGTGTATGTGAGACCAAATTTAGAATAAATTCTTAATATTATATTATTTAGTATGGAACCGAAAATATATTTTCGGTTTTACTCAAAAATTACAGTAAATGGTGCGAATCGGAAATAAAATTCCAATTTTATAAAAGACATTTTAGAGATTTCATGTGGTGCGTCCCATCTTTATGGGGTGGGTTAAGAAATCCACTTTTTCTCGTGTTTAAGGCTCCTTAGTGAAAAATTAGGTCTAGTTTTATGAATCTAAGCCTACGTATGGCCTTTGTAATTTCTGCATTTTCATTTTTTGCTTTCTTGTTGCTTTAAAGTTTTGTAAAAGTCTCTCTAGAGCATATTATTATCTATAATAGTTTGACACTTCAACCAAGGTTAATAATTTGTTTTGAATTTACTTGCTTTTCTTATTACTTATAATCATGTTTATGTCATTGATCATGTAGTTACCTTTAGGTTTATGATGATTGTCCAAATGAAAGAAGTCGCATGGGATCCTTATAAGTAATGATAATGTTATGGGCCGACCATATTCCTCTCGGATTGACCAGCTTGAGATAGCCCGTCCCAAGTCAACGTCCCAAGTCATAACCTCTTAACCATAGGATCATCTTATACCCTACAACTTGAGATTTACGTCTAAGGAGTATCCAACGATCCCCTGCATTCCATATAACATCACAAACTCAATTAATTTATTTAGTTGCATTTTATTTAATTACTAAGTACCTTATATGCTTTTAATTATATAATTGGTAAACATACGTGCATTATGTGTTATTGGTGGGTGTTGGCGGAAGTATAGATAATGTAGACATCATTTAGATTTTAATTGATTTTAAATAATTAAAATAAGAGAAATAATAGAGTGTTGTGGAAAATTGATTTATTAAAGTAAATATTAAGATAAATAGAAAATAAAGGGAGTTAGTATAATAGAGCTTAATTATTTAATTTAATAATTTGATAATTAATTTATTTTAAATAATAGAAAATAATGAGATTTATTGATAAATAAAATTAGAGTTAATAAGAGGAGTAAGGGTATTAAGGAAAATATAAGGATAAGTTGGAGGTAAAAGGGAAAGAGCCTAATTAGAAGGAATTAAGTTTTGGACTAAAAGAAGAGATTTTGGGAACCTAAGAATGTCGGTATGTATTTTTGAGAGTTGGAACAAAAGAGGCAAAGAAGGAAAACAAGGGCTTAAGGTAGATGAAGAACTCTAGGAATAAAATGAGCTTTTCCTGGAAGTCTATGTAAGGGGGAGAAAGAACTTTCAATATGTGTGTATTGCATGATGGAGTAGAGACGAGATGTCCTTAATCTCCTTATGATTATGTCCTTATGATGATTGAATTATAATTATTGTGTTTTCTTATAAATCTATGATTGCATGATGAATTATGTTAAAATTGGAAGTTTTTGGGTGTGAATATAATTGACTAATTCATGATGAAATAGATAGATCTGTGTTAATTGGTGAATAATTGATATGTAGTCATGATAGAATGTGAATTTGTTGAATTATGATCGATGAAATTAGGACTGCTTTGGGGTATGAAGGGTATGTAAGGTAGAAGATGAAAGTGCTGAAAACTATAACTTACATTTTAGAGTCAGTGTAATCGATAGACATCCCAGTGCAATCGATTGAATGCATCTAAATGAGATTTTTGAAATGGCAGGAGTAGAACAAGTCAGATGTCAATCGATTGACACCATATGACAATTGATTGATACGGTATATTTTTGAAAAATTATGAACTTTAACCATGTTTGACTCACCGATGATTGTGGCCATTACTTTTGATCCATAGGTCCAAATGACGCCCATTTTAAGCTCAAATCCAACGCCGATCTATATCATGGCACTACTTGGTGAAATAATTGAGTGATAGTTATGTGTCTAATGTAGGGATGTTTATGATGGTTTGTATTATTAATTAGTGAATCGTTGAGTTATCATAATAAAATGTTGATGTTATGATGAATTAACACGATTGAATGTCTATGACTATGAAAATTGTTGAGTTATTATTATTGATGTTGGTTGTTGAATGTCATAACTTTAAATTATGGTTGCGTATGGTGAATAATATTATACATGATGACGATATATGTATGGTAATTCTTTTGGTGATTTTTTGTGATAATGCATGTTGTTTTTCATGTATTGTGGTGTACACACTTCGGTCCAGTTTTGGTGAGCGTTGATCCTATGATGGGATCGAGTGCGAGTAGCTCATTCCTGTGGGAATCAGTGAAGCATTATTTATGGTGATGGCAACGATTTTGGTGTGTTATGGTTCCAAGAGAGAATATGGTCCTATGGTGAGGACCGCTGCTTAAATGAACTCGATGTTCATAAATGGTACCGCATGCATTATGAGTCAGTTGTGAAGTGAATTACATATACGCTTGCATATGATATTGATTATTCTTGATGTTGTTGTTTGGTTGAAAAGATGTGTATGTTATGAATGGGTGTGAGAATATGTTGTTGTTGATCCTGCAATGAATGTATGCTTGTCACATGTTTCTGTACCTTGGCATTCTTTACAATGTTTATATTGAATGTTGTTTCACACCTCTTTGTTGAATGTTGTCAACCATGGACATCTCAGAGATACACATGAGTAGATTCTGCTACAGTAAGTGAGAGTTAGCTCATGGAGTTAATTCTTTAGTTTATCGTTGTTTAGAAGTTGTTATGATACTATAACGTCGGGGTTGGGAGCGATTGATTACTTATTATGTTTTAGAGTAAAGATCCATTTTAGTCCCTCACAATAATTGGAGAGTACAAATTAGTCCCTAAGAAAAAAAGGCTCTGTTTAATACCTTACAAAATTTAACCGAGCCATGTTAGTCCTTCTCCTAGATTTTTTTCCTACGTTGAACCCGTGACTGGACTGCCCATGTGTATTATTTTTAGTTACGTGGACTTATTATTTTTATTTTCAATTAATTTTTTATTTATTTTAATTTTATTTAGTATCAATTAAAGCTAAAAGACAAAGTTTTGCACCAAGCAAATGTTGAACCAAAGATCCCTTTGTATTGGTCAATCAACTCTACCACTAGATCAATGTATTTTATTTGTTTCAACTTACAAATAACAATTATATCAATACATTTCTTATTTTTTTTAATTATTAGGAAAACTATATACATTTTAATCTCTAACAAAAAAAAACACATTTTTTAACTCCTTACAAAATTTAATTGAGCTATGCTAGTCACATATGTTCAATCATATATTATAGTAACATCACATTGAAACCAAACAACAAAAATTCTATATTTTCCTCACATACGTTATAGATGTATTATCAAATTAAAAATAGTATAGAACCATCAAATTCCAAAATATTGTACCAAAACATTATCATCCCATTCGTTATTTCAGAGATTTATGTTTGTTTGAATGCTTGCAAGAAAGATTTTAAAGCTAGTTGTAGGCTATTGATAGGTCTTGATTGGTGTTTTGAAATTTTATGGTACTATACTATTTTGAATTTGTCGTCTGGTTTCAATGTGATGTTACTATAATGTATGTGATAAAAATGTAGAATTTTTATTGTCTGATTTCAATGCGATGTTACTATAATGTATGATTGAACATATGTGAGTAACATGACTCAATTAAATATTGTAAAGAATTAAAAAGGGTCTTTTTTGTTAGAGATCAAAATGTATAAATTTTTCCTAATAATTAAAAAACAATAAAGAAATATATTGATATAATTGTTATTTGTAAGTTGAAACAAAGAAAATGCATTGATCTAGTGGTAGAGCTGATTAACCATTGATATAATTGTTACAAAAATGTTGATGTGGCTAACGTTTAAGCATGATTATTATTTTCTTTTTCTTTTTTCGTGGGAATTGAATCAAGGATGTCTTTCATCCCATCCACATGCCTTTCCACCAAGCCACTTTGTTTACTTGTCAAATACTTGCAATTCAATTGTATATAACGAATGTTAAAGTCCAATATTATGAACTATTTAATTAAACTATTTAGTATTATAAATAAATAAATTTTTTAACAAAATATTTAGTATTATGAAAAAAATAAATTGTTTAACAAAATATTTACTAAATATTTAAAATATTTAAAATATTTAATAAATTTAGTAAATAAAATATATCTCAATTATTAATATTTAAATATTAAATATTTTAAAATATATCAACTAGTTATTAAGTTTTATTAAATAAATTTATTGATTTATTTAAGTAAATACTAATATTGTAGTAAATACTGAATTTACAAATGAATTATTAATTTATTAATGGCTAAATTACATTTTTGGTCCCCCTATTTTAGTATTTTCACGATTTTAGTCCCCCTATTTTATTTTTAAACACTTTTGATCCCCATTCTCATTTTGACTACAAAAAACGACTATGTTTCACTTTTAAAATAAATGTTTTTCCTTCCTTGTAATTGTATAACACACAACTGATATTTTATTATATGCCACGTATTTTAAAAAGTGACATATAAGTATTTTTTTGTAGCCAAAGTAGGGATGGAGGACCAAAAGTGTTTAAAAACAAAATAGGGGGACGAAAATCGTGAAAACACTAAAATAGGGAGAATTTGGTCTTTATTAATTTATTATATTTCAATATTTATTAAATGAATAATTAAGTGAGTTTATTAAATGAAAATACTTATGATTAAAATAAACTATTTAAGTAGTAAATATTTTATAAAATGATATTGTAAAATGAAATTTAACTTGTAAATAATAATGTTAAATAATAAATATATTTTAACTATTAAATTAGTAGTTTTACTACATAATATTTTAACTCTTAATATTTTAATTATATATTATTTAAACTATTAAAATTATGATAATCTAGTTCGTTAAATAATTATTCTAGTAAATATTTCAGTTATTTATTACATGATTTATCAAATATTTTAATTTTTTTCATATTATTAAATAGTATAACTAATGTATAATTTGTGTTAGGAAAAATTGTTTGGAGTTTTGTTTTTTTATAAATAGTATAACTAATGTATAATTTGTGTTAGAAAAAATTGTTTGGAGTTTTTTTTATAAATAGTATAACTAATGTATAATTTGTGTTGTAAAATATATTTTGATTGTTTTGATAGTTAACTAATTATATATATATATATATATATATATATATATATATATATATATATATATATATATATATATATATATATATATATATATATATATATATATATATATATATATATACAAAATAGTTCAAGTGTTTTAGCATCAATATCCATGATACTTATTTTGGTGTCTTAAATGGCATTTAATTTTAAACCACTTTAATATTTGTAAATATTCATACCATTTATATATATATATATATATATATATATATATATATATATATATATATATATATATATATATATATATATATATGCATTGCTACTAATAACAAAATAGTTCAAGTGTTTTAGAGCATCAATATCCATGATACTTATTTTGGTGTCTTAAATGGGCCCCATTTAATTTTAAACCACTTTAATATTTGTAAATATTCATACCATTTATACAAAAATTTAAATTGGGTCCCACCAACTCTATTATATAAGATTCAATCTTTGTAAAATATAAAGAAAAAACTTAAGACACGGTAGTATTATTTGACCATGATGGCTTTCTTATATCATGTTTTTGGATGCAATTATCTATACCATTCTGACAAGAGTGGTACATGTAGGCAAATACTACCCCCAATATTTATGCTCTTAGTAGACAAATAGTATTCTTGCAAACAAGAGGTCCTTGGTTCTAAACCTAGTTAAATATTATAAAAAAAGAAGAAGAAAAAGCATAGTCATCACAGAATAGGGACAAAAACCAAAAACAAGCTAACTTACATGGACGAAAATAGTACACATGGGCAGTCTAATCACGTGATTAAATAAAGACCTTTATTTTAAAAATTAATTTGGACTCTTCAATTATTATGAGAGACTAAAATGGATCTTCACTCTATGTTTTATTTGGAGTTTATTTAGATTATTTGGTGTTCTATTGAAGTCGTTGAGAGTTGCACATGACAACTCGTTATTTTGAGAACAAATTTATTTGAATTGAAGTTTGAGACTAAACGTTTAAGTTGAAATGTTTTATCATTAGGATTAATATTGATACTGCCGCAATGATAATTTAAGTGAAGGTGAGTGAACGATGACAAATGTTGTATGATCGTTAATACTTTCCACTGCATGTTTATTAAATGTTTGTGTTGCTAAAGAATTATCGTTGGTGACACCTTAAATTATCGAGTAAAGTTTAATACATAATTTTTGGTGTTTAGTGTGTTACATTCCAAACTAAAAGATAGCAAGACCATTATTTTTCTCCCCAACATGTCGAAAATGGGCCAAATCAAGTAACAATTTTCAAACACTTCATTGAATACCTACCACTCTTTCACATAGTGACTTGAGCGTTGAAGTGTTAACATTGCATGTACCCTCTTTTCTGCCTCATCGAAAGCTCTACTCTGCCGCATATTTTGCATCTCTCTTTATTTCTAGTTCAGGAATCAAGACACCTACAAATATGAAAAAATTTGAAGTGTCAAGAATAATCATGCATCCAAATTTGCAACGATAATAATATCAAAGTTATTGATTGAGTATACATTGATCAGAAGAGGTGATTATAAATAGAGCTTAAAGTTTACCATCTTTACTAGATAAAAAAAACTTCTAGGTTTACTGGGAGCCCACAAAAATGAATTCTTATTAATAAAATCAACTATAAAGCATTTACTATCAGATTGACTAAACTGGCTAAAATGTCTTTGTCTAAAAAATAAATTGCATTATACATTGGATAAAATAGTAATTAATAAAATGTCTTTCTCTAATTCTTTCTTTGGTCTCTTGGAAAGAGTAACATATATGTTATTTTTTATACTCCTTCCACTTACATGATCCTAATGTACTTTATATATTAAGAGCTCAAATTCTCTATTATTTAATTACATATTTATAGTTAAATAACTATTATTATTAAATTAAATAAAAGATTTATTTAATTATATCCTTATCGATTAATTTTTTATGTGTTGTGAGATGTGAATAATTTTAAATATTAAGGAATTAAAGAATTATTATCATTTTCACCAAGAAATCATTATCACTTTAAATTAAAATAAATATAAAATAAATGTTATAAACAAATAGAATAAACTCATGTAAATAATTTGACAAAAATTATCTTGACTAATATTTAAACAAATATTTGATGAATGAGAAAATCACTACAAGAAATACTCTCTCTAACGACATAAAGTAGCGATGTGGTAATCGCGTGGGTAATTATTGTCAGTTGCAACGTGACAACCACGTCGCAATGTGTTTTTAAATTTTAAATAAATTTAAAACCATAAAGTAATCAGCAGTCAGACATTAGAGTTGTTGAAAAACGTTGCAATGTGGGTTACACGTCGCTATATTAAAATTTTAAATTAAAATAGAAAAAACTGTAATATTCACAGGGGGATTCAAATTTTTAAAAAATTTAGTTGTAACGTTGTAAACATGTCACAACTTTTAGAGGGAAAATTTAATGTTCCACTGAAGTGACATTGTGGCAGCATTGCAGGCAGGGACGATAATTAATCTTACCATTGGCATGTTGCGACGTGAGTCTCGCGTGGCAAGGTTGCGACGTGATTCTCACATTGCTGATTAATTTATATACTTGCCTCTTCTGCTTCTCTACTTTTATTCATCGTTACAACCTTCTCTGAAATTTTTCTCTTCTCTATTATCCCTCCCAAAGCCAACCCTTCTCTCCCAAAATCCCCAAATTTTCAATCTCAATTCAAGTTTCCATACCTTTCAATCCTAAATAATTTTCACAAATTTCACATAATCTTACATCAAAGGTAAATACATCCCTATTTTTTTATAATTCCGTTTTATATTCATACTATATTCTATGTTTAATGTTAGTTTTTTTTTTGTTTAGATTTTTGAAGAGAGAAGAAGGTGAAAGAGAAGAAGGTGTAGGAGAGGTAGAGTAGATTGAAGAAGAGGTAAAATAAATTTCCAGATTTTTATTAAATGTTTATTAATAATATGTGATATATTTTTAATAGAAATATTAGGTTATTTTTTTGATTAGATTATTTTATAAACTAATTAATATAAAACGAAATTATAATTTAAATATTTAATATTTATTTTATAAAAAAAATTAAAAATAAAACAGAATAGAGTAAATAAAATAAAACAAAAATTATATATATTTTTATTAATACTTTTAAAACTATTAGAAAAAATGGTTATATTAAAACTAATATTAAAATTATTATATATTAATATTATTAAACTGTTATATATTAATATTAACATTAATACCATATATTATATGTTGTTGTTTTAAAATATTAATAGGATATATTGTTAAAAATAGTATATGTTTTATCTTAATGAAAAGCAAACTAATAAATTTATATATATATATATATATATATATATATATATATATATATATATATATATATATATATATATATATATGAAAACATATTTATAATAAAATAAAATACATAGTTTATATTATTGTTTTTAAAAATAGAATTTAATATTAAATAGTATTTATAATTAAATACTTCATATTTATACTTAAATATTTATCTTAATGAATATAATAATTATGTATAAAAATATTACTAATATTTTAAAAATAAAATTATAAATAAAATATTAAAAAATTACCTTTTTTATATAGAATATATTATATCTGAAATAAAAAGTTATATATATTTAATTATCTTAATAAACTATAATAGTTATATATATTTAATAGTATTTTTAATATATAATATATATTTATATAGTACATGTTTAATTGTTAAAACAAAAATAATATTTTTAAGAATAGTAAATATTAAATAGTATACGTTTAAGAATATTATTAAATTGATTAATATTTCTAATTAAAAAGACAATGATTCTATAAATGTGCAGTATGGAATATTATCGGTATTACCGTAGTTGGATGTACGATAGAACATTTCCAGGAAGACGTGGACTTAAACCCAATTTTATAGTAGGAGTTGATGGGTTTATCACGTGGGCGTTTGCTCAGAATGTTGTCGGGCGAAGGAGGAGTTAGGCCCTTGTCTTAAATGTGAATGTAGACCAATAATTAGTGACCAAGAGGAAGTAACACGACATTTGCATAGAAAGAGTTTTATTTAAAATTATTGGGTTTGGACGTATAATGGTGAAGAACTGTCGAGTAACGTACCAGAGACTAGCAATGCGCATGCTTCAAGTAGTCGACCGACTATGAAATATGAGGAGAACTTTAATTTGATCGGTGAGATGGTTGAAGATGCTTTTGGTGTGAACGTGACATATGATGAACCCGAGATTTTGACGGGAAGAGTTTCGAATGAGGAAGTGTAACGCCTGCTTTAATTAATATTATATTATATTAATATTTTTGAGTTACCGATCGATATTTATTTTGCGACGAGAATATTTATATTAATCGATATATCTGTTAATATATTTGGCGACGTTTCGATTCGTTCCGGTTTTTATTTCGTTCGGTTC
This sequence comes from Vicia sativa, assembly GCA_021764765.1. Lineage (NCBI taxonomy): Eukaryota > Viridiplantae > Streptophyta > Magnoliopsida > Fabales > Fabaceae > Vicia > Vicia sativa. The sequence continues at coordinate 13,659,543 of CM038796.1, forward strand.
GGTAAAATATTATTCGGACCGATATTTAATTCCCCCGGAGTTATTTTAATTAATTGAGTTAATAATATTATTAGATATTATTAAAGTGTTAATTAATAATAGTTAGGGGTGTGAGGATTAATTTATGAGAATTGGGTGTACACCCTTGGCTAGTACTAGAATCCTTCATAAAACCATTATTTCCTCATTTCTTCCATTTTTCAACACAAAACCTAACATAGAAGTATAGAGAGAAATAGAAGGTTTTGGAGGAAGAAGAAGAAGAAGAGCAAGAGCAAGCTTGAGGTTTGGATTTTGTTGGAGCATCTTGCAATCATCCAAGCATTTGAGGTAAGGGGTTTGATTTTCCATTTCATATAGTTAGGGTTTTGGTTGATATATTTGGATTTAAGATAAATTGATAGTAGGGTTTATGAGTTGTGTGTGTGATTGTTGGAACGGCTTAGGAGAGTAGAGTGAGGAGTATTGATATAGGTGTTTAAATACCATGGCTAGTAGGAATAAGTTGTAAGAATGGAAATGAAGAAAAACTATAAAAGAAACCATAGCAGAACACAGTCTGTAGCACAAACCGTGGAGAAGAAGAAGGATTAGAGGATTTGTAGCATGGGAGGCGCCCACCCCAACATGGAGGGCGACCGTCCCAGCCTAGAAGGCGCCCGCCCCCTCTCCCTTAACCCCCTGGGACGCACGTCCCATGCTTGCTGGATGAAGTAACAAAAATGTGGATTTTGTTGTATCTGTTTTGCTGTTTTTCTGTTTCTGCATAATCCATTTTTCTGCATAACTTCAGTTTGCTTCTGTTTCTTACATTTTCCTTAAATCCTTATACAACTAGTTGGTATTAATAAAATAAAATTAGGACATAAGTTAGCCGATTAAATTCGGAACCCGATTATGTTCCGATTTCTCAATTTCGGTAATTTCGGCGACGGAGCAAGTTGCTCCAAATTCAACGAAAATTAACGTGCTAGCTAAGTTCGACGTGTAAAACGTAGTGGTGAGGTTAGTTTTTCGAAACTACGAGTTTTTATGAAACGACCCGAAATAGGCCAAATTACGGTTAAATTGAATCGGATTGCGTTTTAGTCGATTTAAGACACGTATGGACAATCCGATTGCGATGTTGACAATTATGATTAATGCCGGTTATTATGAATGACTTTTGCAACGATTATTGATGTTTGATTATTTTTCCATATTTAGAATTGAGTGATTTATATGATGACGATGCTATATGATTACACATGAGGTTTGCGATGATTTGCTCATGATTAAATGACTTTGTTGATAATGATGATATATGTCTTTGTACATGATGATGTGATGATTATATTGATGTTGTTAATAAATGCTTCCGATTTGTGAATGCATGACTTTTGATGATGATAAATTATTGGTGATGTTTTGCATAATACAAATATGATGCGATGATATATTTATCTTGATGTGGATAAATTATGGCGATGTGGGCTTTATGCCAATTTTGGTGTGCGATGATGATGTTATTGTTGTGTCGTATTTGTGATGTCGTGTTGTCGAGTCACATACATTGCATTGGCGATGAGGGCTTTTATGCCAAACGACGAGGGCTTTTATGCCAAAGCGACGATGGGCTTTATGCCAATGTCCCTAATTACGGACAAAGCGATGGGTACCACATGCATAACATAGTCGTGTCTCATGGAGTCGGTTATGTTGTCGAGTCGTTTGATGTTGAGTTTTATGTGATGGTTTATGTGGAATTGCGATGATATATGATGTTTAGTTTTGTGATGATCTTTATGATGAACATGAAATGAATATGATGTGATAATTTCATGATAACTATGCGATGAATATAAATGATGAGTTTTGCGATGATTTGACTTTGATGAAATGCTTAATGCAAATATGATGTGATGATGTTTGTGACTATGGGCTTTTATGCCAAAGCGACGATGGGCTTCTATGCCAAAAGCGACGATGGGTTTTAGCCAATTTGTGATGATTTTGTTTATGTTGTGTTGTTGGATTTGATTGGCCTGAAAACTATGGCAACCATGATGGGAGTTATACTCCAAAGTTTTGTTGCTTATGTTATTAGCATTGTTTGATGTTGTTGTTTGATGTTGTTGTTTATGATTGCCGTGTTGATTAGTGACGTATTGACTTGTGATGATTTCGTGGTGATGAAAGTTTATGTGTTGTTGTGATGATTTATGTCGATGAGGTTATGGCTGAAATTCTGGCAGCAGATACTTAATGTTAAAGTGAATGTTATGACACCGTATCTGACAAACAGTGAACAATCCAAACAGTAATTTAAAAAGCAGTAAAGAACACAATCAATTATTAACCCAGTTCAGTGTGTAACTACACCTACATCTCGGGGCTACCAAGCCAGGGAGGAAATCCACTATAAGTAGTATTAATTCAGGAATAAACCAACCAGTTTATCTCCTTCACTTAAGACCTACCCAATGCAACTTCAATCTAAGTCCTACTTAGACCTGAGTTCCTACTCACTCCCCCTCAATCACAGCAGTGATACTAACCTGATGATTAATAGAATTGTGAAGACATTCTTCAATAAACATACTTGATTTTGCTTCAAAGCTTTAATCAAGAGACACAACACTCGTGCTTCAAAGCTTTGAGTGATAAACTACCCTTACAACCAAATCCTACTCCAAGACACTTATCAAAAGATAATTGTTTGGCTCACAAGAATTACTAAAATACAAATTAAAATCTACTTCTTCTTCTTCTCAGAAAAGGCGCAGCTCAATCATAAGGGTTTGTTCCATATTATAGAAGCAGTAAAGTCTTCAACTTGGGCTTCCATAAAAGTAGCTAGGGTTAACCAAAGTTAACCTAAAGACTTGGTCTTTACAACATAACAAAGTAGGGGTAAAACCAAATTAACCTCAAGTCCACGTGAGCATATATAATCCACATCAGAACAGCTCAACAAAATCCTGAAAACTCTCAGGAAAAACAAATCTGCATAGCAATATATTATGCACAGAATGTCATAACATTGGTCATGACATTAGTCATTTTGCTTGTAGATTTCCAGCATAACAGATCATAGCAGATCATTATGCTATGCAACCAAACTGAGTTGTACCTGTATAACACTTCTTCTGCAGAATTTATCTTCAACCCAGAATGTCATGACATCAGTCAAGACATTGACACACCAATCTGGTCAGAACAGCCCAACAGAATCCTGAAAACTCTCAGGAAATAAAAACCTGCACAATGACTTATTCAGTATAGGATGTCTTAACATTGGTCATGACATCATACATCCTGCACACTTCTCTTGCAGAACCTGTTCTTCTGAGAATAGCATAATCATCTGTAATGCAAAGATTCTGAGCTGCACCTGTAAATACACTCCTTCTGCAGAATTTGTCTTCATATCAGAATATCATGACATCAGTCAAGACATTGACACACCAATATGGTTTTACCAAAAATTGCAGCCAACACAAAACACTTACAATGGCGATAAAGTGTTGATTATACACATTATAATGACGATTAAAGTGAGTGAGATTTGGATATGTGTTGGAATGCACTTATTAACCTATATCTTTTATGATTCCAAAACTATATATATATATATATATATATATATATATATATATATATATATATTGTCTCACCCTTTACTTGTTTCGTTATTACCTTTATACCGGTAACGCAGGTTATGAAGACGGAGTTTATAGTCATGTTAGTCGAGTCGGTGTCGCTCTGATACGTAGCACTCGGGAGGAATATTTGTGTTGTCTTGTTGTTGTTCTTTTGTTGTTATCTCCTTGTGAATAAGAATCATACTTTATGAAAACATGATTTGATGAGGAAGTTTAATAAAGAAGATGTTTTGATTTCTAAGAATCAATTTATAATTTTCGACGATGCTATGTATCCGAGATTTATACTTTAAAGCAAACTGTTTAAAGTGATTTGGTTTTGAAGGTGTGACGCCTCAGTATTAAATTTATGAAAATTTAAATTACTCTGATTTTTGAATATAAAACCTTGGGTAATATTGGGGTGTTACATTAGTGGTATCAGAGCAGGTCGGTCTGTCGGCCAGGTTATTAATGTGTTTAACCATGTTGTATACGGCATGTGTGTGAAGCACTGTGGTTACTTGCTTGTTTATAACTGTTTGTCTGCATAGATGAGTGTGAAACAAGTAGGGGAGAAGTTTTACTTCTTGGTGGCGCTTGTGGCTTAAGTTGGAGCCTCATGCAGTGTTATGCTTTGGTAACTTGAAGTGTAAGTTTGAAGATGCTGTTGTAGTTGGTAAAGATGGTTTATGTCACCATCATGATTGTCGACTATCTATTGACAAATTGAGGAATTGATCACCCTTAATCTCTTGTTGATAGTAGTCGGGATTTGTGTTGGATGGGATTGACTTGTCTTGCCAGCTTAATAGTGTATGAAGCAGATGAGTTAGCACAAGGTGGTGCATGGTTACTTGTGTTGCAGGCGAATTTGGATTTTGGTGAGAAACAAGATTTTGGCAAGCGAACTTCTTGTTGTGATTCTTCTGAAGCATATTGTGAAGATGTTAGTGAATTACCACCGTAGTGCAAAGTGAAGTTTTGACGGATTAAGTTTCTGGAACTAATCGTGATTCGAAATATCCTTAATGGATGTATGCTTCCGAGTTAGAGTTGACGAGTCAACTTGAGGAATGGTTTGAGCAGAGTTTGCTTGTTCAAGTGGGTCGCCATGGATTACGCCGGTTTTGTTGTTCGAGAAGAAAGAAAAGGTCGCTTTAGTTGGTGTGTCGTTTTTAGACAAAGGAACGAAGTGTATGTTGAATATTCTAAAGAAAGAGTTTTGAACTGTTGGAAGTGAGTGCCTTAAGTAAGCGACTTAGACGGTGATATTTTGGACAGTCCCGCGAAGATTTAATTTGTATCTTGTAGAAGACCTCAAGAGGTATTTAAGAGATTAGAAGATCCTTTTTTTTTTTATGGTTAGCTTTGCGAGTTTGATGGAAGATCTTTTTATAAGTTGGTATTGATCAAGGGTGCTTTGACTTGAGATGGTCGAGTCGTTATTTGGACTTCGCAATGGGAAGTGAATTTGTTTGAGCCGGTGAAAAGTTAAGCGAATGCTTTGATTTTGGTCTTATTTAGTACTGGAGAACATGGTGTGGTGTATAATGATATTTTATTTTGGACTTAAGATATATTTCGGACTAGATTTGGCAGAGTGTTTTGTCACCATGGACGATTTGATTTTCATAGGGAAATTTTTTTCCGGACGCGTGAGTTAGAGTTTGATGTGGTTGTGTTCAGTTGAAATCTTAAGGGTGTTGATGTTAACGACGAGGAGATTGGAGTTGTTGAAAACAATTCAAAGTTTCAGTACGATCTATAAAGAGACTTCGTCTGGTGTTGAGTTTAGTATGTTGATATCGCGAATAACCCAAGAATATCTGATTTGGGATTTATTATTTTGAAGAATGTCGCATGTTTGTTTTGGGACACTTGTTGAGATTAAGTTCAAAAGGTTATTAAGGATTTGTTCACTACTAACATATGGATTTCGTCGGATACTAATGGTCGCGGTGGATTATTAGATTACGACTAAGATAAGTCTTGACGGTAAAGAATTTTGAGATGGTTTGGTAGCCACAGGTACCTTAAGATGATTGATGTTTTATAAAGGAAGATGTTCTATTTGTGACTGAAGTCGGTCGCGACGGTGTTCATGTTGGATTCCATAATATTTATGTTATGGTTCTAAGTCCAACCTGTTTTGTAATTACAGGAGTATGAGATGACGTTGATGGGTAGAGTTCTTGAGAGAGTGTTTTGGTTTGAATTACCACTTTGGAAGATTGAAAGTTATGAAAGGTGTTTCGAATAAGAAACCTGTGTATTGATCGTTGCGACGGTGCGAGGATGGTGATTACTTAATACAAATTTTGGGAATTGAATTGGCATAAAGGAAGACTTCGTTGAAGTCAAGTGTATACGTCGAAGTTTCACAAGTGAATATTTGGACAATATTTGAAAAGGTCAAACTATGTCGTGTATTTTAGAGGATCAATGGACGTTGATCAATCAAGAATGAAAGAGTGATTTTTTGAGTTGATGAGACTGATGTTATGAGGTGTCCTGATGGGTGTACGCTTTGAACGTATCCATTCTGAGTAATTGTGAAGTTAAGGATTAACCAAGTTGTTTTACGGTTGGCATCATATGCGTAAAAGTGACGCAGCATGGTTTAAATATCGAGCATTGAATTTTTAGCGTGTATGCGAGATTGTTGGATTTGGACTAGTGAGTTATAGTCGCAAGTCGTCAGTATACGCCCTAGAATGCATGGTGTATCGCAGTTCGGTTATGTTTGAGTAACTAGTTATTGTTCAAGGGTTGTACGTTGGTAACCTTCAAGGACGATGTGACCTTGTGATTTTCTGGAATGAAAGCGATAACTGCAAGTGTACTTCTTGAGTTCATTCTTATGCGTGAATGAAGACATCTTTTTCGTGTTTGCGTAGCACGCGTGGTACTATCCTATTCTGATTGTTTCAGTTTTGGTTTGAATAACCATTTTGTTGTCTTCGTTTTAGCGATGGAGTCGATGTTGTGTCGAAGGACTTTATGTTCCTATCTTTGATGACTCGTTTCCGAAGTGTCGGTTCTAGTGGGTGACTAATTCCATGGTTGAGGCGTTACGATGGTATTGATCTTGTTTGTTTGGTTCTCGAGTGAACCGGTGTGTCTGCGACTCGTTTGGTTGTTGGGTTGTTAGTTGGTTTTCGAGTGCATTGGATGGGCTTTGCATCTCGGCATGGTTGTTCTTGACGGGACGTTGTGGTTAGGGAGATGCCCTTGTTTTTGGTGTCTTTTGTATGTTGTTTAATTGACGCGAGGATTGAGGGGACGAATGTGTAGGCATGTCCCGAATTGTTCGTTTTGGTCGAAATTTCAAGGACGAAAAGTTTATAAGTGGGGGAGAGTTGTAACGCCCCATTTTAATTAATATTATATTATATTAATATTTTCGAGTTACCGATCGATATTTATTTTGCGACGAGAATATTTATATTAATCGATATATCTATTAATATATTTGGCGACGTTTCGATTCGGTTCGGTTTTTATTTCGTTCGGTTCGGTAAAATATTATTCGGACCGATATTTAATTCCCCAGAGTTATTTTAATTAATTGAGTTAATAATATTATTAGATATTATTAAAGTGTTAATTAATAATAGTTAGGGGTGTGAGGATTAATTTATGAGAATTGGGTGTACACCCTTGGCTAGTACTAAAATCCTTCATAAAACCATTATTTCCTCATTTCTTCCATTTTTCAACACAAAACCTAACATAGAAGAATAGAGAGAAATAGAAGGTTTTGGAGGAAGAAGAAGAAGAGCAAGAGCAAGCTTGAGGTTTGGATTTTGTTGGAGCATCTTGCAATCATCCAAGCATTTGAGGTAAGGGGTTTGATTTTCCATTTCATATAGTTAGGATTTTGGTTGATATATTTGGATTTAAGATAAATTGATAGTAGGATTTATGAGTTGTGTGTGTGATTGTTGGAACGGCTTAGGAGAGTAGAGTTAGGAGTATTGATATAGGTGTTTAAATACCATGGCTAGTAGGAATAAGTTGTAAGAATGGAAATGAAGAAAAACTATAAAAGAAACCATAACAGAACACAACCTATAGCACAAACCATGGAGAAGAAGAAGGATTGGAGGATTTGTAGCATGGGAGGCGCCCACCCCAGCATGGAGGGAGACCGTCCCAGCCTAGAAGGCGCCCGCCCCCTCTCCCTTAACCCCCTGGGACGCACGTCCCATGCTTGCTGGATGAAGTAACAAAAATGTGGATTTTGTTGTATCTGTTTTGCTGTTTTTCTGTTTCTGCATAATCCATTTTTCTGCATAACTTCAAGTTTGCTTCTGTTTCTTACATTTTCCTTAAATCCTTATACAACTAGTTGGTATTAATAAAATAAAATTAGGACATAAGTTATCCGATTAAATTTGGAACCCGATTATGTTTTGATTTCTCGATTTCGGTAATTTCGGTGAAGGAGCAAGTTGCTCCGAATTCAACGAAAATTGATGTGCTAGCTAAGTTCGACGTGTAGAACATAGTGGCGAGGTTAGTTTTTCGAAACTACGAGTTTTTACGAAACGACCCGAAATAGGCCAAATTACGGTTAAATTGAATCGAATTGCGTTTTAGTCGATTTAAGACACGTATGGACAATCCGATTGCGATGTTGACGATTATGATTAATGCCGCTTATTATGAATGACTTTTGCGATAATTATTGATGTTTGATTATTTTTCCATGTTTAGAATTGAGTGATTTATTTGATGACGATGCTATATGATTATACATGAGGTTTGCGACGATTTGTTCATGATTAAATGACTTTGTTGATAATGATGATATATGTGTTTGTACATGATGATGTGATGATTATATTGATGTTGTTAATAAATGCTTCCGATTTGTGAATGCGTGAGTTTTGATGATGATGAATTATTGGTGATGTTTTGCATAATGCAAATATGATGCGATGATTTATTTATCTTGATGTGGATAAATTATGGCGATGTGGGCTTTATGCCAATTTTGGAGTGTGATGATGATGTTATTGTTGTGTCGTGTTTGTGATGTCGTGTTGTCGAGTCACATACATTGCATTGGCGACGAGGGCTTTTATGCCAAGCAACGAGGGCTTTTATGCCAAAGCGACGATGAGCTTTAGCGAATTTGTGATGATTTTGTTTATGTTGTGTTGTTGGATTTGATTGGCTTGAAAACTATGGCAACCATGATGGGAGTTATACTCCAAAGTTTTGTTGCTTATGTTATTAGCATTGTTTGATGTTGTTGTTTATGATTGCCGTGTTGATTAGTGACGTATTGACTTGTGATGATTTCATGGTGATGAAAGTTTATGTGTTGTTGTGATGATTTATGTCGATGAGGTTATGGCGATAAAGTGTTGATTATACACATTATAACGACGATTAAAGTGAGTGAGATTTGGATATGTGTTGGAATGCATTTATTAACCTATATCTTTTATGACTCCAAAACTATATATATATGTTATCATGCCTTTAATTATATGTTTTGGAGTATCTCATGCTTTACTTGTTTCGCTGTTACCTTTATACTGGTAACATACAGGTTATGAAGACGGAGTTTATAGTGCTGTTAGTCGAGTGTCGCCTCCGACACGTAGCACTGGGGAATATTTGTGTTGTCTTGTTGTTGTTCTTTTGTTGTTATCTCCTTGTGAATAAGAATCATACTTTATGAAAACATGATTTGATGAGGAAGTTTAATAAAGAAGATGTTTTGATTTCTAAGAATCAATTTATGATTTCCGACGATGCAATGTATCCGAGATTTATACTTTAAAGCAAACTATTTAAAGTGATTTGGTTTTGAAGGTGTGACGCCTCAGTATTGAATTTATGAAAATTTAAATTACTCTGATTTTTGCATATAAAACCTTGGGTAATATTGGGGTGTTACAGGAAGCGCAAAGATTTTATCAATTGATGAATGAGATGAATACACCATTGTTTGAAGGGTCGTCAGACTCAAAGTTATCAATGTATGAGATTATTGGCCGCCAAGTCAAATTGGAATGTTTCTGATCAGTGTTTGGAAAATTTCGCAAAAATGATCTTGGATTCCACTGCAACAAAAGACAACTTGCCTACAAGTTATTATGATGCAAAGAAGTGGGTGTCGAAGTTGGGTTTAAAAGTAAAAAAAATTGATTGTTGCATTAACGGTTGCATGTTCTTTTATGACAATGAGTTTGGTACTCAAGATGGATCGTTAGAGGGGTGTAAGTTTTGTAATAGTCTGAGATATCAAGTTCGCAGTAAAGTCGTTAACAACAAGCAAAAGCGTATAGCAGAAAATCCATGTTTTATCTTACAATAATACCAAGGTTAAAAAGAATGATTTCTTCAATGCACAGTGCAAGTCAAATGACATGGCATCATACAAACCAAACAAGTTCAGGCACTATGCGACATTCATCTGATGGTGAGGCATGGAAGCACTTTGATCTGACACATCCAGATTTTGCTGCAGAACCTAGAAATATCAGGCTTGGATTATGCTCTGATGGTTTTTCCCCATATGTGCAAGCGTCGGGAAGTGCGTATTCTTGTTGGCTAGTTATTGTAACCCCTTACAACCTCCCTCCTGAGATGTGCATGACAAAACCATACATGTTTTTGACGTGCGTCATACCAGGCCCGCACAGTCCAAAAGTCGGAATTGATGTGTACTTACAACATTTAATTGATGATTTGAAGAGGTTGTGGATTGGAGAATGGACTTATGATATATCCCGTAAACAGAACTTTACATTGCGAGCTGCCTTGATATGGACCGTTAATGACTTTCCAACATATGGCATGTTGTCTGGTTGGGGTACACATGGAAAAATTGGTTGTCCACATTGCATGGAATACACCAAAGTGTTTACGTTGGATAAAGGAGGAAAGCTCGTGGTTTGAATGTCATCGCAGATTCCTACCAACAAATCATCCGTATAGAAGAAACAAGACAAATTTAAAAAAGATAAACGAGTGACGGATTTTCCTCCGCCTCGATTGTCATCAGGTGCTATATGAAACCAAGTTTGTGAACTACCAAAATTTACAGATACTGGCAAAGCATACCTAATTGAAGGATACAGAGTCACACACAATTGGACAAAAAGAAGTATATTTTGGGACCTCCCGTATTGGAAAGATAATTTGTTGCGCTATAATCTTGATGTTATGCATATTGAGAAGAATTTTTTTGGTAATGTATTTAACACAGTGATGAATGTGATAGGCAAAACAAAAGATAATGAGAAGGCTAGACAAGACATGGAATTTTGGTGTAACCGAAAAGAGTTGGAGTTGAAGCCTTAACCGAATGGAAAGTTATTAAAACCCAAGGCTTGTTTCATTTTGACTTCCCAAGAAGCTAAAGCGGTTTATCGATGGTTAAAATATTTGAGAATTCCTGATGGGTATTCATCGAATTTAGCAAAGTGTGCTGACCCTAACACTAGAAAGTTGCATGGTATGAAAAGTCATGATTGTCACATTTTTATGGAACAATTGTTATCAATTGCATTTGGATCGCTACCCAAACATGTTTTTGATCCACTAACTGAAATTAGTCAATTTTTCAGAGATATTTGTGCGTCATCTTTAAAAGTGGAAGACATCATTAAGTTGGACCAAAATATTGCACTCATTCTTTGTAAGTTGGAACAAGTATTTTCGCCTGGTTTCTTTGACTCCATGGAACATTTACCTGTGCATCTTGCATATGAAGCTTATCTTAGTGGACCTGTTCAATATAGGTGGATGTATCCGTTTGAAAGGTTCATGGGTGATTGAAAACGATTAGTGAAAAATAAAGCTAGAGTAGAAGGATCTATATGTGCACATTACTTGCATCGGAGAACATCACATTTTTGCAGTCACTATTTCAATCACTTGATGTTAACTCCTAGAATCATACCGAATCCTGTAAATCTCAACCATAGAAGTTAATTCACCTTATCATTCTTCGGGATTCCAGGTCAAACTTCTGGAAAGAAGGGTGTGCATGGGTTGACCCAAAAAGAAATGCAATCCGCACATGTCTATGTCTTGATCAATTGTGTTGAAGTTAAGCCATATCTTGAGTAAGTTTACCCAAAAATTTTTAACTCTGTTGACAATGTGTGTATACCAAACTTATTAAACTTATGGTGTGTGTTTTGTAAGGAATTTAACAATGCCTATTTTCATAGTACGTGTACACAACATTCGTGTCATTCATGCTCAATTTCCCTTATGGTTCAAGCAAAGATTGTCTTATGCTTGCACCAACTCCGAAATACTCCATTTGAAAAACATGGTAGAAGGCCCTATCCAAAGCGCAAATGATTGGCACACATACTGTGAATGGATATAAATTTCACATCGAGGCATGGACCAAGGGAAAAACCATAAACATTGGTGTATTTGTAAAAGGAGTTATGGCGGTGAAGACAACTTCTATGGTTTTGTTAAACATATCTACGAGTTGGTATACAATTACTTGGACTCGGAAAATAAAGTTTTCTTGTTTCATTGTGAATGGTATGATCCAACTAGAGGCACAAAAATAGACAAGTCATATGGTACTGTTGAGATTCAAATGAATCGGAGATACAAAGAGTATGACCCTTTCATAATGTCACATATTATTAGACAAGTGTATTATGTTCCTTATCCTTCATTTGTAATATGTAAAAGAGGATGGTATGTTGTAATAAAAACAAAACCGCTAGGTCATATTGAAACTAGCGATCTAGTGGAAGATGTTGCCTACCAAGTTGATGATGTTGAACAAATTAATGATGTGGTTGCAGCTGAAGACATTACAAGTTTGTCTGATACAACTGTTGAGGGACATCAAGTTGATGCGTCTATGTTTTTGGTTGATAATAATGTGGGTGACGAGAATGATGAAGAGTTTGAATCCAAGGACAATATTACATCGGATTATGAGAATGATATCGATAACGAGCATGAAGATTTAGAATAACTAAACAATTTATTGAATGTAATATTAATGAACATGTAATGAACGTGTTAATGAATATCTATTGAATTTATTAATAAATATCTATTTATGTTAATGAATTTATTATCTTTATTGATGATATATATATATATATATATATATATATATATATATATATATATATATGCCACCTAAGAGTAAGGATAGTGGTAAAAAGTCCCAACGTCTGAGGGTAGTAACATGTGAGGAACCTCACTCGGCCATGTGCCTCCCCCTCCCTCAGAGTCAGGTTGATCTTATGTCCATGGCCAGTACTCAGGCTTTTGTCCCATTACTCTCCTCTCAGACATACCCGTCTGGGGTACCTACAACTTTTGTGCCACCTAGTTTTCCACAGACCCAGATGCCTACATCCTTCCAGCAGACGGGAGGACCTAGTTTTCCATATCCCACACAGATTCTATCATCCTTCCAGCAGGCTAGAGTACCCAGTTTTCCTTTCCCACAGGCCCAGATGCCCTTATCCTTCCAGCAGACTGAGGACGTGGTTTTCCTTTTCCATAGACCCAGGTGCCCTCATCCTTCCAACAGACTGAAGGACCTGGTTTTCCTTTCCTGCACCCGATGCCTTCATCCTTCCAGCAGATGGGAGGACCTAGTTTTCCATATCCCACACAGATGCCTTCATCCTCCCAGCAGGCTGGAGGATCCCGTAGTCCACGTCCCACACAGGTTGGACGATCCCCCAGTCCACGTCCCACACAGGCTGAAGGATCTTGCACCCCACATTCCAGACAGACTGGAGGATCTCGCACCCTACATTCCAAATAGACTAGAGGATCCAGCACCCCACGCCCACACATGTACCTGGATGTGAGGATGATGGTGATGTTGATGTGGCAGTTGATGAGATAGATGAAGCTGACCTTCGTGGAAGGGATGATCTGAGTGAGATTCATGTCATTGACGGGAGGTTTTGGATTTGGCCCTAAGGAAGCAAGTAAGTTTTTTATTTATAAACTTTTATTTAAGTATGTATACATTTTCATTTTTTGTATAAATTTATATTTAATATTGTTAATTCAAAATGTTGTTGTTTAGTTTCGAGCCAAGTTAGACTGCTGGTTATAAATTATATAATTCAGCGGATGTATAAATCATTTTGGAAGAACTTTGGCGAGGTTACAAATAAAGAAGAATGGTTTAAAAATTTTAAGGTATTGTTATTTATTTAAGTTGTAAATTTAATTTATTGTTTTAGTTATTTTTATTTAAATGACATTTTCATTATAATTACTTAACTTTTATTTTAAAGTCATACAACATTGCATGAAAAATGTGTGTGGGATCCGTTGAACGAGAAAATGATTGAAAAAAACTATTATAGCAGAACCTCTAGAAGATTTTATGATATAATGTGGTGGGCTAGGGAGAATTATGAGCTTCATGGTATCTGTCCTAACTAGATAGGCGTAGAGGTTTTCGATGAACTTCTTACATATTGCGATTCGCCAGAATTCAAAACTAAATCAGAAACTTTTAAGAAGATGAGGGCATCCAAAAAGGGGGGGTTGTGTCAATATTATTGGAAGTATTAGTATTGCGGAACATGTTCAGCGAATGGTGAATATTACTAATTTTTTAAGTTATATTTTTATTCATAATATATTTTATTAATTAATTTTAATTTTATTATTTAGGCTAAGGAGTTAGGGAGACCACCATTGATCATTGAGTTGATTACAAGGACTCGGACAAAGAGATCGGGATGTTTTGTTGACGAGCGCACGCGAAGAGCTTTTGTAAGTAATTTAATTTATGTTGTTTATATTATTTTTAATTTAATAACAAATTTGTGACGTGATTTTCACTTGGCAACCGATATATATATATATATATATATATATTAATTTAGTATACTTTAATTTAATATAATTTAATGTATATGTAAATATTTTATTTAATTTTTTTTACTGTATGTATGTGCAGGAAGATTATCAGACATTGCTCACAGTTTTTCTGGAAAATGATCCTGAATATACTCCAGCTGAGGGGGAGCCACTTCATGCAGATGTTGATTTCTATATTTGGAATCAAGTAGTTGAGGGAAAAGGGTCTAATGGTTGCTTTTTTGGGGTGGAAATTTGGCAGTCGGCTTGAGAATTGGTGATAGGAAACTATTTCAAAGAGTTAGAGATGGAGAAGGAGGGTCACGTCAACCAAATCTGACACGAGCAGAAGTTGAAACAGTAAGACAATTGGCGTTAAGTGAGGTTAGACGCGAAATGGAGGTCCAAATGGCGGCAATGAGACAAGAGCAAGAACAACAATTGGAGATCGTGCATAAGAGATAATCTGATATAGAGGAGCAGATGAGACGATTTATGCAAGGTGGTGGAAATCAAAATGTTCCTGATCAAGAGCTAGAGGATGACGGAAATGATGATTTTGATCTTGATAACTATCTAGGTGAAGATGCCCGTAAAAACACTTTGTATTTAATTTGTTTTTAAATTTGCATTTATGTAAGATATTTTAAATTTGAATTTATTTAAATTTATTTAAATTTATTTAAATTTTAAATTTTAAATTTTTATTTATTAGTTTTATTATATTAAATTTAATTATATAATTTTAGTTTACCAAATTTATTATATAAAATTGTATTATATGAATTTATTATATAAAACTTTATTATCTAAATATATAATTATATAATTTTATTATATTAATTAATTAGTTTATTATATATAAAAGAAAATTATTAGTAATTAATTTTTTTTTAAATAACGTCATATGTAGCGACGTGGAACACATGTCACAAAGTTGTGACATGTATTTCACGTCGCAACTAAAGCAACTTTATTGTCTATCCCACTGCTCCCCTGTGCAACTATGTTGTGATGTGAATACCACGTCACAACTTTGTGACATGTATTTCACGTCGTAACAAGTTTGTCATTTGTTCCCCAGCGACATAAATGCTTATGTCGCTGAAAATGAGTTACGAAGTGATTTTTCAAGTTGTGACGTGATATTCACGTTGAAACTGGGAGTCTTTTTTGTAGTGAATTAGAACCCCTCAAATTTACTATTTTTACGGGTCACTGTCACCATTTTACCTTTTTTATTTTAATCAAAAATGTTTTTTAAAAAATTTATAGTTATTACTAATATTCGTAAATATTTGTAAATGAATCCTATAAAAACTCATGTTTTCTTTTCAAATGGAATAATATAATTATCATGTGAACAATATTCATTTAAGATTATGTATATTAGATAATGCACCATTGTTCATCATTTGACAAGTATTTTTTTATTTTTTGTATTTAAGACATATTTTATCTATTCTATTTATTTATTATCACTAAAAATACTAATTAATCTATTTTTTAATTTCAATAAAATTAAATATTTTTTTTATCAAATAGAATAATAGTACATAGTCATACATACAACTGACATTTTATCTAACGGATCACTATCGAATTATTATCATTAATTTTAAATGTCAATTTTTTTCTTTCTCCATGTCACATGTTTTTTCTAATTATTTATTACAATTAAGTTTATATAATAATTGTTTATTTTTCCATTATGTAGTTTAATTTAAATGCATACATGTATCTAAATACATCATTGTCAAATTGACCATTATATTTTGTCTAATCATATAATTTATTATAATATTTTGATTTCATTATTTTTTATTGTACTTTCTCAAATAAATATGAATTTTTCACATGTATATTTAAAACATTATTTTGTTAATATTAAAATAAATTCACCCGTGCGGAAGTACGGGTCTCCGACTAGTTGACTTGAAAATAAATTATCATGGAGCGATCTATGGCAGTTTGATTTAGCATTTTTTTTAAAAGAGTTTTTCTTTGTATTTTTTACAATAATTATTATAAAAACATTTTAAAGAAATATTAGAATTTTTTTTATATATATGCTTTTTCTAAATAGAAAAACTAATTTTGATATTTCATAACATAACCATACATTATTGAAGATCAATAAATAGTCGAAATTGTAAAAAAAAAATTAAAATGTTGTTTCTCAAAAATGATTTTTATGAAAAATTATTTTAATAGATTCAAAATTAAGCGGATTTTTGAAATTTTGATATCCATTTTCTTAATAAAGTAATGAAATACTTAAAATAACATTTTAAAAATAATTATTCAAATCAAATTTTTAATAAAAAATTTTATGAAAAATTTCTTTTAATAAACTTTTTTTACACAAAAACATGTAACATTATAAAAATCATTAAAAAATGTCAAATCAAATAGACCCGTCAACCTTTTTTAAAAAATGAATTTTATAATATTACATAATTTTGTGTAAAAAAGAGTTTTAATTTATTTTAATAAAAAATTCAAACACAAATTTGATTCGAATAGTTATTTTTAAAAAGTTATTTTAAGTATTCATCATTTTACTTAATTCTTTTTTATTTTAAAATTTCAAAAAATCACTTAATTTTAAATAGATTTTTATAAATATCACTTTTAAAACACAATTTTTTTTAAAAATTGTGATTATGTTTTGATCTTTAATAATATATATTTATATTATAGGATGTCAAAATTAGTGTTTCAATTTATAAAAAATACATATAAAAAAGTTAATTTAAAATTTTTTTTTTTTTTAAAGTTGAGTTGCTCAAATAAAAATGGTCTTGCTTGTGTAAATCATACGAAATATGAATGATAAGTTGACTGAGATTTTGATTAGAAGTTATTAAAAGTTGATGCTAATTTCAATGTTAACTACCTCCAGCCTTCCTTGAACACAGGACTCATAATGGGGATCTCATAATAAAGATGAATTTTCTCCTGGAAAAAATTGATTTTAACAGACCCATACTATTATTTTAATATAGTTAATTTAATATATATATTTTAGTAACATAAATGTCAAATACTAGTATTTTTAATAACATAATAAATATGTGAATTCTTTGTGCTTTTATTTTATAGAAAATATAAACATTTTAAAAAATAAAATATTAATGAATAAATGTAGGATCTATGATCCTGAATAACGGATGGGATAGAAATTTTGAGATCGACGGGAATGAATTTGACGGAAAAGATGCCCCATCCTCCATTGACATCCCTACTTGAACAGTCTTGAAGATCGAATTAAGGTGTGATCTAGTTGACATAGATTTCAAATTTCACATATTCAAGTGGCTGTTAAAATATGCGTGTAACATTTATTAAGTGACGCATTTTATTCTGTTTGCATGATATTTTTATATATAATTATTTACTAAATTTATTAATATAAAATAAATTATTTATGGTCAACATAAGAATAATGATCCAGGAAGCAACCAAGAAAAGGATTTCATGTGTTCACGTTTGCAAGTCAAGAATAGAGTACGGAATTTTTTCAAGTAAGATTATTAGGCCATTTTTTCAAGTACAAGTTGATTTTATAATAATTAAGAGGGTTACGCTGCATATGCCTCTTTGTGACTTTTGCTGTGGTGGTTTGCAAAGTCTATGCCATAAATTTAGGAACGTAAATAAGTCTTAGATTTTGGTAAGATTTTTGAATATAAAAGAGAAAATTATTCAATTTGTAACTTTACTATAAATTTCTAAACTTTCATTAAATTCTCCTCCCATCGGAGTTCCATGTTTAGTGTTAAAATCATTGCATTCGAATAACTTGTCTCCTAAGCAATTGATTGTCCATAAGAAACCGTTCGTCATGGCGCTCCAATATGCGTGCAAAGTTTCTAAATTTCAAATTTTAAAATTGAATAGTTTTTTCTTAAAATAGATCCAAACCGAACGGTTAACCCTCCTTAAAAATGTTAAGTTTCAAAATCTAACAATCAGTCAATTATTAACCTGTCATTACAACATAGACATAAACATAGATTAACAGCAAAAACTTAACAAAATCTCCAACTATTGAATAAAAATGGTTTTACTTAATATTTATTACTAACCATTTGCCATTAAAAAAAAAACTATTTTCATAATTCAATATGATATTAAAAAAAAGAAGCATAACAACCAGTTCATAGTTTCAACTTTCACATTCACAATACAACTAAAATATAAAACGATTTCAGCACCATACAACTAAAAAAATCTTTCATAAGCTTCATAACCTTCCATGTATGAAATCATCTCTGGTTCCAAACGAAGCATTCTAATACTTCTCATCATTTTAAGTTCCGTTATTCGGTCAACTGTTGCGTCGTAAGTTTCTTTGTTCTTGTAATTCGTTATGGTTTTATAATATTGAAGCTGAAGCTCTGCAAGTTGCCCTAATTTCGTAATTTGCTTGCTTAGGTCACTAACATCAACATGGTCTAGCTTTTGCATAACATCCTTAGCGATCTCTTCAACAAGTTCAGATTCCGTTCTGTTAATAGAAACATCATCATGAAAAAAATTTTATAAAGTGGTTAGATTTATAAATATGTTTAGGTCCGCCCAGATAAAATTTATCTCTGGTCCAAAAGCTTAATTAACTCGTCTATCCATATCAGTTGAGTTATCTCTTTCATCTGAAAAAAACTAAAATAAGGAAAATTTAGTAGTAAAAAACTACCTGTTGATGTTGGACAAGGAATCCCATCCAGAAGTATTAGCTGCTTCACCCAAAGCATCTCTCCATTTTTGCACCATGTTCATATTATTCGCGTAACGTTCTTCATGTTTCGCGAATGCTTCAGCGTAACTTCCTCTTTGATGACGAACATGGAAAGGATCAACTTCATAGAAAACAGGCAAAATAACTTGCTTATTATTTTTTCTACACTCAAGTATCTTCACAACTTCATCCAAACACCATTTAGAATTCGCATAGTTTTTCGAGAAAACTATCACAGATAGTTTTGCTTCCTCGATCGCCTTGAGAAGCGCTTGCGATATTTCATCCCCTCTTTCTAGATTATCATCGATATATGTCTTTATATCTAACCTTCTTAATGCACTATTGAGATGGCTTGTGAATTTCTTGCGAGTATCGTCGCCTCTGAAACTAAGGAACACTTCATGTGTTTCTTTTGGTGTTGTAGAGGAGGAAGAAGGGGAGGATTTCGACATAATGTTCAGCTAGATTATGAGAGTTGTTGATATGTTGAAGATTGAAATTCTTTCTCTCTAGTTATTCTATAAATAACATGCCTTCTTTAATTTAATAGATTGAAGCAGCTTCTTGGAAGTTATTGAAAATCTAATATATATTATAAGCATATAAAAACTAATCCAAAATTTTAAAAAATAAAAATAAAAATCAAATTTCATCAATATAATTAAATGTGTCTAGGGTTGCATTTTTTATGCAGATTTTTAAAGACAAACAAATCAGATGTCGCAGATTCGAATTCGTATATTTTGTGTCCTACACAACTATCAACTGAATTAGTTTAACAAAGAGAGGAAAAAAAGGGTGAAGGATGATTACAGCTATATCATAAAAAGTCTACTCCATATAACTAGCTAGTGGTTGTTGAAAATATGTACAAACCAGTGTGTACAGACAAATTGACAATATTCTAAGTGATGGGAACTGAAATAAGAATAATTCCAGCTAGATCATACGAATCAGAGTATTGTATAAAAGGATGAACACTCTCGTAATCGAGTTTTATATTTTACTTTTTTTCTAATAAATTTAAATTTTGAGTTAATTTTCTCTATAGAATACTGATTTTCAACATAAACTCTAGAGTACTAGGAAATTTCGTATAAAAAGTCTATTGTATGGTTAAGACAGTAAGGGAAGTTGATCTGAGATTTTCTATTAAACACTCAAGTGGCTGTTTTTTTATTTGTTTTTGTTTATTTTGAAGGACATTCAACTAGTTGTTCTATGACATAATATATGAGTTCTACAGCAAATAGGCAATATACATGAATGTTGAAAGCATGTCTCTTTAAGAAATATACTAACTCCATTATATAACTAAAAGGCTGTCTAAAATTAAGTTTTTTAAAATACATTTTTTCTATAGGAATGTCATGCAAGTTCCGTAAAATGTTAGAAATAATTCATATTCAAAAGTCAAATATTCACAAACAGTATTTGATTCAAAAGTTAGAAATTTTGGTGGTTGTTGTTCCAAAAGTTGTATTTAGTTTCTAGCATATGTTTTGTTATAAGTTTGTTGTGCTTACATGAAAATTTAGTTTGTGTATTAAAATAAATTTGTAATTAGTTTACAAGTTTTTCACTAAGAAATTATCTCTAAAACTTTGTTAGAATCTCTCTCTCTTCTTTCATCTTCATCTTCATCTTAAACTTTGTGCTTCAACAATTGGTAGATAGAGCTCCTGCTCGATTCACAGAGAAACATGCGTGTATGGAAGACGTATGTAATTGATTTTGTTTTTCTTGAATTTATGATCAGAATCGTAACAGAATTGCATTTCTTGATTTTACGGGATTGGAAAGCGCGAGTATTTGGTGAGATATGAGATATGTTTGAGTTTCACTGCACAAGAACGAAGATGAATGGAGGAAACAACTTGAATACAAAGCTTCCAATGTTTGGTGGAAATAATTGAAATAGGTTGATGATTCAAATGCATGTGTTGTTTGGTGCTGCAGATGTTCTTGATATCGTCGTTGAAGGTTACATTTCGATTGTAGTGAATGCGACGGCGGAACATAGAAATGCGCAAAGAGATGCAAAGAAGAAAGATTACAAAACGTTATTCTAAATTCATCAGTGTGTGGATGCAAATTTATTTGGGAAAATCATTGATTCAACGATGACGAAGGCTGCGTGGGATATACTGACACGGTGCTACGACGACGATGCATCAGTGAAGAAGGTGGAGCTTCAATCTATACGTAAGAAGTTGATTACAAGAGCAATGCAGCAATCCAACACTACAAACCTTATGTGTGATGTTGATTCTAACCCTTTATCTTTCTTTGATCTGAGCTTGACCGAGTCACCCAACAATACCAATTTGATTCACTGTGCTACTCCTTTGGAAGAAACCATTATTTTTCAAAGCTTTCACTCGGCCTAATTCAATTTGAGAATTGATTTCCAATCAGTTCACTGTCTCACGCCACTCCTCTACAAGAACCACCTGTTCTTCAAAACTTTTACTCGATTGAATTCAAATCGCGAAACCTTAGGAAAACCCACAAATCAACACTATAGTCTTGGTGGACAAACCCTAAAGTTTTTCCTAATGAAACCCCAAAGATTATCAACTCAATCTTAGGTTACACCAACTTAAATTGAATGTTATCAACACAAGTCTATATGGCACCCAAACAAAGAATGATTAAGTGTAATTTGTTTGTGTGTATGCATAGATGAGAGGTTGATGATGATAAGAAATTTTTGTAAGTGTTTATAGTTTGATTAAGTTGAAAATGATGCATGTATGAAGTATTTATATGTGTGCAAATTGGAGGCAAAAAGAGAGGCTTAAAAATTAAAATGAAATATAATTTTTCAGAAAAATCACAGACACATATAATTCATGTGTTGACACATGTAATGACATGTGTCGACCTGTTCAAGCTCATGTGTCGACACATAGAAACTATGAC
The DNA here is from genome assembly GCA_021764765.1 of Vicia sativa. NCBI lineage: Eukaryota > Viridiplantae > Streptophyta > Magnoliopsida > Fabales > Fabaceae > Vicia > Vicia sativa. The sequence continues at coordinate 13,681,686 of CM038796.1, forward strand.
TTACATGCTTTAAAAATGCAATACATGTGTTGAAATGAAACATGTATGTGTCGACACATAGATAAAAAATTCTAGCATGCGTTGGTCTGAAAGATTGTATGTGTCGACACATAGTTACAAAGGCTACAAACTTTATTATTGATCCACATGTGTCAACTCATATATCATATGTGTTGACACGTAGACATGTTTTTCATGTAAAAACTCATTTTTAATGCATTGTACCTTTCCAAGCATGTTCTAAATGCATTTTAAGATACGTAATGCAAATGTGCACATAAAGACTCAAAGATACCGTTCAATATACATAAATGATAAAGTTATTCTACTTTTGATATCATGCAAAACATCTATTGGACAAGTGCACTCACACATTCTTATTACTGAGGCAAAGAATGCCCTTGGTTATCGACGACAAAGGAGGGGCTAATGGATTAAAATTAGGCGTATGCAATTGGTTGTATTTTTTTTTTTTGTATTTTCGAATGTTATACTAGTATTTTCTATAATTTGAAAAATATGTAATATTATGCATTACCTTATTTAGAGACGTTAATATTTGAATCAAATTATGAATTATAGCACTGTTAGTCAGACTAAAATAACTTCAAATTCAAAAAACAAAATACAAACTTAGACAATGTTATTTCCACCATGCATGTAACTTTTTGGTGATGCATATCTGTCATAAGAATTTTATAGGATGCATCTCTTCACCTCTAAAATATTCAAAGATATATCTTCTAACAAAATTTTGACAAAAATAATTTATAATGTATTCAAAAATGCATCTCTAAAAATTTCAAAAATGATTTTAAATTTTCAGAAATGATAACCACACTATAAAGGTGGAAAAAGCAATTACCTTCTTAAAATCGTTCAATTCTAACTTGCATAGCCAAAGTAAATTTACAATATTAAAATATACATAATTTATTTCATGACAAATAGTTTCATATCATGTTCAATTACCATTCTTTATCCCAAAAAAAGGGAAAATATAACTTTTTATGATTTTTCTCTCTACTTCCTTCCCTCCCTCCAAAACTCCATCTAACTCGAACAAAATCTAAGTTACTCATGCATTGCAATGATCATTAAAAAAGTAAATTTTAATACACCCTTGCCTATTGAGATGCACTTTTTGAAAATTTAAAAATGTCATCGGAATTATTTAAAGATATATCTCCGAACGCACTCTTATAAAATAACCAACAAATTAGTTCGGATATGCATCTTTGAATCTTGAGTGAAGTCGGAGATGCATATTTGAAAACACTCATGAATCCATTTACTATTCATTTTTATTGAAATTGGCGCAACTATTAGGGACTCTCAATCGATTTTAACCAATATTAGAGTCATAGATATTATATCCCCGCGTTCTGACCTTTATGTTCCGAAAACTGTACTTTGTACCTCCACAGTTAATCCTGTACCCCCACACTTTTTTGAAAATGACAATTTTACCCTAATTATAATTTAATTATTTTACTATTTGACTTTTACCATTTACGAAAAAACAAAATTTAACAGTCCAGAAAAACACTTCCGGAACACTTCCAGCAAGTATTCCGGTATGTAAAAACACAAATCGGAACAGTTTTAAAATGTGTTCCGGATTTCACAAAAATCATTCTGGAACACTTTGTGCAAGTGTTCCGGAATGAATGCCAAATTGTATAACAAACCGGAACACTTTTAGAAAGTGTTCCGGAATGCAATATTGCAAACCGGAACACTTCCTAAAAGTATTCCGAAAAAAGACAACAAAAAAATAAAACCGGAACACTTTCTAAAAGTGTTCCGGTTTGGTAAAATTTTCGGAACACTTGATGTGTTCCGGAGTGCTTTTTTGTGAACCAGAAGACTTGGCCAAAGTGTTCCGGAATGCAATATATTTGGAGAGAATTCGGAACACTTTTAAAGGAGATGTGAAAAATGAAATTTTTTTAAAATCTTATGCTTTTTATATGAGGGTATTTTCGTCAAAAAATTACTGTAGCGGGGGTACAGGTTGAAATGTGGGGGTACAAAGTGAAATTTTCTTATGTTCCCATGTTTCGGGCCTTTATGCATCTTTGAAGCCTTGGATAATTCAGAGATGCATATTTGAAAACACTCATCCATTTACTATTCATTTTCATTGAAATTAGTGTAGTTATCAGAGACTCTCTGTCGATTTTAACCAATATTAAAGTCATCGAATTTGTATCCTCGCGTTCTGACACTTGTGTTCCTACATTTCTGACATTTACGCGACCTAACGTAAAAAACTCAATTTTCTAAAAAAATAATTTTGAATCGAAATGTTATGTCAATTCATAAAAAAAAATCATGGATTAAAGTCTCATATTTTGAGAAAATATATGAGATAACACCCTAAAAACCATAAATTTCTTGCTTTCTATTTTATTTGATTTACTTTCCATTAAAATACCAAAAAATTTGTAGTTAATTTGATTTTATTAATTTTTAGTTGTATTTTTAGATTTTTAAAATTTTATCTGAATCATTTTGCGATATTTCAATTGTCTTTCAATATGAAAATTGTTAGTAATTACATATTTATTGCATTGATGTTGCATGACTAGTAGGTTTGTTTATCCCGATATGTATGTTCTTTTGGAAAAAAGTAAAATTTATTTGGATATATATTCCGAAATTAAATATTTTATAAAAAAAAAAATATATCTCCCAAAATATGAGACATTTTTAAAATTTCGCCAGTCATGGTCATAACCAACCTCGACTACTTAGGGTGGTATTCCTGGAATTTGTATGGGAACCCGGTTCCTACATATACATGAACCGGTTCCTGAGTACAAAATTTCCCAGTTTTGAAATTTGAACACTGGGAACCCGGTTCCTCCCCACAGGGAACCGGTTCCCACGACCTGCAGAACCATTTTCTGCTATTTTGAAAGCACTTATGCATTCCAATTCAATTCCAAACATTTCCATACGAGTTATGACATTAGAAATACTAAATTACAACCCTTATACACCAGTATAACATCATACATCATTGTTTCTTCCTTCCTATTGATTGTTCGACACATTAACAGTCTTAAATTCTATATTCTGACACAAAATAGGGTTTAATCCTATAAATCTATATTCACCTAAATCAAATTTCCTAACATACCCAATCACCCGGTTGATTCCCAAAATCCATAAGGCATTAAAACCGAATGAAATCACCCCTTACCTCGCGATGATCTTCGAATTCTCGACATTTGGCTTTTTCCTCTCTTCTCTTCCCTTCTCCAATTCTACGTGAAATAACTTTTCCAAAAAGACCTTCTTTTCCTTCTTTTCCTTTTTATAATCCTTTTAATACTCCTTTATTATTTCCAAATAAAACACATAATTAATAATTAGTAAAAGTAGAGTGATTTACTCCTCACACCCACTATTTGCTCTGCACACCTCCAACCCTTCATTCTTCAATTAATCCAATTAAATCCAAAAATATAAATAATCAAGCCTTTAATTAATTAAATAATTAAATTCCTTATTATTTAATATTCGAATTAAATCGGGGTGTCACACATTACCTTATTTTGAGATGTTAATGTTTGAATCAAATTATGAATTATAGCATTGTTTGTCAGATTAAAATAACTTTGAATTCAAAAAAAAAATACAAACTTAGAAAATGTTATTGTCCACCATGCATGCATGAAACTTTTTGGTGATGCATATCTAACATAAGAATTTTATAGGATTCATCTCTTCACCTCTGAAATATTCAAAGATGTATCTTCTAACAAAATTTTGACAAAAATAATTTATGATGTATTCAATAATGTATCTCTGAAAATTTCTAAAATGATTTTAAATTTTTAAAAATGATAACCACACTATAAAGGTGGATAAAGCAATTACCTTCTTAAAATCGTTTAATTCCAACTTGCATAGCCAAAGTAAATTTACAATATTAAAATATAAATAATTTATTTCATGACAAATAGTTTCATATCATGTTCAATTACCATTCTTTTATCCCAAAAAAGAGAAAATATAACTTTTTATGATTTTCTCTCTACTTCCTTCCCTCCCTCCAAAACTCCATCTAACTCAAACAAAATCTAAGTGACTCCTGCATTGCAATGATCATATCATAATTAAAAAGGGAAATTTTAATACACCCTTGCCAATTGAGATGCACTTTTTGAAAATTTGAAAATGTCATCGAAATTATTTAGAGATACATCTTCGAACGCACCTTTCTTAAAATAAACAACAAACTAGTTCGGATATGCTTCTCTGAATCTTGAGTGAATTTAGATATGTATATTTGAAAACAGGGCCGACCATTGGGCCAAGCTGGTAAAGATAGGGCTTTAGGCCCCTAAATATATTTTTAGAATCAAGCCTAAAAATAAGCCTCAATTAATTAATTTAAATTAACTTAATAATTTTAATAAATTTGTTTATCAGTCATAAAACTGTCATTACTTTTTCAATTTTGTACTTTTTTTTTACTCTTTTTCTTCCAATCCTAACGTTCTAAAATAATTAGTATTAATTGATTTAATATTTTCACAAATCTCATTATTCCAATAATAACTGATTCTTCTTCTTCTTTCCCTATCAAACACTCAAACTGCAATTGAACATTTTCTACAGAGATAAACACCATTTTCTCCTATTCTAGTTTATTGAGTTCTTTCTAATTCTCTATCTTCAATCAATCATGGGTTTTTTTTTTTTTTTATTGATGGAAAATAAGCGGTTCTTTCTTCTATTCTGTTTTTGTCGACAAACAGGTTCTATTTTCTTTGCTACTACTTGTTTTGTTTATTTTATATTTTTTATTCTCTTTTATTTCTTTAGTTTTATTTTAGTTTGTTTATTTTATTTCAGTTATTTTATTCTGTTTGTTTATTTTAGTCTTATTTAGAGATTTATTTTAATTATTTATTTTATTTATTTACTTTCAAGATTTGATTGAATTGTTCATTTGTTTTAAAATATATAAATGTCGACTCGAAAATATGAATCGGGTTATTCGAAACTCAAGAAAAAGAAAAGAGTTAAAGCTTTGATTGAATCACAAAAAGAGGCTTTAGACAAATTTGTTAAGACAAACAAAAAAAGTGAAATTGAAAATAATAGTGATTGTTCGCTGAATGAACAAGTTAATAATGTAAACCATGATGAAAATGAAAATCGAGAAGAGGTAGTTGATGAACAAGTTAACAATATATATGCTAATGAAAATAGAGAAGGAATAACGGGTGATAATGAAATTATAGTATCGATTAATAGGCAAGATAATATTGATTCTGACACTAACAATGAAGATAGAGAAGAAGTATTAGAAAAATCATCTCATAAAAATATATATGACCCAAGTCAATGGACAACTATTGACACAAATTTGAGAGATTTATTAGTGGAAAAGGGTCCTATTAAAGTTACCGATATAGATTTTCCTAAGGATGCATATGCAAGACACTTTTCTTCATCACTTTACATTCAACAATTATCCAACGGAGAGAAGGGTGAAAGAAGATGGTTGATTTATTCTCAAAAATTGGATAAAGTGTTTTGCTTTTGTTGTAAATTATTTAATGCTCTTCATAGTACAAGTAAATTAGCACATGAAGGTAGTAATGATTGGAGAAATATTAGTGCTAAGTTGAAGAGTCGTGAGATGAGTAATGAGCATATTGTTAATATGAGTTCATGGATTGATTTAGAAATGAGATTATTAAAACATAAAATAATTGACATGAATGTTCAAGAAAGAATTAATAGAGAAAGAGAGCACTGGAGAAATTTATTACTTAGAATCATTGCAGTTGTTAAAACTCTTGGAAAAAATAACTTAGCATTTCGTGGAACAAACGAAAAGATTTATCAAGAAAATAATGGAAATTTTTTATGTCTAATTGAAATGATTGCAGAATTTGATCCTCTAATGCAAGAGCACATTCGTCGAATAAAAAATGATGAAATTCATAACCATTATCTTGGACATAGAATACAAAATGAATTAATAGATTTGCTAGCAAATGAAATAAAATAAAAAATTATAAAAAAAGTTGTGGAATCAAAATATTTTTCAATCATACTTGATACAAGTACAAATGTCTATTGTATTACGATGTGTAGATTTTTCTTCAACTTCGATATAAGTAGTTGAGTATTTTTTAGAATTTTTAGTAGTAGATGATACAACTGGAAAAGGTCTTTTTGATGCTATTATGAATGAACTAAATATACTTGGTCTTGATATTATTAACTTAAGAGGACAAGGTTATGATAATGGCTCTATTATGAAAGGAAAACATCAAGGTGTTCAAAAAAGATTTTTAGAGTGGCATAGTCTAATATACTTGATCATTTTATATACCATGTGGTTGTCATAGTCTAAACTTGGTACTTTGTGATATGGCAAATTGTTGTTCCAAAGCTACATCATTTTTTGGAGTGGTGCAACGTATTTATACAATATTTTCTTCTTCTACTAAAAGATACCTTACTTTGAAGTCATTGTCACAAACACGTTGGGAAAGTCATATTGAAAGTGTAAAAGCTATAAGATTCCAAACTTCACAAATAAGAGATGCTTTATTTAAATTAGGTGAAATGAATCTAAAATAAAAAGTGAAGCTGAATGTTTGGCAACTTATGAGCTTGAAAATTTTGAATTTTTGCTAGGCATGACTATTTGGTATGAAATATTGTTCGCTGTAAACTCAGTTAGTAAAAACTTTCAATCAAAGGATATGAGCATTGATGTTGCTATAGAGCAATTGAAAGGGCTTATTTCTTTTTTCGAAAAATACAGGGAATATGGTTTTGAAAATGCCATAATTTCGGCTAAAGAAATTGCTACCAAAATGGATATAGAACCTAAGTTTCATGAAAATGTATTATTCGTAGAAAGAGACAATTTGATGAGATTATTGACAATGAAGTTTTAAAAACTCTTGAAGAATCATTTAAATCGACTATTTTTGTACATATTAGATCATGCAATTACATCATTTCGAAGTAGATTTGAACTATTTAAAATATATCAAAATATTTTTGGTTTTCTATTTAGTATAGAGAAATTAAGGTCATTGGAAATTGAAAATTTAAAAGAATATTGTCTTAACCTCGAATGTTCGTTAAAACATAACGATAACTCTGATATTGATGGATTAGACTTATTTTTAGAATTGAAAATATTAAGAGAAATCATACATGTTGAGAATGATACGCCAATTGATATACTTAATTATATAATAAGACTCAACTCTTTTCCAAATGCATTTATTGCTTATAGAATAATGTTAACGATTCCTGTAAGTGTTACTTCAGCAGAAAGAAGTTTTTCAAAACTAAAATTAATAAAATCTTATCTAAGGTCAACAATATCTCAACATAGATTAAATGGATTGGCTTTATTATCGATTGAAAAATAAATGTTAAATGAAATTGATTACAATAGTTTAATAAATAATTTTGCATCTCAAAAAGCTCGAAGAGTAAATTTTAAATAAATATTATAATAATTTAATTTAATTTTTTTATTAAAATATAAAAGGCCTCAATTTAAAATTTGCTTTAAGCCTCATAGAGTGTTGGGCCAACCCTGTTTGAAAACACTCATGAATCTATTTACTATTCATTTTTATTGAAATTGGCGCAATTATTAGGGACTCTCAATCGATTTTTACCAATATTAGAGTCATAGATATTATATCCACGCGTTCTGACCTTTATGTTCCCGTGTTTCGGGCCTTTATGCATCTTTGGTGAATTCAGATATGCATATTTGAAAACACTCCTGAACCCATTTACTATTCATTTTCATTGAAATTAGTATAATTATCAGAGACTCTATCGATTTTAACCAATATTAGAGTCATCGAATTTGTATCCTCGCGTTCTGACACTTCTGTTCCTACATTTACGCGACCTAACGTAAAAAACTCAATTTTCTAAAAAAAAAATTTGAATTGAAATATTTTTTGTGTTAATTCATCAAAAAAAATCATGGATTAAAGTCTCATATTTTGAGACAATATATGAGATACCACCGTAAAAACCATAAATTCCTTGCTTTCTATTTTATTTGATTTACTTTCCGTTAAAATACCAAATACCAAAAAATTTAAAGGCACTATTTAATTTGATTTTATTAATTTTTACTTGTATTTTTAGATTTTTATAATTTTATCTGAATCATTTTAGATATTTCAATTGTCTTTCAATATGAAAATTGTTAGGAGTCATATTTATTGCATTGATGCTGCATGACTATTAGGTTTGTTTATCCCATTATATTAAATAGTATATATATAAAAGTAAAATTGATTTGGATATATATAAATTAAATATATATATATATATATATATATATATATATATATATATATATATATATATATATATATATATATATATATATATATATATATATCCGAAAACATAGAATTTCGCCAGTCATGGTCATAACCAACCTCGACTACTTAGGGTGGTATTCCTAAAAAATGGACGTGATTCTGCTACAAACTAGGGGGATTTATTTACCTTTACCATCCAAAAATATTCTAAACTTATTTTCAAAATGTCATTACACATTAATTTTTAGTCTCTAAAATCTTTCTACAATGATCTAAAATAAGCTAATGATAAGAGGATCTTTCATTTAAAATACTCATGTTTTTGTTACATAGGATTAGAAAACCCAACTCTGCATATTAATACTGATAAAGAAGAAAATTCTAAGACAACTATTAGCTAACTACTGATTACTTGTAAAGAAACTTATAGAAGTGTTCATGCAGCATGTCAACATTATCATTGTCTGGTTGATTATGTTAAAACGCAAGTGTGACTAAAGGAATAATAGCTTGTCGCTGGCAAAACTGCTGCTCGTCAAAAGATAACTGACCAAAGCAATTAGCATCTAATATCGCAAGGGTGAATAGCGAGTTTGATCTGGCTGGCTTTATGGATCTACATCTTCGGGAAAGGTGGCTTGACCAGCATAAATATATTGCATTTCATCCTTCCATGTCTGCATAAGCACCAATAAATCTTAATCTCGGAAGAACATAAGGATGGTAATTATTGAAGAATAACTAAACCAAACAGCACAGATAAAATAAGATGTTAGTGCCAAACTTTCAACCTCATATCGGAAAGAGATCCTCAAACTGGGAACATTTGTCTTGTGAATGTCATTTCCTTCAGAACCTCTCAAGAAATATTTATCCCCTAGCCAGTGTAACTGAAAGAAAAAAAATTATGATATAATAATGTAAACCAAAAATGAAGACACTCAAGAGGATGGAAGGAATTTAGCAAACAAGAGTTTGGATCAGATATCAGTATTAATAACTTATTCCTGATAATTGATTTTTAATATATGAAACAGACACACACCCCCTTAACATACAATAAGGATAGAACCCTCAAATAACAAATTATTTAAACCTGAAAAAATTAAATCATTTGATAAAAAGTAAAAAATATGCATAACAATTGACAATCAATAATTTGTATTTAGTATAAATACTGTTATGCAAAAGCGTGAAATTCCTACATTCTCTCCTTAATTACCTTGGCTTCATGTGAAAATCCAGATTGGTAAACAGAATTTCTAGCTATCTCACACAGGTCACAAGCAGAGAGTTTCCATACCTGCAATGCATATTTTAGTAAGATATATCTGATCCCAGGGAAAGCTAAACAGAATATTTGACCACCCTTTAAACAAGCAGGCTAGGAATTAAGCAGAAAACAACCTTTGCTGCAACACTATATTCTTCTAACAATGGCTCTTTTGTCAAATGAATTTGCAAAGGATCATCGGTAGATAGAGAGACATTCAGTCCTCGCTGGAAAAACATGGGCAAAGGATTGCGGTGATAGTCCAAGAAAAGGAATTATTGCTAAGCGACATAGCTAATCCAACCTAAATAGGACATAATGGTATTAATATATAATCAATCATGCATCAAAACACAAAGATATAATTTAAAGAGCACGGAATGCAGCAAGATCTGAAATATTAGAAAGATTTTAAAACTAAGTTGACCAATTGAATATTTCTGCCTCAAGACCAACCTGCAAGGTAATATAAATATTGTAAAACAGGAGTCTTCCGTAGATTTATGCCATGAGAAATGTTATGGCACAGGAGGAAGGCAGCAGCTAAATGATCACTATCACCTGCCTGCATGAGTTAGTCGATATTAGCATCTTAAGAAATATACATGATTAAACCATACCAGTTAGGGTGCAGAAAATAACCTCTCCACAATGAGGCCGCAACTTTATTATTGTCATTCCTTTAGATTCACGAAGCTGAAACCAAACAACAGTAAGATATTAATTTTGTGAGTTGATAACCTAAAGTTCCTTTTGTGAATTTAGCACTGCCCCCATCTTTTCTTATTTTCACTGCTGTGCTTGAGGGACTCAACCCAGCCACACACACCCAAAAAGAGGCATAATTGACATTGAAATTGAAAGAGAGAAAAGAAGTGAATGCAATAGTCAAATGTTAAAGGCCGGCGCTCTATAAAGAGATGAATGGTAAATAACATAAACCTTGTTGAGAGTGTACAAGTTTGCATAGCAGTAATATAGATAATAAGAGTATGCTGGATTGAATTCATTAGTCCACTCAGATGGAGTAGGCATGTGCTTAGTTGGACGCCTTTCAGGTTTGCTTTCATCGTCTACAAGATCAAATCCAACCACCTGTATGTAGAATAAACTCAAATTTATTACACCTAGTACATCAACAAATGAAAGAAACTATTACGGACGGATGGCGTAATTTCTACCTATGTAATAACGGGATAGAGCAAAGCAAGATGACTGCAATTCCAAAATTTTGCATGTATTATGTTTTTCTTAGGTTCTTTACATTGGAGGTAATCTTATTGAAGACATTGGACACTAAAAGTGGCTATAGCTTATCATGAAACTTCTATTTTACAGGGACCAAGTAGGCATTTGGATATCAACCTACATAATCAATCCCTGATAGTGGCCGACCCCAAAAATGGGGGTAGCAGGATGACCACTATTTGATGATTATTTGGACAAACTACATGAATAACTATAAACATATATTTAATGTAATCCTAGGTTGTTACTATGCTAGAATTTGGTTCAGCCTCTTGTTGGAAAATCATGTAACTATTTCTTGTCGCCGATGAACAATGTTTTTGGATCAGCCACTGACTGTTACTATGCTAGAATGGAAAATTATGCAACAGAATATAAAAGCATACAAAGTAGAGGAATGCACATGAACATAAAAATACAGATTCACAAACCTGCATCAAAAACAAGTGTAATTGAGGATGAGAATTTGGATCTACAGTGGCTTCAAAAAGAGGAATGAACACATTATCCAGAATATTCTGATAGGAGGTAACAATTCCCATACTCCTGTAGATATTATATAGCCGTGGTAACTGTGTCAAGGAAAAGAAAGAAAAGAAAAGGGTCAATGAACCAAATGATAATTCAAACAAGAGCCATTGTTAGAAGAATATAGTGTTGCAGCTCACTGTTTTGAGTTTATGAATTCAAACAATTGCTCTTGAATGATGACATTTTGGCCAAAAATTAGGCACTCTGATTCTAAGGTTTTTGGGGTTGGGAATTTAAACTTAAACAAGATGCAAAGACAGAAATGTAAGAGACGGTCTGGCATGTCTATGTAAGTTATCTCAATATTAAAATGTCACAAGTGCTTTTTTATAGTGGAGCTTGTTAAAAAGACCAACAGTGTAAACATAATATAACATAAATTACCATTTGGAAGAAAAAAAATAAAACTTGAAGGACCAGTCCAGGAAAAGGTGAAACTTAAAGGAATGCATGAATATATAAGATAGCCAAACTGTACTTGCAGTGGAATAATGGGGAAAAACTGGAATACCTGCACAGGGTAAGTACGTGTACCAGTAAGGGTATTCCACCGTTTTACAAGTACCCATGCTTCAGAAGACAGATATAACACATATAAGACAAACAAAACAACAGTGGACAGAATTTCTCATTGAGGCCATGATGGGTTACTTACTACCGAGGCTCAATGGCTGATCATCAAACCAAGTATGAGAAAAGGAGAGATATGCTGCAAGAATAGCAGACTGAATAACACACTACCTGGATTAGCCATACGGCATTCTTACTATAAAGAGCATTGTTAACAAACCAACTTGCCAGCTGATCCCACTCGCTTTGTTTTCTTCCATAAACAGAGATCCTGTACTCGGCCATCTGAAAATTTTATGTTTTAACAGAAATGCATTGAGATAAAAATATCAGGGGGGAAGCAACTAAGATCACTGAAAACTTTACCTGATATTTACTCGCTTCAAGATCTAACAAAACTTGCTTTGTAACTTCAGCCAGAAACCTTCCTGCAATATGGGAAGTTTTAAGCTATTATTAAATCAAAAAGCACCAACTAACACTTTTAAAAATCATTTGGAATTGCTAAATTTCATCCACTTACTAACCCTGGATAAGATTATCCTGCTTTAAAAATATCTCTCTAAGTCTACTCTGCCCACAAGGGTTATACTTTAGGTTGAATTTGTCAAATCTATGAAATGTGCTCTTATCTGCATGAACATCTAACAGATCCACATTCAGATCATATCTGCATCATAACTTTCACTAATTAGAAACACGTAAGCCCATAAATATATGAGATTCTCATTGTTCAAGAAGTTAAATGAAAATATCAAAGGACATTGCATACCCAGTCAAATCCAAACTCTCGAACACCTCCTTAAGTGTCATGTACTTTCCATCTCTAAATATAACAACCTGAACACATAAGTTTTAATACTGATAGAAAAATAAACAAAAGCAACAAATCTAAAAATACAAGAGCAGAGAGAAGATAGATTTCACCTCATCAGGTTCTTTTCTTAATTTTGACTTGATGAAGCGCAGGAGATGCTTCTGATTCATGCACGCAGAATGATGAATATGAGTATCAACTTTTCGGATATTGTAGAAGTCTCGGTGTGGTGCACTTTTCTGGGCAACAAACTCCCTATCTGCATTCAGTAACAGATGAAGGCGGAATTTCTGTATAATGATCAGATGCATGTTATAAACAAACGCCACAGTAAAGCATAAAGAAATCATGTGTAAACAAGGTTGTGAAAACACACTTCCTCAAGAAATCGTAGCCTGTGGTAGCATGCAGAGCGAACATTCCCAATAGACATAACTTTAAGAATGTAATCCATATCAGTAAAAAAATTTGTTGCACTTGCAACAGGGAATAGCTCTTCTGTGTCTGCACACATTATCAAATAAAGCTCAGTTCTTTGATTCTTGAGAAACTACATGATGAAAACTAGATAACTGAGAAACAATCATTCACATTGTCATATTGTTAACACTGTTCTCACCAGTTCGACTTGCAAAAACACGTACAACTCCATCTTCCATCCTAAAGTGGTGCTGTTTGCAATGCCAAGAAGTCAATAAATCATAACATTATAAGACAAACACTTCAAAACAAAAATGTATGTTAATAACTGACAAAGATCCCACGTGTATCATAAAACATTTGAGTGACAGATCAAATGATGGACAAGCAACAGACTTACTCCTGTTGCTTCAACTGGTTCAAAGTGAAATGGATCAGAGTTAGTTTCGACAGGTTCAGCCTTCCACGGAACATTTTCCTTGTAAACATATTTCTTACGCAAATCTAAGCATTCTCGCATCATCTTGCAAACTTCCTCCTCTTCAATATTCAATGGCTCTGTACAAGACAATGATGCATTTAATACTGGTTCTTTCCTTTTTTCAATATATATTATAAAAGCAAATACAGTAGAAAAACATAATCATAGTGTTTTCTATCGTTAGCATTAAAACTGGGATCAAACAGAGTCAAAATACGATAGGAAATGGAGGATAGGAAAAGGAGGATATGTGCAAGAATAAATCTGAAAGTATTTAACCCACAAGTATTTAGAAACAAAAAGAAGAAGAATACAGATAATGATATGATTTGAAAGTACCAAGTGCTGCGCTTCTTGCAGACAAGACATTATTGACAAACACAAGGTCATTCCCAGCTGCATGTACTGCAGCTGAATCAGTTGTTCCACCATTCATATCTGCACCAGCTCCTGCTTCTTTCGAAACTTCTCCAAACTTCTGATTTTTTGCACAATTTACATCATCGGCTCTGAAAGGAACGGTTGGATTAAGTCCCTGCAATACAACAACATCATGATCCACTTTAAAGGCAAATATAGAAACAACTGTGTAATGAATTATGAAACACCACCACAAAGCAAGGATAAGAGCTGCGAAACAAAAAGATTGGTTATCTATCATGCACCAAACAACACCAATACTATCTCTAAATTACCAAATCAAAAAAGCTTCTTCTGCACCAAACATAACATTGTAGCAAAACAATGAGGCCTAACTAAACTTACTGAAAACACACAAAAACACATGTGTAGGATCCCCACTCATGTGTCATTCAAACGGATAGAGTTTGAATGGTGAGAGATTACACTTTATTCTCTCATGAAAATCACTCCGAGAGGATCCATTCCCGAAAATGATCAACAACAAACTATAGTTAGCTGACAAAGCTTTAAATAGCATATAAGTATCCCAAAAAACAATAAATCAAAATCCTCACATAAGAATTAGAAGAATCTCTAGTCACAGGGTAGAAAGGAATCTGACTATCATCACCAAGCTGTGTTCCATCATCATCATCATCAGAATCCTCAGCACTCTCAAACGCATTTCGTCCCGGTGATATCGGAGTCTTAATTCTACCAACAGAACCTATCCTCTTATAAGAACTCGAAATCTGAGCACTATCTGCAACCAAAAGCAAAACACATAAATCACAGTTCAATCCAAGACGAAAAAAAAAACAAAAAACAGTTAGGTTTCTCAAATTCTCACCATGCTTGGAGCTCATTCTGAGAGACGGAAGCCCAATGGGAACAGAATTAAGATTCTCATGAGACGAGGAACGGTTCATCGGATGATCACGGAACCATTCGGTTGCAGAAACAACGTCCGGCATGGAAGACGAAACTCTATAGCTTCGAAGCAAGTTCATAGTATTCTCATCCACGGACCTTGAATCGGTAACCATTTCCATTTCCTCTCCGTCGAACTCGCTCGGATCGTCGTAGTTCTCTTCGTCGTCAGAGGAAGCTTCTTCGGTGATGGAACCAGCGCGGCGGATTTCGAGGATGCGGTGGAGGACATGGTCGACGGTACGGCGGTGGATGTAGAAGGCGGAAATGGCCATGAAGGAGGCTCCGAGTAACGCGGCCATGGCGAGGTGGAGGGATTGTGAGAGTGAGGAGGAAGATGAAGGATCCATTGTGAAGTTTGGTTGAGGTCGCTACGTGTTTGTGAGAATGTCTCAGTGACTCACAGTTCCATTGAGTTTTTAATATGCGCAAATTCGATCTCGTGGAACTCGTTGAATGCGTCCGTGAGGAGGTTTACGTGGCGATGTTGTTTCTGCTTTTATATGTTCATTGGTCCAGACATGGAAGTTAGCTTCTTTTCTTTTTTTAATATAGACAAGCTTATTAAGTAGTGAAATGTGGACTTGTTTTATTTGTTAATTGGTTTTGAAGATGTGCAATGAAAACAAGTTTTATTTATTAGGGTTTCTCTCATTTATTCATCGCAACACTATTTGTTGCACACTCATTCACTTAAGATATCACTCTAATTCATTTAGGATATCATTTTATATTTATCCACTAATAAAACAATTAATTTACTAAACATTCATGTTATTTATTAGTTATCAGTCTTCAACTATAAACTATTAGTTATCGGTTATTAACTATCAGATAGTTT
This sequence comes from Vicia sativa, assembly GCA_021764765.1. Classification (NCBI taxonomy): domain Eukaryota; kingdom Viridiplantae; phylum Streptophyta; class Magnoliopsida; order Fabales; family Fabaceae; genus Vicia; species Vicia sativa. Next base: position 13,697,550 of record CM038796.1, read on the forward strand.
TACCAAATAGAATATATGTTCGTTAACTAAATGAGTTGAATTTAAACTATATATAGTTTGACTCGTTATGTCCATGAGTCAACTCGATTATAGATGAGAAGGATTATATTATCTTTAAGCGTAGGTTTAAATATTTATTCGCTATATATTTTCTTTTAATCTAACGATTTTAACTAATAATTTATATTCTCAAATGAGCATAATATTTTTAAAAATAATTATACAAATAAAATCAAAATCGTATAAATTTCAATTTTTTAACTTTTATTTTATTTCTATATTTTTATTTATAAAATAATATTAATTTAAAATGTCAAATGTTCATATTAAAATAGACTTTAAAAAACGACTTTTAAGTCCGTGAAGCAAGTAAGTTGAACTTAACGAGTTGAACCAGATTGTTTGTGAACTTCTAACGAATCGAGTTTGACCTGGAAAAATTTTGTGACGAACTCGAGCTGATATTTGAGTGGAACTGATTCTTATTATTATTTCTCAAACTTTGCAAAAATTCTTTTGTTCTTAATGATAATTTTGAAACAAAATATTAATAAACTTATCTATAATATGAGAAAGGAAATCGTTGTGGAAAACTTAATTTTGTTCGTCCTTTAAATTGTGATAAATCACATTTTGAAGGGTAAATTGAGTCTAATCTAACTAAATCGGAACCGATTTTCTGATTTGGTTAGAACTAAATGTGATAGTTTGTCTAATTTACACTACAAATAATATAATATAATATAATTTCCTACTATTTGGTTTGTTTGAAAGTGTTGTTTTAGAAAAGGTAAATACATATTTTCAAAATTGTACCCGCGGCAAGGGGTTTATAACACAAAAAGTGGTTCCCTAGACAATGTCACTTCACTTCCAGCCTGTTTGTATCACCCAACACACTCTCTTCATCAACATCATTTCCTTCAACACGTTTTCTCCTTCAACATCCTTTTCCTTCTATGTGATATTGTTCTCTAATCTTCTTCATCAAACAACCCTCATTTGAACAACAAACCGTAGAGGTAAGAAAAAAACTTCCAGTTCTTTAATATGTCGTGCCTTTTTTTTCCATTTTCGTCAGTGTTCTTTCATGTAATAGAGTTTAATGTTGATTTTGTATATTTTTGGATTCATAGTTTATAATGGCTAGATCCTATGAAGCGGTGAAAGATATAAATGATAACAAGGAGATATGGAAGATTTCAGTTCGTATCCATCACAAATGGGTTGTGGTGAACAAGAACAAGGAGCATTTCGAGATGGTCGTGGTTGACAAGGATGTAAGAATATTGTTTTTATTGAATGCACTATATTTTTATTTTATGTATGGTTCGGAAAATCTAGAATGGTTTGTGAAAGTTTGTTGGATCTATTTTGTCTAGTTATATTGTTGGACACCCTATAATTGGTTTTGTAAAACATGAAAGGATATTTATTAAAGTTTATTCCTGTTTATGCTGTTTAGATAACTACATGAATGTATCATGAGTATTTCCATAATTTTCATGTCATGTTATTATATTTTCATTCACTTATAAAATGGTTTACTGTTACAAAGTTATACAGATAACTTAATCTGATAACATGCTTACCACACGAATCTAATATAGTTTTCGTTGCCTTTTTTGATATCAGGGTTCAGACATACATATGAGGGTTCCAAGTTTTGTAGCCAAATTGCACGATTTTGTCATAATGGTGAACAACACATATACTATTTCTAATTTTCAAGTTTCCTTGAATGATGGGTTGTTCAAGGCTTCGGAGCATAAACTTTTGGTCACATTTACAGGTGGTACATCAGTTTATGAGAAAAATAAACATGAAATCCCTCTTAAACCACTGCAGTTTAAACCCTTTCCTGATATCCTCACTGGAAAATGGAAACATGATATTTTGATAGGTATGTTGGTCATTTGTTCTTAATCGAATGGTTTGTGAACTGGTTTGATTGGTACGTTGCTTTTTTAAAATTTATTTCCTTTATTATGTAGATGTTATTGGATTGGTCTCAGAAATAGGTTACACTCAACTACAGAGCAGTAGTAAAAAACAACAAATCAATTTGGTGCTAAAGGATCTGAGGTTTGTTTTCGTAAAACAATTTCTTCGTTTATGTTTAACTTTCTCAACCATCATATGATTATATGAAACTATGTCTTCTTATTAATTTGTAGTAATACCTCTCTGAATTGCACTTTCGTAAAACAGTTTATCGAAGACCTGTCATTCTGATGAATGACAACCTTGTCTTTATGGAAGATAGTTTATCGACGATTTTTTATTCCGATGAATGGAAACCTTGTCTTTATGGAAGGTAGTTTATCGAAGATTTGTTATTCTGATGAATGGCAACCTTGTCTTTATGGAAGGTAGTTTATCGAAGATTTGTTATTCCGATGAATGGCAACCTTGTCTTTATGGAAGGTAGTTTATCGAAGATTTGTTATTGCGATGAATAGCAACCTTGTCTTTATAGAAGGTAGTTTATCAAAGATTTCTTATTCCGATGAATGGCAACCTTGTCTTTATAGAAGGTAGTTTATCAAAAATTTGTTGTTCCAATGAATGGAAACCTTGTCTTTATGGAAGGTAGTTTATCAAGGATTTGTTATTCCGATGAACGGCAACCTTGTCTTTATGGAAGGTAGTTTATCGAAGATCTGTTTTTCCGATTAATGGCAACCTTGTCTTTTGGAAGGTAGTTTATCGAATATATGTGTTCCGATGGATGGCAATCTCGTCATTATGGGAGATAGTTTGTCGTTAAATACTCTAATGGTTGGACTATTGGCTCACTATTTGTATGATTATTTTGTTACCTTTTTCGGATGAAGAGTCCTGGTTAAAAAAGGGCTTTCAGCCTGTATTTGGTGAAGCTCTAGAGCTCTTTGAAGACTCAATCTATTATTTATGTTGTCTTTTTACCACCTTTTGGTTAGAGACAATTTTTGGTGTTTATTCGGGGCTGATGGTTTACTCTCTTTAGAAAGTTGGTATCGCTCTCTTGTTTTTGCTGACTCCTCTATGAGGAGATAGTTCTCCATCTATCTAAAGATTATTGCTATTGTTCTCATTCCCCTGTGAAAATTGCCATATTGCATTGCATAATCATCGAGCATTGCACAACATCTTAGGGCCAAAAATAGGGCTCATATTATATTTAAGTATCTTCTATCCCATCGAGGCGAAGGTTCCCTTCTTATCTTCGGATATAGGACACTTAAATATGGACAAATGTTGTACCCCAATTTTTGCCCCTAAGATTCTCTAATACTTCATACCATTAGATGGCACAAAGATCACAATTTGAATCTATCTTTCTCCTATCTTTGGCTTTGCCCTTAGAATATTACCAAGCACCTTGTGTATGAGGTTATTTCTTGTGTGTGATGATTGATACTTGGCTAATAATGATATGTGTACACTTTGCTTTCTAAATGTTGTAGGTGAATGATGCACAAGTTTCTTATTCAAGGAGTCAATAGGTTCATGTGTTTATTTTCATGCCTTCTCTCCTCAATTCTCAAGATTTTGAAAGAATTGTCTCATTGAAGATTGCTCTTGTCATCAACCATGTTCTCTTATATTGAGTGTATGCTTCATATTTGAAAGAGATTATCAAGTTCAAATTGATGTGAATTCTCACCCTTCTGTTGTAATGTTGCCTCTATGTGGGTAACATGCAAGTTCCGATGATAGTGGTGCTTCGCACGAGACTAGTTGAAAGAGTTTACTTAGTTTATTCCTTACACTAGGTAGTTGAGTCATTGCTCTGGTCATGTAACATGAGATTTATCTAGATTTCTGCTTTTACGAGATAGTTGTTATGTATTCTCATATATTTTGGATGTGTATGTTGAGATACTATGTTGATGTGGCCTTTGTGCCGATGTATGAACTCTGATGACTTGATTATGTTATGGATTCATTATTTTTCATCTGATGGTTATAGTATGGGATGTAATCATTGATAGTATCTGTGAATAAGAAAATAATCTGCTGTGAAATACATGATTTGTTTTAAACATTAGATTCAAATATGTGTTATGATTATGACCAGTGTATATATGTATTGTCTTATTTTAAAGAAAATATGCAATGCCCTTTTGATATGCATTTTATTTTACTCTAATCTATGCTATGATTATTGGGGTTTAGAAAAGGGATGTTGCACTGCCTGCCAAGCATCATGGATCGAAATGTTACTTGAAGAACTCAAGATAATGGAGCCTAAGAAGATAAAGCTATTTGTCGACAACAAATCATCCATTAACCTAGAGAATCACCCTGTGTGTCACGGTCAAAGTAAACACATAGAAAGAAGGTATCATTTTCTGAGAGATCAAGTCAACAAAGGGAAGCTGGAAATTAAGCACGGCAAAACAGAAGTACAACTAGCCGACATATTTGCTAAACCTTTGAAGAAAGTCAGTTTCGAAGAGTTAAAGAGAAGCATCGGGATGAGAAGTCTCAAGAACATGAATTAGGGGGTGTGTTAGTTTGTATAATTCTTGTTCTGTCGAATTAGCTGTTTTGTCGAATTGCATGTTGTTGCAGTGTGTCGAAGGTTGCTTGAGCCTTAGCATTTAGGCCTTAGTTTAGTATCAAGTTTTGGGTCTGGGCACTGTGTGCCTATATAAAAAGCTCTCTTGTATTAGATAGATAACATTTTACAATAACAATCAATAGAATTTTTCATACAGTTTTACAATTAAACAAAACTCTCTCCTCTCCCTTTATTCTTCTTCTTCTTCTATCATCAAACAATATTTTTTGAAAACCCTTTATTCCAACACAAATGTGATTGTGCAAAAAATTATTGATGCTAATTGTGTATAAATGTTGGGCTAAACCCAAACTTATGGACCACATAGGTAGTCTTTTTATGCCTTAATTGGGGTGACTTTGGTTTTGTGGCTGTTTTGGGTAGTTGGATCTCTTAATTACTTTTGCTATAATTGTTTTTGAATCTTAATAAAATTATTTCTTTGATTCAAAATAATAATAATAATAATAATAATAATAATAATAATAATAATAATAATAATAATAAATAACTATTAATTATTTTGAAATACAATCTCTCATATCCTAAAGGATTAAGGATTCTTTTGATGATTATGCTATCAATTACAAGAAATGTTTATGCAACGTGTATATATATATATATATATATATATATATATATATATATATATATATATATATATATATATATATATATATATATATATATATATATATATATATATATATATATATATATATATATATATATATATATATATATATATATATATATATATATATAATTATATGCTGGAATACTATTATATGCTCCTTTTCACCACTTTCATCCTTTGAACAAAGTAGACTTGTAACGATATTTTCTAGCACAAAATATGAAATAGCAGAAATTCAACACCACCAATCCAGCAATGATGAAATAAAAGTATTCCAATCTCCCCTTATTAATATCATTATCAAGCCAATCTGGTTCCCCTTGTTTCCCAGTATATGAATGCACAATGTTAACAATAAATGTGCTAAGGTTACTACCAACCGAAAGATTCAAACATAGCAATGAATTGCTTATACTTCTCATGCTTTCTGGTGATTCTTTGTTGAAAAACTCAGTGTGTCCAACTGTTCCAAATATATGACAACCTGCTATGAGTAAAAACTGTGGAGCTAGCCACATTACCGACATAGGCGCGACACCGTCCGGATCTCCCATTGAAATGGCTAATTCTCTTCTCTTTTTTTCAACCAACCCTGCTACTAGTACTGATAGAATTGCTGAAACATGTCCAAGACCGATTCTTTGAAGGGTTGTGAGTCCTTGTTCTTGTTTTGTGATTTTTTCGAGTAAAGGAGAAAGTACTTGATCATAAAATGGTAGGAATATACCTATTGCTACTAGTGAAATTACATTTATTGAGCCAGCATGGATTTCGAAGTTGAGGAATTCTATGTTTCTGTCCATTTTCAAAGCTTGTGAGATGGAAAATATTGATAGTTGCCCTACTGGTATGAACATTATGATGCTTGTTACCCATATTGGCATTATTTTGAGCATGCATTTTAGTTCTTCAATTTGTTTTATGCTACAAAGTTTCCATGGATCTTTGATTGATCCATCAACGTTTATTTCATTCTCCTCAACCACAAGTGCAGCTTTGTTTAAACATCTATAACACAAAAAAAAACCAATAGTTAAAAATTAGGGCATTTCATTAGCAAGACCGTCTATAAGGATGTGCATGGCAGGCTACCACATAGGACTTATAAAAATGTTTCATAAAATATTTGTTATTGTTAAATCATGGAAAAATATGACCCTATTTGTTTTGCAACGGATAGATCGTGGCTAGCCTACAATGGACCTCTGAAACTTAAAACATCTCATAAGTGATCATGAACATGTATTGTAAGATAAGAGATACTATTTTACCTAAATTCTTTTGTAAGAGGCAACTTTCCATCTGAATCAGTCAACAATGGAGGATCATAATAAGCTTCATGTGAGTCCTCGATCGCGGGAAGATGGCGGTGTCTCTTGTGTCTAGCTGCAACCAAAACTTGAGCAATGCTAGATAATATGCTTCCTTCAGGTTGAACATAAGCATAAACTCTAGTCCCAGCAAAGAAAATTATAATAGAAAGTAACATAAATAGAGTGAAAATTCCATAACCAAGAGTCCAACTAACAGAATCCTCAATATAAACCACAACAGTTTGGTTTATCAACATGATTATTGTTTGTGTTGTGTAGTACAAACTATAGAAACTGCTACTTCCATGTCTTCCTTCAACAGTGTTCATATCAAATTGGTCTATTGCAAATGGAATGCTGCAAGGTCTAACTCCCCCGGTGCCAATTGATAACCAGAATAGACCAAAAATTAAGACCCATAGTTGGAAATTTGTGTGGCCATCACATACACCAAATTGTTGTTGTTCAATTGAACATGGTGCTGGATGAAGTTGTGGCATCCATGCTGTTAGCATTAGTATCATCAATCCCTATAATATAATAATTCAAATTGTTAAACATACATTTAGTTTTAAATATATATGCAAAAATTTCTAAGAGTCATATTTAATACATGAAAAATAAAATGAATTATTTCAAAATATGTACTAATTTATCGTAAGATTATATATATATTAACGTAAATTTTTGAGTGAAAATAAAAATATTTGATGTATAAGTGATAATTACTTACTGTTTTCTCAACAAATCACTAAAATTATATTTAATATATGAAAAATAAAAGAAAATAAATTATTTTAAAATATGTATTAACTTGTCCTAAGATTACATATATTAACGTAAATTTTTAGTGAAAACCGAAAATCTAGAGTGTATATAAGCAAATAATTCTAAGAGTTATTTTACAAATTATATTATGATATTAATTAATACATGTAGTTGATTATATTCTTTGTGATTTCATGCATGCATGCATTATTAAACAAAAACTCTAAAATGATCAAACATTGAGTAAAAAATAAAATAAATAAAAAAATTCTAAAATCATGCATGCAATGAACATACCATAAGACTTGCAAAGGAAGAAACAGCAATTGTACGAAACTTTCCCAAGTATGCATCAGCAACCAAAGCACCAATGAGAGGAACAATATTAGAGACAGCTACCCAAGTATTCATAATATTTGCAGCAAGAACTTGATCCATGTTATACACTTTCATCAAATATATTACAAAGTTTGTTTGCATTCCAAACGTTGCCAACCTCTCACCCGTGTCATTTCCTGCACAGTTTTTCCAATATTAATCCATCATTTCTCATAAGCATAATAGAGAATAATATATAAGATATTAATAAACTATGAAGCACGAACATTCCGATCACGATACTGATAATACCTTAAGAATAAATAAAAACTTAAGAATAAATAAATTAAACGTAAAAGTGTGTTACTTTGTAATTAAGAAACACACCTAAAATATAAGGCATGGCCTTCCATCCAGGCTTTCGTTGTCGAATCTCTTGTTTTGTTTCAACAATAAGACTTTCTTCATCTAATAATTTTTTCTTCAATGATGGAACTGAACACCCTCTGTCCATTGTTTTTTGTTTCTTGTGTTTTAGATTCAATGAGAGTTTTGGCTAGTTTTGTAACCTCTTATGGATAAATGTTTGTATCGATACGACGTATGAAAATGTTGGTTCTTCTTATATAGACAAAATATATATTTAAATAGTCATTTTCAATTGAAAAAGAAACCGTCAACAGCTTTTGAATATATTGTATTTTGGTCAAGATTCGTTGAAATGCAATTCAGGTAGACATTGTCTTGGGTCAAAAAAAGAACTTTGAGTGAAAAAGAAAATGTCCACAATAGTAAATAAAGAAAAAAATAATATTGTACCACAAAAAATTGTAATAATTACATTGTTGAGATATCTTAATAAGTTATATATTAAGATATATTTCAATTTAATTAAATTAGTTATTTATTAATTATGATTTCTAATTGATCAATGATCAAATTAAGTTATAATTTTAATTAAAATTTTATTAAATAATTGATTATTTTAAAAATTAATTAATATGTTTTTGATATGAGTGGATGTTAAAATTAAAACTATTTATTTAACATAGGTTATGGTCTCAAAATATCGCACATTTGATCACCACTATTTTATTTTTAACAATTAAAATTACAATTCCTCAGTAGTATTGGTTCTTAGGTCAATAATAAAATTACTTTTTATTTCATAAAAGCTAAAATATTTTTTCTCCGTTTTAGTATACAATTTGTGATGGCAACATTATACATCTAAGACTAATGACCACCAATATTTTTAGAATCAAGTATATAAATTTTTGGAAATTTTAACTATTTGGTATTGGTGAAAATTTCTTTAAAAATTTTTTAAAAGAAAAAGTGAAAAAAAAGATTATGATTTGTTTTCTAAATATTTAAATTAAGATTTTCTTTTAAAATTTGTTTAAGAAAAGTAATAATTTTAGATATAGTATACTTTTGACTAAGTATCTTTGAAAATCCATTTGTAATCTGTAGTAACGATTAAAAATTCAAGTAGTATCAAGATTAGAATCTGGATTGTAATTTTTAGAATTATTTAGTGATAATGAGACATATTTATAAATATGAATTTCTACCATTTTTTTATTTAATCTTACTTTAAAGATTTATTATTTACTTTTAACTAAAAAGATTAAATATCTTGATTATTTATTCAAATAGAATTCAAACTTGATATGAATATTTAAAAGTATAAAATTTAGATACGATTTCTTATATGTAATTTATACTATTTTTCAGCGAAAATATGACAAGTTTACTTAAATATTTTTTAGAGAGTATGGAATGTTTGTGAGAAAAAGGACAAGTTATGGATATAATGGATTCATTCTTACTACTTGAAGGGCGCTACACCCGCGACCTTTTGTCCCGATAACCATAGCTCATGGACCCTTAAAGCAATGTTCAAACATCGAGATGCCCTCATACAATCTGCAAATTATTACCAAAAAAAATTTACTAGATGATGAGAGGATCAAAAGTGAAAGTGCCTTGGAGAAAGCTCTTCTATGATAAATATAAATTCATCTTGTGATTAGTCTGCCAAAGTAGTTTTTTTTATAAATCAACAAATCTATTAAATTCCAAAATTGGGTTTGTACAACATAGAACTATAAACAATTATAACATTCTATCAAATTATGTTAATTTGGCTAACTTAATCTAAATTTAGATGGGAAGTTCTGCCTTTCACATCCTCTTTGATTCTTTTAACACACAACTCAAGAATCTTCATCCGATCATGCCAAAGAATTCATTTCTCATTATCTAAATGTGGTATATTATGTAAGTATGGTGAATCCATTTCACTCATAAGTTTTATTTATCTATATAGCCAGAGCCCACACATGTTTTCCTATAGCTGCTTCATTCCATAGCAGGCTATTCTTAAAACTCAATCCTCATTTGGATTTTGGCTTGCACAAACTATACTAGGCTATGTTACTAGGACTGTTTGAGGTGGATTTCCCAGTCTAGAGATAAGCCCTACACACTTCAACGATCTCATTGATAACTTTTTTGGGAAGGACACAGATCTAACACTAGTAGGTGTGAATAATTAACATGACATAGTTAACAAGTATTGTTCTTCCTATAAAAGATAGATTCCTAGAGCGTCTTTATTCTGGTTGTCAATTTACCCACCAGTATTTGACATTCTGACCCAAAAATCCGTTTAGAGTTTATAGGGATGTATATGTACCTGAAAGGAAGATAACTCCTCTTGAATCCAAAGGCTTCAATCACCCTTTGAATTTCTTCATCCTTTATCTTACTGCAGTAGATCTCAATTTTATCTTTATTAGGCCATAACTCCCAAGTTCTTTGGGGAAATTGACCAGCCACTCTTGATTCCCAAGGACTCTATCAATTTTGGAGCATATATGGTCCTCTCCGTGCTATTTATTATTCCATGTGTAAAATTTTCCTGTGTATTTAATGTCCTCCAGTCTATAGTTACTGACATCATACATACTCCGGGTGATTGGAAATATAAGCACCAAAATAAGTACATTTGTGAGAGGACACATCTTTTGTTCACATAAAACCTTAAGGTGATAGATGAATGAGTTATTTCACTTATATATTATCAAGTCTCCACATTCATATACAATATGAGACTATTTTCCCACTTACCCACACTTTATATAGTATTCCAACAACCAGAACATGATACATACTCCGGGTAATTGGAAATATAAGCACCAAAATAAGTACATTTGTGAGAGGACACGTCTTTTGTTCACATAAAACCTTAAGGTGATAGATGAATGAGTTATTTCACTTATATATTATCAAGTCTCCACATTCATATACAATATGAGACTATTTTCCCACTTACCCACACTTTATATAGTATTCCAACAACCAGAACATGATAGTGATAAATATTATTCGCATGAGAGCAAAATATAATAGGAAGCAAAATAGAATTTGTAATAGAGTGACAATTTGATGTTTCTTTTTCCTTTGTCTGATCGTAGTCACTTAGGCGTCTGGATCATTTTGATCGGCTTTCTACTCTTCTGCTTTTTTGAATAAAATTGTCTTCTTTTGATCCAAAAAATATCTTTTAGAGAGTGAAAATAGGAAAAAATATAATTATATGAGTAGAAGAAAATTATACATTTATCATATTTTTATTGAAAATTAGAATAACTCATACCTAAGGAATTGTATCTAAGTTTTATTTTATTTAAAAAATAAAATAAAATCAATTCTTTTGATTTGATTCAACTTTTAAAATATTATTTACATATTTATTGTTTGATTTATGTTGAATAAAAAATATTCATAAATATTTTGTACTTAAAGTTAATTTTAAAATAAAAATTATACTATTATTTAATAATTTATTCAATTTTTATCATGTTTCTTTAAAATAATTCATATGAATAATTTATACTATAACTATGTTCTCAAATAAAAGGTTTCCAAATAATCGGAAGATTATGAGCGATGCAATGAGCTTATAAATTTTACTTAAATTTGTAGGTAATGTAATGTATATTTTCCATTTAATTTTATAAGTTGTCTAGTAATTATATAACGCATGTCTATTTTTATTAGGAATTACACATAATTTATGGAGAATTTTAAATCATTCTTGATGAACAAGATTCAATTAACTAGGTCGAATTTATCTCGTTCTTCACTCTTCACTCAAGTGATAAATCAACCTTAGTTGCAAGATGATTCTACGCAACAATTTTAATGGAAGAAGAAAGAGAACATAATTAGGGGAGAAGAAGTTATGGTTTGAACAAAGGAAGAATAAAGTATTTTCAGCAGAGTTTTTCTCTCTGCTCACAACCTTATGACTTTATTATGCAATTGAAAGTAGTGAAGTATTTACAAAAATAGGGGTTAATCCCTATTTATAGTTTTAGGTTTGCTTGCTCCCTAAATCAAAGTTCAAAACACAAAATTCCAAAATACCTAATTCAGCTAACACTAGTAAAATAGGTCTAAGTCAAAATCCTATCGAGACAACTCCTTCGACATTTCAACATACACTAGGCTAATTTCGACACACTTGGTAGATGATGTGGTCGATCTAGAAGAGGGGGGTTGAATAGATCAGTTATTTATAATTTTACGCTTTTCAAAATTTATTGTGAAAGCTCCCTGAATTTTCAATCGTCTAAACGATCCACTATTTAAAAGATCGAATATGCGAACCATACAGGATAGTATGAGAAAAATGCGCGAATGAATACGATTAATACTCAAATAGTCAATCACTTAAACAAGCTCAATGAGTATGCAATACTTCTAGAGGTTTCAAAACGGGCTACCCGGCCCGTGACGGGTTCGGACTTTGTGCGGGCCGGGGTAAAAAGCCCAGTTTATAAACGGGCTATAATTTGATTGACCAAGCCCGACCCTTCATGGACTTCGGTTTTTCGGGCTAGCCCGATTTACATTTAAAATTTTATTCTTAAAATTAAAAAGTGTTTTGTTTGATTTAAAAAATATATATGATACCATTAACACAAATTTGAACAAAATGAACTACAAATTTCGAAAACACCAAGTAAGTCTAAGTGTGTCTAACCATTTTCAGGCAAACCCGCCATAAATAAAAAATTAAATAAGTGTTTAGATCCATAGTAACATAGTAACAATTAATACATTTCAAAAGAAAATTAAATTTGCAAGTTTCAAAAGAGTTCCATCATATTCAAAATATGGAAAAGCTTCAAAAAGGGTCCATAATTTTCAGCTCACTACGCCAAAAACAACTTATGACAGCACTACAAAGACAACGCTTTTATCTAAAAGCGCTGCCATAAGTTGTTAAAAAATTTCACTAAAAAAAGCGCTGCTAAAGACTACCTTTAGAAAGCGCTTTTCAAAAGCGCTGCTAAAGGCCTCCACCTTAGAAAGCGCTTTTACAAAAGCTCTCTTATAGATGTACCTTAGAAAGCGCTTTTGAAAAGCACTGCTAAAGCCAATGAAAATATTAACCTTAGAAAACGTTTTCAAAAGCGCTGCTAAAGCGAATGAAAAGAAAGCGCTTTCAAGGAAAATTTGCTGGTAAAGGTTGTACCTTAGAAAACGCTTTTGAAAAGCGCTGCTAAAGGTTAACCTAAGAAAGCGCTTTTGAAAAGCGCTGCTAAAGGCATAGAGAAAGAAAGCGTTTTCTTAGGAAAAAGCGCTGCTATATCTGGCCCTAAGAAAGCGCTTTTGAAAAGCGCTTTCATATCTAATTTTATAATTAAAATTGTAAAACCCTGAAACCACAAAACACAATTTTTGTTCCATTCTCAGAAAACCCATTCTCAGAAAACCCTCCTCCTTCTCACCTTCATAAACACAACCTTCATCGTCTCCTCCTTCCCATCTTCACAAACCCCTTCATTTCACTGACCATCTCCGCCGATACATCACCCTCACCACCGCCATGAAACCTTCAGTTTCTTGCCAACTCTCTCATTCTCTCACCCTGTTCAGCCCTCCAACTCTCCGTCAACTCCGGTTCATCACGTTCTCGACTTGCTTCCTTGCCGTCAGAGTCTGTCGCAGCACATTGGTTTTCCATCTTTGTAGCTATTCGGTAAGATTTTAGGCCTTTTCGTATTCTTCTATATAACTAATATGTTGCCGACTCTATGATTAATCCATGTAAAAAACAGTTTTAGTGTTGTTAGTTATCTTTTGATTAGTGGTTTCGATTTTTCTAAGCAATTCGAGTATTGTGAAAAGGCTATGTTGAACTAAAAAAAACAAATGCTAGTATCTTACACTATGTTTAGTTTCCGATAGAACAACATTGTACTGGGCTTCAAATGTTGCTTTTGTTCATAGGAAATTATGAATAAGGGTCAGAATGCAAGTTGTAGTGAACCATTGTATCGATTGGGCACATGACATTCTGTGTTGAATAAAATGTGTTGAATAAACTTTGTTGAATAAACTTTGTTATAGTTTGCATAAACATTAAATAAACTTTGAATAAACTGTGATTAACTTTGTTATAGTTAGCATAAACTCTGTTGAATAACAATATCAATTTAGGATAGATGTTATTCTTTTTGTTTAAAATTGCATTGACAGGATGTCTTGGTTAAATTTGGATGCTAGTCTTGATATCAACGTATACTTGTTATGTTGACTTTGTGATATGTCGTTTATGTTAAATTGTGATGATCATTGATGTGGTATATGATCCATTTGTTAATGTCTATACGAGTTTTGTTTCTTGATTTAGGTCGTTCGAAATTTTAAATTGATTGGTTATAAACTTGGAACGGTTAGTTCGGTTATGGTGACGTTGTGAATTTCGTTTGCGTTGAACACTAGTTCGAGATGATTTCATTGAGCATGATTGGATTTAGGTAGTTGCTTCCCGGATTTTGGTTTAGGGGTTTAGAACTTACTATGAATTCGATTTTTCATGTTTCGAATGTGAATTGAATAATAACTTGAGTTTCTTTGGTTTTAGTTTCATTTGTGAATTAAATTTCTTGAATGATCGATTACTTGGTTCTTGAATTGTTCATGTGCATCATATAAGTTTCCTTTTGATTGTATACCTTGTGATTACTAACTTGTTTATGGTTTGATCAAGCTTAGTTCGAGATAATTTCATTGAGTATGATGGGTTGTTTCCACTTAAATTAGTTGCTTACTTCTCTACTTGTGAATGAACTATAATTAGTGGTTGAGTCAGTTTTTATTGTATGAAATTTTTTATAATAGTATTTGGATCAATCCAACCGTCTGCGTTGTTAAGAGACGAGTAGAACATATTCCTACCAAGAAAAGAAAGAGACGTTAGTGAAAAAGGTAATAATATATATATAATTATAGCCAATATCATTCAATAAAATTTAAATATATGTCATTTTATATATATTCAATATATATATATATATATATATATATATATATATATATATATATATATATATATGGATTATTGATTATTGATTATTGATTTTTATATTTGTCATTTCATTTTTTTTCTCTTTATTACAGGTCAAATGGCTAGTAATCAAGAAAACTCACAAGAAAGAGACGTTAGTGAAAAAGGTAATAGTAAATATAAATGCTACGATCTTATTAATTCTCTCAATGTGTTATAATTGATGATCTTATTATTTGTGTCAATGAGTAGTTAGACGAGACGAAAAGTGATGAAACATCACTTCCAGCACATGTGTTGTGGAAGGAAGCTCGTGTGGGCAAGGATCAAGTTGTTAATCCCGATGTTCAATATATTTATGATGAATGTGTAAGTATAACATTGTGCCTTTAATTAAATCAAGTTGTTAACCTCGTTGTTCAACATATTTAAATCAATATGTAAATGAACTACAGGAGACCCTATCGCAATCGGTATCCACAACTGAGGACCAGGATAACAGGAGCGTACTTAGTCGAGCACTAAATGTTGCTGAGTATCCCGGCGGGTAAGGGGTGTGACTCCAAACTCTTTGTATAAGCATCCAAGGAAAAGAAATCCTAGAAATGCAGAACTGATGCAAACATTGCAGGAATTACAAGCACAAGTTCGTGAATTGCAAAAGGATAAAGAGAGATATATGGTAGAAGAGAGCAGTTCACAGTTGAAAGAAACTAGTGACAAAGCTAGCATCAACTATAAAAATAAATTTCCCGAGGTAATTATATATGTTATTGTGAAATTAAAATAGCACATTTATGTTAATTGACATATATACACATTAATAGTAAAATATTTATTATTGGTTTAGGGCATTTCATCTTGTCAGCTATACTTATCGTCACCGACTTATCGCCTAGTTGGCAAGGGAAAAGTGCATAACACTTTGGGAGATTTACTTCACCATAGACCGCTCCCGGGTGGACACATGAAAGTATCGGTTGATGTTACTTTAGATCTGGATGCATTGCTACTGGTACCTGATACTATTTCAGAGACCACATTGCTGCGAGATGCAATAAGATCTTTTGTTGCATGGCCATCGGACCTCATTTTCATAGATGATCAGGTATGTTGAAAACCATTATGAATCTTTAAGTATTCATCTGTCAATTCCGACCTCATTTTTTTACGTGGTAATTTTAGACTCCTACAAAACCCGCATCTAAGGATAAGGGGATTTTGCAGCACGACGAGTCTGTTGCATCACAAAAAGAGGTACGTTTAAAGTGTTAATTATATGATTCGAATAAAAAACTGTATGACTTTATAGTTTACCTAAGTTATATGATTTTTAGGTACCTGCTCAAGGGTCACAACAAGTAAGCCAAAAAATTGGTAGCGTATCACCCAAGAAAAGGGTTCCTCTCAGAAAATTTGTGCCTCGATTCTGGATGTGTCTTGAAATACTTGTCACAACATCAAATTTAATGGATGGTGGTATTCGTCAAATGGATATGGATGAAGGTATCTTTGGTTTTTCTTGCACCGAAAAAATTAGACAAGAGGACATGGAAGAGATTTTTCATCATACAGAATTAGGCGTCGGTGTTATGCACTTATACATCCGGTAATCCGATCAATATATTATTTAATTAGTTGAACAATTTATTTACACATTTCAATGAAAATAGTCTAATGTTTATTATGTTTTTATTTAAGGTTGTTATATGACAAATTGATGTGCGGGAATCAATAGTCAAACAAATTCCATTTCGTGTCTTCCTCTTGTATCAGCAGAGCGACAATTGTTAGGGAACCGGAGTCAGTAAGAGAGCACTTAGTCGAGATATTCATGGCCACCGGCAGTACAAAAAGCTTGTATATTTGGGCGTATAATATTGTTCCTACAGGGTTAGATTTTCATTCTAAGTTTATTCTAATCTTTGTTTCTTTTGCATAGAAAATTTCCATATAAACGTTTGTTTTAATTTATAGACGTCAGTGGTTGTTGGTTGCTATGGATTCTATAAAAGAAGTGGTTTATTATCTGAATGCGGTAGATGGTGATTGGACTAATTATCTGGATATGAAGTTAATGATTGATACGTAAGTGATATTGTTCTAAATATTCGTGTATATTTATATATTTAATTATTTATGTGAGATTGTTCTAAATATATGTTTTTATTTTGTTAGATCAATACAAGTATTCCAAAGTCAAAGAGAAGTTCGAGTATAATGGTCTAAATCCAACAACATTACATGGATCAAAGTGCAGGTACATTAATTTTCACAATTTTGCTTATAATAGTGATGCTACTTGTAACACCCCATCTAAATACCCCGAATATATTAATTAAATTAATAACTAAATCATCTTTAATCAGAGTTAACACGGTATAATAAGGGATGTCACAATTAATAATTAAAACAAACTTCATTCAAACAGTAGCCATGCTACACTGAGGATCAACATCCAAATAAATTTTCAATCAATTTAAGACCATGTCTTACACAGCGGAGAATATCATCAGCAAAACCGGAATAATTCACTCAACATTATTCCCACAAAGTTTTAAATAAACAATAAACCAATGTCTAACTCCTCATCTAACGTTCCCCAGTGTTACAACCTAATCAGAGCATGACACTGACACGCGGACTAAACGATAAGCTCTAGAGCCATCCTCACCGACTCCTCAGCTGCTAATTTAATCTGAAATGGTAAAGTAAGGGTGAGACTTCTCAAAATTAAAGCATATTATAAATCTTTCAATCAACAATATAATACAAGCATATTATTCCACCACTTAATACCAATCAGAATCCAATACACAATCATAGTCATACAATTCATCATACATCATCAATCAACAATAAAGGCATTGCAACACTGGAAGACATCCTAGCATGTTACAATCCTATGCAAACACTAATGCAGACTCAATGCATGCGGTACCGACTTCGTGACCAAGTCACCCTAACACTGATCCATCATCATTCGGATACAGTTCCATCGATTCGTCCATAACCACTCGGACACGAATCCAGCCTAACCATCCATCCTCACTCGGGTATCGGTTGTCGGCAATCCAAGTTAAATTCCGCACAATGGGAATTAACTTCACCAAAATAATGCATATGCACGCACATCAATAGCATGCAACATTAATCAGTCTATGTATACATTCATTTAACATAACTGAATCACCAAAATCAACATGATACATCAACAATCATGCATACATCTAACATCAGCATAAACATGCAAAACAATCAATCAAGATATCCATACCAATCATGCATACATCAAACAATAGCATAACCATGCTATTTCACCTATACATTATCAGTATCCTCATCACCAAGTACATCAGCTACACATACATCGTCATTATGTATTAGCTAATAATCATCATCTTTAGAAATTATACCCCTTTCCCAAAATAATTTCAAGTTTTCTAAAATATTTTCATTTCATAGGGTAGAGCATTAAATTTAGAAAATAACGTCCAAAACGACTCAAACGGACTTACGGTTTGAAAGTTATGAATTTTGAAGTTTTGAAAAATTGGAAAAATGCACGGAACCGGTCCTACCGAACGGAACCGGTTCACGAAAGTTGAAAATACTTCGCCTGATTTTGAATGGGGAACCGTTCCATATAGGAACCGTTCCTACGTGTTAAATGTCATTTTCGCACTTTTGACATCCTTCCATTTTCAATTAAACCCATTTTACCCATACGAACTCCATCATGGAAAACACTAAAATACATCATTTGGCATCATCTATCTCATCAAATAACATATTTCCATCATCTATTTTCATCTACTGACACTCTAATCATATTCCATACATATTTGACACAATCTGACACCTATAGGGACACATTCATGGAACCCTAGAATTTCACAATTTCAAATTCCTACATGCTATAACTCATATCATCAACATCAAAACCTATAATAAGCCATAATCGATCAAATCACCCTTACCGGTGGTTTCTTGAGATTCGACGCTCCTAGATCTTTTCCTTCTTTCCTTCTCTTCTCACTTCTCGTAGCCTTGTTTTCTCCAAATGAATCTATTTTCCTTCTTTCCTTATTTCATTCCTTTTATTCCTCTTATTTCCTTTTAATCATAAATAAATAAAATAATATCACTTTCTCCTCCAATTAATTCCATCATTAATCTTAATAATCCAACTTATTAAATAAATTATGTTCTCAATTAAATAATTAATTAAAATCATAAACATTTAATTATTGAATTATTTTGGGGTGTCACAACTCTCCCAACTTAAAGAGTTTTCGTCCTCGAAAACATACCTCGAACGAATAGTTCGGGATCAGTCCTTCATCGACTCTCCACTCCCAAGTGACATTTCCATCATTTGGTCCTCCCAAGCCACTCTCACGAGCAATCTCTTTGCCCAATGTTTCAACTTCGATCCTCAATTCTGTCGCTTCCGGTTAAATTCTCTCGTACATATATCATCTACCCGAATCTCATGAGACGGATCAGCAATGTACTTCCTCGGTTGAGACACGTGAAAAACATCATGCAGATTCGCAAGTGGCGGCAAAGCAATCGATATGTAACCTTCCCAACCCTTTTGGTAATCTGAAAGGACCAATAAATCGCAGTCAACTTTGACTTCAAAGCTCGACCAATACCGTCATCGGAGTAACTCGCATAAACACATGTTCTCCTTCATGAACTCAAGATCTTTCCTCCTCTTATCATGGTAACTTTTACGCGACTCGAAGTCCTCATCTTCTCTGAATCATCTTAATCTTTTCCAAGTTTTGAACTATTTCCGGTCCAATCACATTCTCTCGGGTTTCATACCAACACAATGGTGTTCGACACCTCCTACCATACAATACCTCAAGCGGAGCCATACCAATACTCGGTGAAAGCTATTGTTGTAGGTAAACTCAATCAACGGTAGATAACTATCCCAAGCTCCACCCTTCTCTAACACACAGCTCTCGAAATCCTCCAACGATCGAATCGTTCTTTCCGTCGACCATCCATGCGGATGATAAGCGGAACTTAAACGCAACTTAGTACCCAAAACTTCTTGCAATCCTGTCCAGAACTTAGATGTAAACCTCGGATCTCGATCCGACACAATGCTAGACGGAATACCATGCAAACTCACAATCTTCTCGACATACAATTCTGCTAACCTCTCCATCGGATAATCCATTCTTATCGGAATGAAGTGAGCAGATTTTGTCAACCTATCCACAATAACCCAGATAGAATCGCAATTCTTAGCTGTTCTTGGCAAACCAGACACAAAATCCATTGAGATTCCATCCCACTTCCATTCTGGAACAAACAACGGCTCCATCAACCCTGATGGTTTCTGATGTTCGATTTTCGACTTCTGACAAACCAAACAAGCATACACAAACTCAATTTCCTTTTCATTCCGTACAAAAACAACTTCTTCAAATCATGATACGTTTTAGTAGCACCGGGATGAATACTTAACCCGCTACGATGCCCTTCTTCCAAAATACTCTTCCTAATCTCGGCAACATCCGGAACACACACCCGATCACCAAATCTCATAACACCATTCTCGTCAATTGAACTCGCCTCCTTGACCTTGGTTGATCAATGTCAACTTATCAACTAAACCAACATCGATTTCATCCATTTCGATCTCTTCCGAATACCACTAGTCGACTTCAACATACCCAATTTCACACTATTCGGAGTAGTTTCACAAACCAAACTTAGATCTCGAATTGCTCAACCAAATCTAACTCACGAACCATTAACATCGACATGTGCAAAGACTTTCTACTCAAAGCATCGCCACCACGTTTGCTTTACGGGATGATAATTCAAACCGAAATCATAATCTTTTAAATTCTAACCATCTTCTCGCCTCATGTTCAACTCCTTCGATCGAAGAGATACTCGACTCTTATGATCCTTTGAATACTTCAAAGAACCGGATAATGTCTCCATAACTTCAAAACAAACACAACGGTAACTCCAAATCATGGGTCGATAATTCCTTTCATGCACTTTCGGTTGTCGCGACGCATAAGCCTGACTTATCTTGCATCAACACACCACCTAATCCCATCAGCGATGCATCACAATACACCACAAAGACTTAGTCGGATCCGGTAAAATCAAGATCGGAGCACTTGTCAACCTCCTCTTGACTCTTGGAATCCTTTCTCACTCAACATCCCAAACAAACACGACCCTTCTGGTCAACTTAGTCGTGATAGCGCTAGTTTGGAAAATCCTCAATAAACTTCCGATAATAACTAAGACCAGACTACGGTTTCGAAGCATTCTTGACGCTTCCGAGACACCGCTACCTTCAGGATCAGCAATCCCATTCTTGGAAATTACATGGCCAAGAAAACTTACTTCCTCCAACCAGAATTCACACTTGGACAACTTCGCATAAAGCTTCTTTTCTTTCAACAATTCCAATACAACTCTGAGATGCTCTGCATGCTCCTCGTCACTCTTCGAATAAATTAGAATATCGTCAATAAACACCACGACGAACTTATCGAGATACGGATGAAATATCTTCATATACTCCATGAAAACACCAGGTGCATTAGTAACTCCAAACGGCATCACAGAATATTCATAATGCCCATACCTCGTTCTAAATGCAGTTTTCTGAATATCCTCCGACTTCACACGAATCTGATGATATCCAGATCTCAGATCAATCTTACTGAATACACAAGCTCCAACGAGTTGATCCATCAAATCATCAATTCTCGGCAAAGGATACCGATTCTTGATCGTAACCTTATTCAACTGTCGGTAGTCAACACATAACCTCATTGAACCTTCCTTCTTCTTAACCAATAACACCGAGCACCCACGGTAAACACTTGGGCGAATAAACTTCTTCTCAAGCAATTCCTCTAACGCTTCTTGAGTTCAACCAATTTAGATGCCGACATGCGATAAGGCGCCATCGACACCGGACTAGTTCCAGGAATCAAATCTATAGTAAACTCTACCTCTCTCGGTGGCAATTCACTAACGTCTTGGAAACACCTCGGAAATTCATTCACTCGGCAATCCATCACCTTTTGCTTTCCTTCCGCTTCATCGCAGAATACAACATAAACACAACCGCACCATCCTTCACGGCTAAGTTCATCATTTAACTGACATAATCTCATTTTCGATCTTAACCTCTTCGGGAAAATGACCGTCTTCTCAAAATAGTTGATATGAACTGGTTGAATTCCAACAGTTCATTCCAAGGATGATATCAAGTTGTTCTAGCGGTAGGCACACTAAATCCATACGAAACCCTATCAAAATCACAACAGGACAATTTCTACAAACATATGAAGTAGTCCTTGAACCCGACGGGAGTATCAATAACCATACTTCCATCCATATTAGAAATTTCCAAATTCAATCTCTTAGCACAATCTAGCAATAAAAGAATCGTAGCTCGGATCAATAATCGCAATCAAAGGTATGCCGTTAATAAAACATGTACCTTTAATCAGCCGATCATCTGGTTTTGTCTCTGATCCAGACAATGCAAACACTTTACCACCAGCTTGCTCTTTCTTGAGTTTTGGGCACTGAGGACGGGTATGACCCTCTTCACCACTTGTAACAAGTCACCATCTTTACTCGCAATCATTGGCCACATGGCGAACTTACACTTGAAACACTTCTTATCATTGCTCTTACAGTCCACCATACGATGTCCTGTCTCACGCACTTATAGCACCTAGCGGAAGAACTAGAATCTCCTCCACTAGATTTCTTCCAACCACTGGACCTCTGATTACTCCTATCATAAGGCTTACCACGATCCATCTATTGTTTACCTTTTCTATCAACATACCCTCGAGCATTTGACTTAGTGTTAGCAAGATCCTCCTCTAAAATCCTACTACAATCAACCAGATCAGAAAATCTTGGATCTGACGATCAGAATACCCTCTTAATCTCGTCACGTAAACCATTCTCAAACTTGATACATTTGGAAAACTCTCCATCTGCATCGTTAGGATAATGAGCATAATACTTCGCTAACTCAGAGAACTTCGAAGCATACTCACTGACAGTCTTATTGCCCTGCTTGAGCTCCAGAAACTCAATCTCCTTCTTACCTCTGACATCCTCAGGAAAATACCTCCTCAGAAAAGCTCTCCGAACACGGTCAATTCAGCATAGCGCCATCTTCTTCCATTCGTTCGGGTAGCAACCCATCATCGCTTCCTCAAACATGTGAGTTCCATATCTCACCTTGGCTCTTCCGCACAATCAATCACTCGAAGATCCTCTCGATCTCCTTCACCATTTACGAGCACCTTCGAATCATGTGTACCTTTAAACAATGGGGATTGTTCCTCGAAAATTCCCAATTGTGCATCACACCAATCACGACTCCTGCGGCCCCCTCCGAGTACTCCGTAACACTCCCAAAGCCTCAGCGATAGCAACATCATTCCTTCCGTTACCTCTTCCGGCCATTGTTCTGTAAAATAACAAAACAATCTACATCAGCACACAAGTATCGACAGTGTCACTTCACACTAGTCGCATACTAAAGGGATAACGACACAGGACAAGACCGACTATGCTCTGATACCACTATTGTAACACCCCATCTAAATACCCCGAATATATTAATTAAATTAATAACTAAATCATCTTTAATCAGAGTTAACACGGTATAATAAGGGATGTCACAATTAATAATTAAAACAAACTTCATTCAAACAGTAGCCATGCTACACTGAGGATCAACATCCAAATAAATTTTCAATCAATTTAAGACCATGTCTTACACAGCGGAGAATATCATCAGCAAAACCGGAATAATTCACTCAACATTATTCCCACAAAGTTTTAAATAAACAATAAACCAATGTCTAACTCCTCATCTAACGTTCCCCAGTGTTACAACCTAATCAGAGCATGACACTGACACGCGGACTAAACGATAAGCTCTAGAGCCATCCTCACCGACTCCTCAGCTGCTAATTTAATCTGAAATGGTAAAGTAAGGGTGAGACTTCTCAAAATTAAAGCATATTATAAATCTTTCAATCAACAATATAATACAAGCATATTATTCCACCACTTAATACCAATCAGAATCCAATACACAATCATAGTCATACAATTCATCATACATCATCAATCAACAATAAAGGCATTGCAACACTGGAAGACATCCTAGCATGTTACAATCCTATGCAAACACTAATGCAGACTCAATGCATGCGGTACCGACTTCGTGACCAAGTCACCCTAACACTGATCCATCATCATTCGGATACAGTTCCATCGATTCGTCCATAACCACTCGGACACGAATCCAGCCTAACCATCCATCCTCACTCGGGTATCGGTTGTCGGCAATCCAAGTTAAATTCCGCACAATGGGAATTAACTTCACCAAAATAATGCATATGCACGCACATCAATAGCATGCAACATTAATCAGTCTATGTATACATTCATTTAACATAACTGAATCACCAAAATCAACATGATACATCAACAATCATGCATACATCTAACATCAGCATAAACATGCAAAATAATCAATCAAGATATCCATACCAATCATGCATACATCAAACAATAGCATAACCATGCTATTTCACCTATACATTATCAGTATCCTCATCACCAAGTACATCAGCTACACATACATCGTCATTATGTATTAGCTAATAATCATCATCTTTAGAAATTATACCTTTCCCAAAATAATTTCAAGTTTTCTAAAATATTTTCATTTCATAGGGTAGAGCATTAAATTTAGAAAATAACGTCCAAAGCGCTTCAAAACGGACTTACGGTTTGAAAGTTATGAATTTTGAAGTTTTGAAAAATTGGAAAATGCACTGAACCGGTTCCTACCGAGCGGAACCGGTTCCGAAAGTTGAAAATACTTCCGCCTGATTTTGAATGGGGAACCGGTTCCGTCATATCAGAACCGGTTCCTACGTTAAATGTCATTTTACGCACTTTTGACATCCTTCCATTTTCAATTAAACCCATTTTTACCCATCGAACTCCATCATGGAAAACACTAAAATACATCATTTGGCATCATCTATCTCATCAAATAACATATTTCCATCATCTATTTTCATCTACGACACTCTAATCATATTCCATACATATTTGACACAATCGACACCTATGGGACACATTCATGGAACCCAAATTTCACAATTTCAAATTCCTACATGCTATAACTCATATCATCAACATCAAAACCTATAATAAGCCATAATCGATTGAAATCACCCCTCACACGGTGGTTTCTTCAGATTCCACGCTCTTAGGTCTTTTCCTTCTTTCCTTCTCTCTCACTTCTACGTAGCCTTGTTTTCTCCAAATGAATCTATTTTCCTTCTTTCCCTTATTTCATTCCTTTTATTCCTCTTATTTCCTTTTAATCATAAATAAATAAAATAATATCACTTTCTCCTCCAATTAATTCCATCATTAATCTTAATAATCCAACTTATTAAATAAATTATGTTCTCAATTAAATAATTAATTAAAATCATAAACATTTAATTATTGAATTATTTTGGGGTGTCACACTACTTGATAAAACAAGATAACTATACATTCCTATTTGTTTTTCTATGTAGTGTGCTTAACAGCAAAACGATATAGATTGCGGATACTTCATTTTGAGGTTTATCAAAGAAATCCTTCAAATGAATCAAATAGAAATTCCAGTCACGGTATGGATTTATAACTTAGGATTTGTTTTATTATTTATCAGATATTTCATATAATTTATTACTTTTAACTAAATCATGCATATTATGTTTTGTTATGTAGTACTTCGATGAACACAAGTGTGCATATTACACGAAACTTCAGTTGGAAGAAATCAAAGAGGAATTATGTCAATATTTTATTGAGCAAAGAATCATATAAGGTATGAATACATTGTTGTGTGAAAAGTGTTATGAATACACTATTGTGTGAATAAATTATTGACCGTGTTATTATGTTCATACCTTGCAGGACCAGGACCTTGAATAAATGATTGACCGTGTTTTGTTCATACATTATGGCTGATTAAGTTATTGTTAGGGTTGATTTTGTTATTGTTCGGGATGACTTTGTAAGGCTGATTTTGGTTGTGTTAGAAATATGTGAATTGAATTACAATAGTGTATATATATTTTGGATTACAATGGTATATAATGGTATTATAATGCCTTTTTTGTATATAATCTCCTATTTGTTGAAATAATGGGATTACGATTGTAAATTACAGGTTTATGGGATTACATTTGTAAATTACAGGTTTATGAAATAATGCTGCAAAAAATGCAGGTTTATGAAATAATGCTGCAAAAAATGCAGGTTTATGAATTATATAAATTATAGGTTTATTAAAAAACCCAAAGAAAGCATTTTTCAGGAAAAGCGCTGCCTTAGGCCTACCTTTTAAAGCGTTTTTTAAGAAAAAGTGTTGCCTAAGGTATACATAAGACAACGCTTTCAAAAGCGTTGCCTTATGTATACCTTAGGCTGCACTTTTTCTTTAAAAGCGCTTCCAAAGGTAGGCCTAAGGCAGCGTTTTTCCTGTAAAAGCGTTTTCTAAATATGCCTACAGAAAGCATAAAAAGGCATTCTAAAGTAGGCCTAAGAAAGCGTTTTTCTAGAGGAAAAAAAACGTTGCTAAAAGCCTACTTAAGAAAGTGCTTTTTAGGAAAAAGCATTGGCGCTTTTGCCTAAGCAAAAGTTTTTGTGTTAGTAAAAATGTTTTAGGGTTTAGGGTTAGTAAAAATGTTTTAGGGTTAGTAAACCTAATTGAAAGAAAAAACTATTTTTTATGAATTTTTGGATTGATTTTAATGTAAAAAAACAAATTAAAAGTTAATTTAATGTTAATTAAATAATTAATTTAATTTAAAGAAAAATAAAATATTTTTAATGTCAAAAATAAAATATAGGTTTTTCTGACCTAATTCTAAAAATAAAAATATTTTTGTGATTTTTTGGTATTTTTAGAAAATATTTTAAAAGAAATTAAAATAGAAAAGAAATTAAAATAGAAAAGAAATTAAAGAGAAATTGAAAAAAAAATAAGAAAAATGTTAGTAAGAAAAATAGTCAAAAAGAAGGGTGAGGTGTCAGGGATCGAACTGGGTACCCCTTGTTACCAAGGGACGCAAACCATCTGAGTTGGGTGTCTTTGCTGTTTTCATAATGACACAAATATAATATAAAAGAAAATGTTTTCTTGAAATCCATTCAAACCAAAAATGCACCAAGGGGCTTCGTTCCCAATTTGAATTTTCCTACAGACGTTACCAACGGCTTTCCCGTCGGTAAGCCTATACCGACGATTCCATGTGTCACTATAACCCTACAACTTTTCAAAATAAAAAAATATGCAACATAAATTTGTTAGGAAACCATGGATCGATCCGGTTTGATCCCTTGAACAAGTAAAAATGGATACCGTAGAGTACTACAGGCGCATGGGGTGCTAATCTCTTCCCCTCGTGTAACAGACTTCCTTACCTGATCTCTCGGTTGCAAGATCATTATTTCGCCGTTTCAGGTTTACTCGATGTTTACCTTTCCCTCTCGGCGAGATAAAAAAACGTTCGATGGCGACGTCATTTATATATTTCCTATATTTCTTTGATTTTAGGCCGGGTGTTTCAATAGTGTGCCACACAACCTCATAGATACCGCATACTATACAAAAATGTTATATTATTATAGTTTGACATTATGCAAAACACATCTAGAGGCAAGTTACACTTATAGAATTGGATTCGATGGAGAAAACATATGCAATCTCTGTTTGGCGTTCATGAAAACCTACAAGTGGATACTAATGGAGTTTCAGCACTGGTCGCATATGCAACTGATGCCTAGAAAACCAATCACAACGAAACCAAGAAGAAGGATTGCAAGGTTGTGTATTTAATTCAAATGGCGGTAGATTAGGATAACTTCAACAAAAGTTCTCATGTTGAATCGGAGAAGTAGGAATTGAATATTCTTGTCAGGTACTATGAAGGAGGTGATAAAGTCAAGGTTGTCAAGTTGCAAACCTTGCAACGACAATATGAATTGTTGTTGATGGAAGAAGATGAAAAGATTACAGGTTATGTGTCGAAGGTGCAAAAACTCGTCCATATCATGAAGGGTTATGGTGAAACCCTAATTAATAAGATGATAGTTGAGAAGGTAATGTGTGTGTTTTCCTTTCACTATGATCATGTTATCATAGCTATTCAAGAATCCAACCAACTTGAAACCCAAAAATTGGAAGAATTGAATAGCTTATTGGAAACGCATTAGATTAAGAATGTCGAAAAGAAATGAGTTCAAGACTCGATACAAGCACAACGGGCTCACTCATGGAAATAGAATAGTGGTTTAAAAAAATTAAAAGTCAAATTCAACAAGACTCAGGGCAAGAAGTCTTGGTTGACTCGGCACAAGAATAAGGTTAATGATAGGGATTCTGAATCATCAAAAAGAGGAAAAGAAAATTCCTACCATAAAGACATAAAAGAGAAAAAAGTGTGCAGTGTTATAAATGTGAAAAGTGATGACACTTGGCCAAGCATTGTTGGTACAGGAAAGACAAGGTATCGACAAAAGGCAAGAATGAAAGAGAGAACCTTGCTTATCAAGATTCATACGATTACGATGATATGGTGGTTATGGCAGCAGTTGCTGATAACTATGTCAAATCCAAGATTTGGTTCCTCGACTTTGGCTTCTTGAATCACATGACTAGTTGAAATAAGTGTCTAAAAGATTTCAAAGAGTCGAAGAAGAGCAAGGTAAAACTTACTGATAATAGCTCGTTGCAAGCTGAAGACACATGCGACATTGTTATTTAAATGAGCAATGAAGTTAAATGCTTAACCAAACATATACTTTATGTATCTGGCATGATGTGCAATCTACTGAGTGTTCGACAATTGGTCAAAATGTTTTCTCATCCGTCATGAAATATGGAGCTTTAGAATTGTTCGACGCCCAGAATAATTTGTTCTTAAAATCTCCGTTGTTGAAAAATCAAACGTTTAAGTGTATGTTTGGTTCCACTTCTACAAAAGTCAAAATCAATTATAGAGGTGTAGAATCGATTCTGTGTAATTTTGAGGTGTTTATTTTATCAAAATTAGAATTGATTCTGGCTCCAGAATTAATTCTACTTGAAGCTAGAATTTGTAGATTTTGTCTCCAGAATTGATTCTGGATGACTTTTACACTGAAATTTATTATTCAAGTCACTTTTACATAAATATATCCAAATATAAATCAATTATACTAAACTTAATTCTATTAAAATCAATTCTATCAAACTCAATTCTACTATAATCAATTCTGTCCACCGTCAATCCAAACACACCCTAAGACTATGATCAATTCGACATAAGTACAACGCTTGAAGATAATTTTCGACCATAATGATAATTGACAGTGGCATTTGAGGTTTGGTCACTTTAAATTTTGATCACTCAATCAACTGATTACTCAAGATATGTTAAATGGAATATAAAGTCTTGAGATGCCCAACAAACTCCGTGAAGGTTGTTTTGTCAGAAAGCAATCCAAAAATTCTTTCATTTCGACCATGCCAATGAGATCATCATGCATACTCGAAATTGTACATTCAGATGTATGTGTTTGTTCAAAGAGCAAAACATTGGTGGAAACAAGTATTTTGTTTCCTTTGTTGATGAGTATATTTGAAAGCTCCAGATCCATGTGAACAAGCGAAAGAATGAAGTATTGCAAAGTGCATAAAGTAAGAGATTCAAGATACTTGTCAAAAACCAAAGTGACAAGAAGATAAAAGTTTTGAAAACACATTGAGGTGGCGAATAAACATCCAAGATGTTTAAAGTTTTTTGTGCAGAACATGGTGTCATTCATGAGGTAACTACTCCCTTTACGCCTCAACATAATAGAATTGCAGAAAGAAGAAACAATACCATATTGGGTACGGTGAGATGCATGTTAAAGTAGAAGAACTTACCAAAATCCTTATGGGGTGAAGTTGTTTCAACTACAGTTTATATTCTAAACAAGTTCCCTTCCAAGAAATTGAAGAACAAGGTTCAAGAAGAAGTTTGGAATGACAAACGACCATTAATGAGTCATTTGAAGATGTTTGTATGTGTTACAAGTATGTACCTGATGCGAGAAAAAGGAAGCTTGATGACAAGAGTGAACCTATCATTCTAGTAGGATATCATAAAACTGGTGCATACAGGCTATTCAATCCAATCAATGAGAAAATTGTGATAATTTGAGACATTGATATTGGTGAAAATTCTACCTGGGATTGGAATTCTAATTATGTAATTAACATGCCATTGGTGAGTTGTGGTTTCGACGAAGAAACTGATGAAGTCGAAGTTAAAGAAATTATTGATATTCCAAACAAATTCAAAGCAGTTGCTGACATTCCCGACATAATTGAAGTCGAAGAGGGTGTGACTAGCACAAGCCAAAGACCTCAAAGAACTAGAGTTCGTCCAACAAGACCTCAAGACTATGAAGTGACTGGTGATGATGAAGTAACATCAGAAGGAGAATTAGTTCATTTTGCTTTACTCATAGGTGTTGAACCAATAAACTATAGCGAGGCTTTACATAATAAACAATGGTAATCAACTAAGGCCAAAGAGTAACAAGTAATAGAAAGAAATAATATATTGGAGTTAGTCGAATAGCCAACACACAAAAAAGATATCAAAGTAAAGTGGGTGTTCAAGATGAAACACAATGTTGATGGGTTGATAGCAAGACATAAGGAAAGATCGGTAGCTCGAGAATTTCTTCAGAGAGAAGACTCTAAAATATTTTCTCCAACAGCTAGATTGGAGACTGTTCGACCAATGGTAGCCTTGACATGCAAGCAAGATTGGTTGAAATTTCATTTAGATGTGAAATCAGAATTTTTGAATGGACCTTTAGACGAAGAGATCTATATCACACAACCTCAAAGGTTTTTGATTCACAAGGAAGCGAGTAAGGTGTATAAGATGCTTAAAGCGCTCTATGGCCTCAAGTAAGAACCTAGGGCATGTAACAAGAAGATCGACTCATACTTAGTCAAATTGGAATTTGTCAAATGCAAATCTGAGTATGGTGTGTATGTTCAAGTTGTGGTACAAAATATAATGATCGTTTACTTATATGTTAATGAATTGCTAGTAATTGGAAATAGTTAGGAGAGCTTGTCAAAGTTTAAAGAGATGATGATGTGGGAATTTAAAATGTAAGATCTAGGAAAATTTTAAATTGTCATCCTATGCGTAGAATTTCAAATTTTGAAGCAAGGTATGATGCTGCATCAAAGAAAGTATGTCAAAGCGATACTCAAAAAATTCAGGATGAGTGATTTGACTCATGCATATTCGCTTGTCGAACCAAATTTGAAGTTGGAGAGGAAAAAATTTGATGCTACTTTGTTCAAACAAATGGTGACATCTCTGAGGTATGTGTGCAACAATCGACTTGATATAGGGTTCACAGTCAGATTAATAAGCAGATATATGAGTGAACCAAGGGTGTCGAACATGAAGGTTGCAAGAAGAATCTTAAGATACTTAAAAGGATCGATAAACTGTGGAATTCTATTTCGACAAGATTCTGAACGCAGAGAAGCTATGGTTACATGTTTTTTAGATCCCAGTTGGTGTGGATATAAGGAAGATCGATGAAGCACAACTGGTTATTTCTTTCAAGTATTTGGTGCTCCAATCTCATGGTGCTCGATAAATCAACCTATGGTGACATTGTCATCATATGCGACTGAATATATAGAAAGATATTATGTTGCATGTTAAGAAATTTGGATTAGATTTGTCTTTGAAGAGATCAAGGTCGAAGTCAAGAAACCTCTAATATTACTAATCGACAACAAGTCAACTATTAATCTTGCAAAGAATCCAGTTTTGCATGAAAGGAGTAAGCATATTGAAGCTAGATTTTAGTTCCTAAGGAAAAAGGTTAATTGAGGTGAGTTTGAAGTAAGGAATTTCCCAACTGAAGCACAATTGGCCGATGTTTTCACCAAACGATTGAAGATCGACAAATTCCTCCAATTGAGAAAGAGATTAAGAATAATACATATCGACTATAACTAGCGTAGGTTCGATAACTTGGATTATAGGAGGTGTGTCAAGATATTAAATATAATTCAAGTTGTGTAATCCAAACTCAGTCCCAAACCCAATTAGAGTATGTTAGCCTACTTAGAGTACAAGTTAGGTGTATATAAATAGACATAATTTATAATTCAGTTTGCACAATTCAATTAAATAATAAAATCCTTATTTCTTTATTCTCTATCTTTTTCTCCTTTCACTAAAAATGTCTCATACCTAATATATAATATGTGTTGCTTCGGTTCAATTGTGAGACATAAAGTGACGATAAAGTTGATTGGGAGAAGAAATTAAACATTGAAGTATTCTTAGAGCATGAAAAACTAATTTTTGCATATTAGTGATTTTTTAGCGAAAGTACTTTTGTTATTAAACATTATCCAAAATATAAAGATAACTATGTTAAGAAAAATACACGTCTTTTTTTTAAAATAAAATAAAGTCTATGTAAAAAAAGAAGAAAAAAAAAGACGTAACAAATAAATTCAAAGAAAAAAAATAAAGGAGTTAAACAGTATTTAAAATTAAATTAGAAATCACAGAAAGATTTTGTCTAAATAATATTTTCTAATGAGAAAACAAAATGTGCGGAAAAAATACATTAATTTTACATTGACAACCAATTATCGTCGTATATTATGTCAAATCACACTGTAATTTTTAAATTAATGAATAATTTGACTGAATAGTAAATTTCTTTAATCTCTTTCCAAAAAAACATAATATCACAATTTGTAAATCCAAAACTATGCACCAACATGATTCAGTCTATTCTCAAGAATCCCTTAGCTTCATCGTGTTTCATAATATACATGGTTATGATTGCACTTAAACACTCTAACTGTTTCAGATAGTTCAACCGATTTCAAAATATTTTGGAATGAATTGAAAAACAGAAGAATCTAACTGAACTTTCCATTTTTTAGTGGAGAATAATTCATGACCTCATAGGAAATTATGACACTAGGAATATAACAGGATCACATCACATATCACATATACAGATAAGATAAGCTAAGAGGTTAAATTTATAGTTAGATTCCAGTCTTTAAATAGGTCATGTCATTCTTGTTGTAGAATATGAATTTGTGTGGTAGAAGTTGCAATGTTTTGGCCAAGTCTATAAACACTACAACGTACTACTACATTAGTACATGCATTTTCATTCATAGAGAAAGCTGCTTTGGCATTGGTTAAACTTCATGGGCCGCACAGTAAGAATATATGATATCTTCTTGACTTGGGTTTGTCTGCATGTATCTTGACAATAGTAATGTGCTTGTGTTCCCTCTTTATATCTGTTATGTCATGAATCAATCTTAAGAGTATAGTTGCATCTTGGTGACGTTGAAATGATTATAGACTAATATTTAAAATTTAGTTATGATTTATATTATTGGAAATTTTAATAACAATCTTTAATAAAAAATTTAATAAATTTTTTTAATAAAAATGTTTCAGTCTTTATCTCTTTGGGTGTTCTTTTAGTAATTCTTGATCTTGGCTTATATTTTTGTCTTATTTATAATCTTAAAAAGTGATATTAAGTTATTAATAATAGATGTTTTTATGCGTTCTTTTTGTCTACTGTTGCATTCAGTATTACAAATAACACATGTAACATCGGTCATAAAACGTATTAAATTTCAATGTTTTAAAATTTAAATGTATCATATTTACAACCTTGTATCATATTATTATAAATCTATTAACCTATATGTATATTTTTTAGACACACTACACCATAAAAGTTATTTAATAGCAACTTCTTTTGTTTTTAATAGCAATTTCTTTTGTTTTCAATAGCACTTAAAAGTGATATTAACCGCGAGCCGCTATTGTAAAAGATTTTGTTTAATAGCACTTTAAAAGCACTATTAAAGTACCTATTTTTAATAGCGTTTTTATTTAAGCGGTACTGAAGTGGATATTTTGCGCTTTATAGTACGTTTTTTGATTTGATTTTGATAGCACTCTAAAAAAATGCTATTATAGGGCATATGTTTGATAGCATATTCAAACAAAACTTTATTATAGGGAACATGTTTAATAGCACAAAATTGGAATATATCATGTCATTTTAAATCAAATGTGCAAATTTATATTGATATCATCAAGATAGAATACACTCATTTGACATGATCATATTTGCACATCAAAATGACAAAATCTTTGTTCATATTTGTCAACGGCGGTAGAGCCTTTGGTTCGAAAAAGGGACCGGCTTAGTATCGACCGTTGCAAGGTATCAACGACGGTAAAAGTGGGGGAGCATTGTAGACTCACACTTGAGGGATAGTGTTAGAATATATAGCAAGTGTGAGTAAGTGAGGAAATAGTCCCACATTAGATAGGAACCCACTCACCTATCACCTTAAGGTTTTAGGTGGACAAGTGGTGTGTCTCTCACAAGGGTGCTTATTCCTCAACTTTATATCAATGATCCTACTATTATAATGAGATAAGAAGACATTGACCCAATGTGCTCGGGTGTCATCAATGTCTTCTTTTGAGTATGTCTTTTGGTTGCTAAGCTCTGATACTTAGAACAAAATTTAAATTATGCTAAGATAAAAACAACAACATTAAAATAAAATAAGAAAAAAGAAAATAAAATCAGAAAAAATATGGAGCATTGGATATGGATTCATTAAATGATGTGGAAGATCTGGTGGTCCTTAAGTGAAAACGCATGGTAGAAATTAGTTCAAATAAAACACCAAATCCAGTTTAAATGTAACCAATAGAATTAAAACAAATGCTCGCATATCATTGGCTAGTTCATTTAAAACAAACTCAGGTGGCCTCCAACCTCTCCTGTCATCTTCTCTGGTGGTTGCTCACCGAAGTTTGACATTTTGTAATCTCAGATTAGGAGACATATACCATTAAACTCGTTTCATCAAGGCGAACTAAAATAATGCAAAAGCTTGTCAAAAGGGTGATCAGAGGTGTTTGAAAATGGACTTGGCTAGCACATTTCAATAAGTCTCAGAGCCTGGAAAAGGTTTCTAAAGCTTTAGGAGATGATGGAGAAGCTAAATGAATCAACAAATGTAGCTAGATGAGCTTACAAAAGAAACACAAATTCCTAGATTTTTTTACATAAATTTGAGGTTCATCAAGGGATTCTATGGGCTCTCAAAGCTTCAGAATGAGTGCATTATGACCCTCTATTTATAGCTGAGTTCATGGAATGGAATACGTGTGAAAAAGAGGCTCAAGCATGTGAAATCAAGTGGCACAGATTGTGTGATTTTTCTTCATGGTTAAGTCACCGAAACATAACTCATTTTATGCCAATTGGGTCGTTTTTTCTCTCTACACGTCACTAATAATCACCATGTATTATTCACGTGTAAAAATTGATTCAATTTGGAGTAGTTTGAAGAATTATCAAATTGATCACGCACGAAATTCAGCCTTATGGACCCAACTTCAAATCATCATGAAATTGTGTACACCTAACATTTATTGCTCATTACTTTTGTTAAATAACCACAACATTACAAATAGTACAATGTGACAAGAAAGTATTGATTTGGATGCTTGAGCAAAAATTTATGACAATCTGAAGTTGGTATCATGACCTAAAATTACAAGTCAAAATTTTTCTAAGTCCAAAATGACCTATTATATTATCCAACTTTGCACGACTTTCCAAGCACAATTGACCTTTGATCCTTGAAGCAAACTTGAAGAGAGAATAAATGTGATAATTTGCAAAATGAACAACTCAAAAATTTTGAATATTAAAGGAATTAGGATCTTTGGAAGTTAGGCAAAATACACTTGAATTATAGATCGAATTTCACTAAGTCCATAAATGGCCTTTTATGTTTTCAAACTTTTGATGATCTTCCATGCACAATTGGCTCTTGACTTATAAATAGAATTTGTAGAGGATGATAAGAAGAGTAATTTTACCAAATAAGCTGTCAAAAATGTTGAAAAATCAGTGAGTTATGATATTTTGAACTTGTATTTGAAATGTTGACCTTTTGGTCAAAGTACTTTGTTCAAACTTGAATCCTTTGAACTTTTCTTCCATTTCAAGGCACAATGATACACATGTTGGATTTAAAATGATACAACCTTGATTGAAATTTGATTGAATATGGCCAAAAGTTTTGGGAAACTTGATAAAGAAGGCATGCAAATAAACACATGAACCTTGAAGTTTATTGAGAAGTAAGAAACCAAACATAGAGCTATATTTGATCAAATTATGGTAGATGAAGCTTGAGATGATAATGCCTAATATTATAGGTCATGTCTTAATTAATGATCCTTTGAGAATCAATGATTAATTAATATTTGAGTTTGAGCAACCAAACCTAGCTGATGCAACTATGCTTGATGTTCTTGATCCAATCCATAACTTTCAAAACAAATGAGGGAAACATAACATATTTTTGGATTTTGGTTAAGGTTAATAAAAATTAAACACAAATCAAAATATTCAGAAAAGGGTGCTTGGTGATCACCCCAAGGCAAGACTTAGAAGGCAGCCAAGTTTATGATCTTGATGATATGAAATGATGCAAATAGAATAGGATCTTAGGGGTAAAAATTAGGGTTGACAAATAGTCTAAATGGTTAGCTTTTAAAATCATCACGAACATTGCACATATTTTTTATTCTTATACCTTTTGAAGGTTTAAAATGTATTATACTAAGTTGAACTGTGTTATACTATGTTCTTACTTCTAAGAATGTGATTCTTTCTTTTGTTTCCTTTGAATGCAACTTGTTATATGAGAAATGTTTATGTCAAGTTGGTTGTGTTATGATGTTTACATTTGATAATGTCAAATTTTGGATTATCGTTGCAAAATGTCTCTGTTGAGTGGACCTTCTCACAATGAGAAATAAAACTTTATTGAACTTCTATCAGTATTATCTACAAATTTTACATGAGTCTCTACAAATATATAAACACAAAACAAAGTTGATGATTTTCTACAATTGAGATATAGAATTCGACTTTTACAAATTTTTCATGAGTTTCTTTACATAGTAATCAAGCTGAAATAATAAGCTGACAGTCAAGAAAAAAATTTGGTCTCTAAGATCACCTTCATTGAGATTGCAATTGCTTAGTTTTTTTGCTGCAATTGCAATTTTGATTAGGACAAACGATAATTGAAACCACAATGTCAAGATTGCTAGCTATCTACGATAATGTTGCCTTTGTAGTTACTACAACATCTATTGTAACTAAAAGACATATGGGGGGATTTTCTAAATCGCTTGGTAGGTGCAGTGTATGGGGTGGAGCTTTGGGGAATTTATGAAGGTCTCTGACTTCCCCAAAGAATGAGGTTTTCTAATATCATTATTGAGAGTGATTCTCAACAAGTTATTAATGATATTTCCAGGTTAAATATTATCAATAACAAGTTTGGTAACTTGATCTCCAAGATAAAGGGGTTTCATGACCAAGGCATAAATCTAAATTATCATCATATTTATCGTGAGGCAAATCGATGTGCTGACGCTCTTGCTAAACATGATTTTCATCATAGGGATTCTCTTTTCTATTTTGAGCGATGTCCTCCCTTCATCCAGAGTTTACTTTATAATGAGTTGTTTGCGGATCCTATTCCCTGTTTTGTTGCTGAGTAGTTTTTTTTTTTTTTTGGCTATGACCTTCCCTATAACAAAAAAAAGAAGACATATGAATCATTTGAAAAATTTCTCTCATATTATTATGGCTGCCATATTTTCTATGAT